>CM053028.1:57085120-57308321 GCA_028564925.1 Lithobates sylvaticus
TTACACCCCACTAATGATTAGAAATGTAAACAAATGTTCCCAAAACAAAATATTTTATGCAAAATTATACTAGTGTATGATCAGCTTAACCCTTTCACACCTTATCCAAAAATTGTAGTTTTATACTTTCAGCATCTGGATCCGTCTGGGAATAATTGGATTCAGAGACACGTGGCTTCATTTATCTACAGGCTAAAAGGAAAGTTGTGTTGTCCCTATCAGAGCCCTCATTTCATTTTCTCATAAAATAACACCTAGGATCTGATTGGTTGTCAACAAAATTCCATTTGGACGTCCGACCGAGTATTTTACTACCTGTTACTGCTCTTAGCATAGTTGTGTCTGGTTTGGTATTTTCCAAAGAACTCATTATAACAGAGGAACAAGGAAATGTCAATCCATGCTAGGTAAAAAAAAGAATTCTATATATAGAAGTATATAATTATAAACACACGCTGATGGCTATTATCATTTTCCCCGCGGTGATATTACCACATGGGGTGTATTGTTTTTCTTCTGAGTTAGGTATTACAGTACTTCTGTTGCTGTAATTCTAAGTACTTTCCTGTGTTTACTAACTCCAGCTAGTCTTGTGATCTTGTTTATTATGTCTCCTTTGAAGAACCTGGAACGAATCTCTTTTCAGATCAATTCTTCTGATCCAGAAAAGCCTTCAAGTAGTATTAAACCCTCAGAGCTATTTATCTTAAAGTGGTTGTAAACCCTGTTACACCAGTTGTACCTATAGGTGAGCCTATAATAAAGCTTATCTGTAGGTACCGTGAATATCTCCTAATCCTTGATAAAACCAGTGTAATCTGGTGAAACATGTCAGATTTTGCATCACGACAGAGACGCTCCATGCGTCATGGATGACGTATCATGCCACGCTTGCGCATGCGCATGCGCAGTTGATTAACTGAAGCCAGCGGCAACCATTTTGGCTGAGGCAACAGGAAGGTGGCCCGGACGACTCTATAGTGTTACAGAACTGACGGTGGCAACTCACTGGAGTCCCACGGACCCGGTATGGCAACGGAGCACACAGGACCAAACACACTGCTCCTGGACTGGAGATCCATGACTCCTATACCCGGACTGTGACTACACCGTCCCTTAAATCAGTGTTTCTCAACTCCAGTCCTCAAGGCGCCCCAACAGGTCATGTTTTCAGGATTTCCCTCAGATGAAATAGCTGTGGTAATTACCAAGGCAGTAAAACTGATCAAATCACCTGTGCAAAATAATGGCAAGCCTGAAAACATGACCTGTTGGGGCGCCTCGAGGACTGGAGTTGAGAAACACTGCCTTAAATGGTCGGTTAAGCTGACTTTTGGTCCTCAATTTGCCTCTTGTATTTTGCCCTGCTACAGCCTGTGTTAGCCTGTCTTCATTAACAGATTTTACTGGTTGCTGCTATTTAACAGCGGAATCCCCAGTGGAATCAATAATCAACCTCTGGACTATTGTATATCTGTGATCTTGGACTGGTTACTTAATGTGGATTTCCACCACCTCTCCATACTTGATTAAATACCAGGTTACAATTTAGTCAATTTATTCCATCACTAGTAGTTACCATGGGATTAGCATACATTTTCAACTAACCACCCCCTATCCAATTTATCTAACAAAACTAACAAAAGTGACAGGATGGACATTTTTTCCTTATGGTGCTTGTCACCGGGATCTGGAGTCTAGTGCAATAAATATAACTGCACTTTAGTTAGTAACTTGCTTGGGATATTGGTGTATTATGTATGCATGTTGTTAGCGTGACGCAGCTGCTCTTAACAGACAACGTTGTCTAATTTTAACATGATTCTGGTGTTGGTGATGGGTACCTAATTTTGCCTTTTTTGTACTTTTTGTAATAAAATTATCCCTTATTAACCACTTCAGCCCCGGACCAATTGTCAGCTTAAGGACCAGAGGTCTTTTTTCAATTTCGCACTGCACTACTTTAACTGGTAATTGTGCGGTCATGCAATTTTGTAACGAAACGAAATTTGCGTCCTTTTCTTCCCACAAATAGAGCTTTCTTTTGATGGTATTTGATTGCCTCTGTGATTTTTATTTTTTGCGATATAAACGGAAAAAGAGCGAAAATTTTGAAAAAAAAAGAGATTTTCTACTTTTTGTTATAAAAAAAATCTAATAAACTCAATTTTAGTCAAACATTTGGGCCAAAATGTATTCAGCCACATGTCTTTAGTAAAAAAAATGCCAATAAGCGTATATTTATTGGTTTGCGCAAAAGTTATAGCGTCTACAAACTAGAGTACATTTTCTGGAATTTACACCGCTTTTAATTTATGACTGCCTATTTCATTTCTTGAGGTGCTAAAATGGCAGAGAAGTACAAAACCCCCCCAAATGACCCCATTTTGGAAAGTAGACACCCCAAGCTATTTGCTGAGAGGCATGTTGAGCCCATTGAATATTTTTTTTTTTTAGTCCCAAGTGATTGAATAAAGACAAAAATAAAAAATAATTTTTTTTTTCTTCAAAAAGTTGTCACTAAATTATATATTGCTCACACATGCCATAGTTATATGTGGAATTGCACCCCAAAATACATTTTGCTGCTTCTCCTGAGTATGGGGATACCACATGTGTGGGACTTTTTGGGAGCCTAGCCGCGTACGGGGCCCCGAAACCCAAGCACCGCCTTCAGGATTTCTAAGGGTGCAAATTTTTGATTTCACTCCTCACTACCTATCACAGTTTCGAAGGCCATAAAATGCCAAAATAGCACAAAACCCCCCCAAATGACCCCATTTTGGAAAGTAGACACCCCAAGCTATTTGTTGAGAGGCATGGTGAGTATTTTACAGCTCTCATTTGTTTTTGAAAATGAAGAAAGTAAAGAAAAAAAATTTTTTTTTTTCTTTTTTCAATTTTCAAAACTTTGTGACAAAAAGCGACATCTGCAAAATACTCACAATACCTCTCAGCAAATAGCTTGGGGTGTCTACTTTCCAAAATGGGGTCATTTTGGGGGGTTTTATGCCATCTGGGCATTCCATGGCCTCCGAAACTGTGATTGGCAGTGAGAAGTGAAATAAAAAAATTACTCCCTTAGAAAGCCTGAAGGCGGTGCTTGGTTTTTGGGGTTCCGTACGCAGCTAGGCTCCCAAAAAGTCCCACACATGTGGTATCCCCGTACTCAGGAGAAGCAACAGAATGTATTTTGGGGTGTATTTCCACATATGCCCATGACATGTTTGAGCAATATATCATTTAGTGACAACTTTTTGTAAAAAAAATATATATATATTTTTTTTTTCATTATTCAATCTCTTGGGACAAAAAAAAAAAATATTTAATGGGCTCAACATTGCTCTCAGCAAATAGCTTGGGGTGTCTACTTTCCAAAATGGGGTCATTTGGGGGGGGTTTGAACTGTCCTGGCATTTTATGCACAACATTTAGAAGCCTATGTCACACGTCACCCACTCTTCTAACCACTTGAAGACAAAGCCCTTTCTGACACTTTTTGTTTACATGAAAACATATTTTTTTTTTGCAAGAAAATTACGTTGAACCCCCAAACACTATATATATTGTTAAAGCAAAGGCCCTACAGATTAAAATGGTGGGTGTTGCATTTTTTTTTTTTCCACACAGTATTTGCGCAGCGATTTTTCAAACGCATTTTTTGTGGAAAAAATACACTTTTTTTTATTTTAATGCACTAAAACACACTATATTGCTCAAATTTTTGATGAAATAAAAAATATGATCTTAGGCCGAGTACATGGATACCAAACACGACATGCTTTAAAATTGCGCACAAACACGCAGTGGCGACAAACTACATACATTTTTAAAAGCCTTTAAAAGCCTTTACATGATACCACATTAGATTCACGGAGGAGGTCTACTGCTAAAATTACTGCCCTCGATCTGACCTTCGCGGTGATACCTCACATGCATGCTGCAATTGCTGTTTACATATGACGCCAGACCAACGCTTGTGTACGCCTTTGCGCAAGAGAAGGGGGGGCAGGGGTGGTTTTTTTTTTTTTTTTTAGTTTTTTTTTTATTTATTTAGCTTTTTTATTCTATTTTTAAACTGTTCCTTCCATTTTTTTTCTTTGTTATGATTTTTATTGTTATCTCAGGGAATGTAAATATCCCCTATGATAGCAATAGGCAGTGACAGGTACTCTTTTTTTGAAAAAATTGGGGTCTATTAGACCCTAGATCTTTCCTCTGCCCTCAAAGCATCTGACCACACCAAGATTGGTGTGATAAAATGCTTTCCCAATTTCCCAATGGCGCGGTTTATATCCGGGAGGGGGGACATTCCCTCCTACTGCTTGTAAAAGCAGTCTAGAGGCTAATTACCCGCTAGAATTGCTTTTACATGAAAGCCGATCACTGGCTGAAAAGAATGATACCAAGATGATACCTAAACCTGCAGGCATCATTCTGGTATAACCATTCAAAGTCCAGCAACATACTGGACATATATTGTAATCTTTTTTTTTTTCATGCAGCCTCTTGGCTGAACGAAAAAAAGAGATTGATTGGTGGGTATGCCCACCATTAGAATACCTCCCTTCATCCACCCACTTCTAATGATGGGCATACATGCACCATTTATATATGCCGATGCATGGGGGCATCCTCCCGCAAAAGTTATGCCGTGTACACACGGTCGGAATTTCGACCGTATGTACGTGGCATTAGGAGCCAATCGCTCCTCCGCCCCCCCTGCTGCCCCCATGCTTCGGCACATATGCTCTTTTTTTTTAACTGTGGTGGTGAAATCACCTCCTACAGCGTTGGAGTCGCGGCTTTATGTATCGTGGGAGCAAACGCTGTTGCTGTCAAGATAAATAAATCCGCGCTGCAACTGAATGGCGCACCTGAAAACAAAAAAATGCTTAACACTAAAACACAGTAAACAAAATTACATACCTGAAAAGCAAGCATGATAAAACATGATAAAACATAATAAAACATTGCAGAATAGAATGGAGTAAAAAAAGAGCAACAATAGAGAGAGAGAGAGAACAATAAAAACGACAACTATTTTTGTTTTTTTTATTTTTTTGAGATTCACAGGTAAAAAAGCTCCTGACTGTTAGCGACTGAATCAAAACGCTACCACAAAAAAAAATGTTAGCGATCGCAGGGATCAGGCCTGACTCTGCGAACACTGCAGTTATGTGTGCTTAGTGTTTTGTAAGTGACAGTGATCGATCGATACTGCACTTGGGTGGGCTGGGCTGGGCGGAGGGGGAAAAACGCAGGTGCTAGCAGGTATCTGGGCTGATCCCGCTAACAATGCGTTTTTTTGGAACCCTAAACTGCTGGGACGCTAGTATAGATCTGATCAGATCAGATATTGATCTGTTCAGATACTATACCACTAAGGGAGGTGTATGCTTTGCGCGTGGGTGTTTGCGGTACTGGCACTAACCTGGGGCGACGCAGACCTTATTTGACCCTAAAACCTAATTGATATCACCCGCCGGGCGATCAGGGGGTTAAACCGTTATTGGGTAATAAATGGCGGGTGCCCTGACAGTATAAAAAACAAGCTAACTAACCAGCGTCACCCGTAACAGTAATACAAAAAAAAACTGGTTACCTAGCGACACTAATGCAGGGATCAGAAAAACGATCGCTTAGTGACACTGGCAAAAGGGGGTGAAAGGGTTAACTAGGGGCAATCAGGGGGTTAAACCTTTATTAGGTAATATATGGGGGTACCTGACGCTATATAAAAACCTGACGGGGAACCTAAATAACGAAATAACTAACTGGCTAACCAGCGTCACCAGTGACATTTTATACGGTGATCACTGGTGAAAGGGTTAACTCTAGGGGCAATCAGGGGGTTAAAACCTTTATTTAGGTTGTAATATGGGGGTACCTGACCTATAAACCTATTTATGAACCTATATAAACATGGCGGTTAACCTAAAAAAAAACTGGTTACCTAGCGACACTAATGCAGCGATCAGAAAAACGATCGCTTAGTGACACTGGCAAAAGGGGGTGAAAGGGTTAACTAGGGGCAATCAGGGGGTTAAACCTTTATTAGGTAATATATGGGGGTACCTGACGCTATATAAAAACCTGACGGGGAACCTAAATAACGAAATAACTAACTGGCTAACCAGCGTCACCAGTGACAGTTATACGGTGATTACTGGTGAAAGGGTTAACTCTAGGGGCAATCAGGGGGTTAAAACCTTTATTTAGGTTGTAATATGGGGGTACCTGACCTATAAAACTATTTATGAACCTATATAAAACATGGCGGTTAAAATAAAAAAAAAATGGTTACCTAGCGACACAATGCAGCGATCAGAAAAACGATCGCTTAGTGACACTGGCAAAAGGGGGTGAAGGGGTTAACTAGGGGCAATCAGGGGGTTAAACCTTTATTAGGGGGGGGTAGGGGGCTACCTAGGACCTAAAACTAACTGCCCTGACAGTTATTACAGTCACACTGACACTAAATGCAGTGATCAGTAAATAAATGATCACTGCAATTAGTGACACTGTGACTGGGGGGGGAGGGGGGGTGATCTGGGGGGTGATCAGGGGGTGACAGGGGGGTGTTTTGTGTGCCTAACTGTACTGGTGTCAGTGTAGTGTTGTGCACTAACCTTAACATGTTCGCCGCTCGGCGTCTCCGGTCACATAGACCGGCGCACCGAGCGTGACATCACTTCCGCCTTCCTGTCTATACAATAGACAGGAAGGGGAAGCTTTTCATTCGCCAGGAGCGATCGCGAGGGGGTGGCCAGAAACCACTGGCCGTCCCCTCGTCCCGGATCGCTCCTGAAGCGATGCCGACCGTCCCCGCCGGCGGAGGGGGGTCCGATCGGACCCCCCAACCGCCTAAAGAATGGCACGTACAGGTACGTGGTTCTGCCTGTACGTGCCATTCTGCCGACGTATATCTACATGGGGCGGTCGGCAAGTGGTTAAGCAGCTTGGTCTGCCCGTGTCTCTTTTCAGTGGGTTCTTTCCCCCTTTATTACCTTTTTATAGTTACCCTAAGGCCCCTTTCACACTGGGGCGTTTTTCATGCGGTGCAGCGCTAAAAATAGCGCCTGTTCACCGCATGAAAAAATCCTGCCCCTTTAACTCCAGTGTGAAAGCCGGCGGGCTTTCACACTGGAGCGGTGCGCTAGCAGGATGAAAAAAAAAAGTCCTGCTAGCAGCATCTTTGGAGCGGGATAGGAGCGGTGTGTTCACCGCTCCTATACCGCTCCTTCCCATTGAAAAGAATGGGAGACCGCGGTAAAACCGCGGCAATACCGCCGCAAAGCGCCGCTACGGCGGCGCTCTGCGGGGGGTGTTTAACCCTTTTTCGGCCGCTCGCGGGGGGTAAAACCGCACCGCGAGCGGCCGAAAACCGCGGTAAAAACGACGGTAAAGCAGCGCTAAATATAGCGCTGCTTTACCGTCACCGCGGCTCACCGCCCCAGTGTGAAAGGGGCCTAACTAGGCACGGAGACCGCACCATTTACTGGTGAGCCTGCACATTTAGGGACACTACATGGGTATGTTTAACATTACCCAGTGTGGTGGTAACAAATGGTGAGTGTTGGTCTCCAATCCCATTTTTATGTCTCCTAAACCTGCACTGATATCCCCGGTATCAGTATGTGCCAACATCATCGGCACATGCACACTGAAGTAACAGCTCACTCGTGCCATTTCTTCAGTAGCTGTGCCGTGACCGGCGGCTCTTGCGCACATGCACGGGAGTGACGTCATCGCGGCTCCCACCAATCACAGCGCCGGAGCCCGCAAACCAGGAAATAAATCCATGTGTAAATTCGGGAGACTACTTGTGGTAGATTCATCTTCAAGGATCCAGGATCTTCCAGACTGCTTGCTTCTCTAAATTCCTCCATAACAACCCTATCTTTCTCCCAGCACATGGCTTGTTCAAGTCCTCCCCCCACTTCCTGTACGTCATTTACTGTCCTGAGCTTCACAAACCAGTCCAACAAGTTCATTTGCATATCAATGGGAGAGGCCTAGCTTTCAAAAAAAAATATGTAACTAAAATCTTATAATTCACATATCTAAGCTATAAAATTATTAAAATATCCATAGCAACAAAACAGTGCAGTCTAGAGTCAGTCTGTTTACCTGGAGAATGGAGGGGGAGTGTTGAGCAGGAGAATGCCTTGCCATCCTAGGGTTTTGTGTTTCTATTGATGCACACAGTGTAGGGAGACACAACTCTAGTCCCACCATAGAAGGGTGGCTCCATAGGAAGCTACAAGAGAAAGGAGCCACCCTGAAACAAGAAACATGGGGCAGCATTCATGGCACCAACCTAAACGGGAACATGGGTAAGGATAAAAGGATAAAGAAACTGCATACTGAGTAAGTGGTTAAATCAGCTGCTGAAAGTGAAAAAACTGAGGGGTTAACAATACTTAAAGCTGGACTTAAAGTGGTTGTAAGGCTCAAGGTTTTTTACCTTCATGCATTCTATGCATGAAGGTAAAAAACCTCCTGTGTGTAACAGCCTCCCCTAATACTAAGCTTGATTACTGAGCATCAAGCTGCTTGCTCTGAGGGCAGGAGGGAGGGGCCAGGAGCACCAGCGGGGGACCCGAGAAGAGGAGGATCCGGGCTGCTCTGTGCAAAACCACTGCACAGAGCAGGTAAGTATGATGTTTTTATTTAATGTAAAAAATATCCAAAGCTTTAATATCACTTTAAAAAACTAAGGGGTAGTTGGATGGGCAAGTACAGTCCCACTGGGCCTCTGAGGGGGTCTGAAAGATGGGTGACGGAGTCCCTGGCTGTTGCAGCAATCACATGATTGGAATTCCCGCCCACTGGCTCCTGATTATAAACAGTGATCAGGAGCTGTCAGTGACAGCTCGGTCACTGTGCTGAGAGCACACAGGGAGCACAATCTTAGTACAGAGCAGTGGTGGGCAAGATCACCAGATCAGTGATGTCATGATACCATAGCCAGTGGTGCCATGTGATCTTTGAAGCCACATTACTGAACCAAAGTGATACCATATTATTATTCCCTTCTTCCTGATAACTTACATTCGGCTCGAACCGGGGGCTCATCTCTAATAATGAACTACATTTTTCTATGCAACCAGCTTAAAGCGGCTCTTCAGTCATTTTTTCAACTTTCCATCTATTAAATGTTCTGCCCTTGTTGTTTTAACTTTGGATAGTAAAACATTTTTTTTCTGCCAGTAAATACCTTTTACAGCTCACTTCCTGTTTCTTGTCTGGTAAAAAGCCTAGGCTTATGACATCATGCACAGCTCTCTCTCTCTTGCTCTTATGAGAGTTTGCCAGGAAGGGAGGGGGGATAAGTCATAAGAGGGCCAATGAGAGCTGCAGAGCTGGAGGTGTGCCGCTGTGTATCTGTGTAAATCCAGGAAGTGAACAGGCAGCAGCCTCAGCTGCCCTTCAGCCAATCAAAGCGCTGGAGCCCGCGATACCCGGAAGTAACTCCTGGAGCGATGTCGCCAGCCAGAGCGCTGAACGAGGACCGATGGGGGGCTTCGATCTAAGGTAAGTAATACATAATGAGCTAGTATGCTATGCATACTAGCTCATTATGCCTTTGTCTTGCAGGGTTTTTTTTTGTTTGTTTTGTTCGTGGGTTTACAACCTCTTTAAGGCCTCATAAGTGTCAGCCTCTTGTACAACATAACTCTGGAAAAGGGAGGGGGAGCACCAGTATGCAAATATACTGACAAGGAACAAGATAAGATAACAGAAGGATGAGCTCATCAGTCTCCTTCACCTCCTTTAGTTGCTCCTTCTCTGTCCTGAGGCTATTCAATCACCTAGCCTGGATGTGCTGTGTGGCAGAGCTGGGTAAATCTCAGGAATGGATGGTCAGAAATACAATAATAAGCTGTTTTTCTGCAGTTGAGCTTTAAGTTTTCATATCTGGAGAGGGGATGCTAACAACATTATTATACAATTATATCATGATCCATATTTATCTTATATGAACACTCAGGACAATGGTAAGCGTAGCTGATATCATGCAATCAACTATTTATTCGGAAGCTATCGATATCAATTAAAGTGATACATTTTTAATGCTCGCTGTGGAAGTGAATTTTATATTTAAAGACTAGGTATTGTCACATTCTTCCCATTGCACACATAGCCCAGAGTGGTGCAAGGTGCATATGAGTTCATCACGTTGTTTGAGATGAGTCAGAGCTTTATAAACAAACCAATAATCTCGATCACAGAACATGAAAAACAGCAGCAATACCTGTAAATGTCACAGAGAGACTAGCTGGGACATGTTTCTAGAGTTTAGTCTCGGGCAATGTCTCTGCAATCATTCAGCTCAGGGCACAGCCATAGAATAAAGCCTTATGGATTTGGTAAAGGGTCGTTATATCCCTATTATACCAAAATGATGTGTGATCTTGGATTTCAATGTACAAGTGTTTGGGGACCCGGGTCCTTCTGCCCCAGGGGACATGTATCAATGCAAAAATAGTTTTAAAAACTACAGTTTTTTCGGGAGCAGTGATTTTAATAATGCTTAAAGTAAAACAATAAAAATTTAAGATTTATTTAACCACTTGCCGCCCGCCATATAGCAGAATGATGGCGGCAAAGTGGTTTTAATATCCTGACTGGGCGTCATATGACATCCTCAGGATATTAAGCCGCTGCAGGGGGGCACGCATCGCGGCGATTGTTGTTGCGGTGTGTCAGTCTGATGGAGACTCTTTACCTTGTGATCAGCCGTGTCCAATCACGGCTGATCACAGTGTAAATAGGAAGAGCCGGTGATCGGCTTTTCCTCACTCGCGTCTGTCAAACATGAGTAGAGGAGAGCCGATCGGCTGCTTCTCTGACGGGGGGGTCTGCGCTGATCGATTATCAGCGCAGCCCCCCAAGGATGCCCACACTGGACCACCAGGGACGCCACCAGGACAACCAGGGATGCCCAGCACCAGGTATGCCACCCTAGACCACCAGGGATGCCAGTCAGTGCCCACAATGGATGCCAATCAGTGCCTACAATGGATGCCAATCAGTGCCCACAATGGGCATCACTGATTGGCATGCATTATTGTTTGGCACTGATTAGCATCCATCAGTACAATACTTTACACTACAATGCCACCTATCAGTGCCCATCCATGCCACCTATGAGTGCCCATCCATGCCACCTATCCATGCTCATCCGTGCTGCCTATCCATGCCTATCCATGTCCATCCATGCCGCCTATCCATGCCCATCCGTGCCACCTATCCATGCCAATCCGTGCTGCCTATCAGTGCCTATTTATGCCACCTATCAGTGCCCATCCGTGTTGCCTATCAGTGCCCATCAATGCCACCTCATCAGTGCCACTTCATTGGTGCCAACTCATCAGTGCCCATCAGTGCCGCCTTATCAGTGCTCGTCAGTGCAGCCCCATCAGTGCCCATCAGTGAAGGAGAAAACTTACTTATTTGCAAAGTTTTTTAGCAGAAAATAAGCAGATTTAGCAGAAAATAAAAATCCCAGAGGTGATCAACTACCACCAAAAGAAAGCTCTTTTTGTGGGAACAAAATTGTAAAAATTTAGTTTGGGTACAGTGTAGCATGACCGCGCAATTGTCATTCAAAGTGCAACAGCGCTGAAAGCTGAAAATTGGTCTGGGCAGGAACGTGTATAATTGCCCTGTATTGAAGTGGTTAAATATCGTGCCTGGGGCGTCTCCTTAGTCTGCCTGTAAAGTAGCGCATCTTTCCCATGTTTATAACAGTACCACAGCAAAATTACATTTCTAAAGGAAAAAATGTCATTTAAAACTGCTCGCAACTGTAATGTATTGTCGGATCCCGGCAATATAGATAACAATCATCATAGAATTGTGACCCAAAAAGACAAAATTTAGGTGCCACTTAGGTAGAGAGGTAAAGTACAACTATACCTCTATGAGTGCAGGCAGAGACAGGGAGCTCATCCTAGCTCCAAGCATAAGCCGCACACCATGAAGCAGACCCCTGTGCATGAAGTGAGATAAATGGCAGCCTCAACCCAGACTCCAGCCAGGCCATGCCTCCAACGCGTTTCGCTCCACCCCTTGTTCCCCATGATCAAAGTGGTTGTAAAGGCAGAAGGTTTTTTATTTTCATGCATTCTATGCATGAAGATAAAAAGCCTTTAGTGTGCAGCAGCCCCCCCTAATACTTACCTGAACCCCATCTCGACCCAGCAATGTTGCACAAGAGTCTCTCCTGTCCGGGACTCTCCCACCTCATTGGCTCCCGCTGCTGGCAATCAAAGTCAGTTAACCAATGAGGGGAGCGGGGATGGGCCGTGGCTCCCTGTCTAAATAGGCACACAGACCTGTGGCTCAGCTTGGGTGCCCCATAGCAAGATGCTTGTTGTGGGTCCACTCAACAAGAGGGAGGGGCCAGGAGCACCAAAGAGGATCCAGAGAAGAGGAGGATCAGGGCTTCTCTGTGCAAAACCACTACACAGAGGAGGTGAGTATAACTTTAGTATAGACTTTAGTGTTACTTTAAGCTCCAAGGGGCAGAGCGAAACACATTGCTGGAGTCCAGGCTGAGGCTGCCATTCATCTCACTTCATGCACATGGGTCTGCTTCATGATGTTGCTTATGGATTATTTCCTTTGATAATGTATTGGATTGTTATGTATGTGCATTCTAGTGTACTGTAGATGTGTGCTGGGATGCAAATAAGCTTAAATGGAAATACTAAAACACCCATTCCCAGCGAGTTACCTTGCATTATGGTGCGAAAATCAATGACTGTCATAACCAAGGCTGCTAATAGGGGGCAGAACCAGCCCTTCTGTACTAGGCCCAGCCGATTCAGCAGGGGGCCCGGGACAGAGAGGGGAATCTTTACTCAGTTCTGCAGCAATTAACAACTCCCCCTCGGCCCCATTTAATTCAGCCGGGGGCCGGTGGCACTAAGAGGACTATTTATTGATTTTTGGCTGCAGGCAAAGTAATCCTCTGTGCCACGGTTCACAGTGGTGAAAGAATATATAAAGCCAACATTTAATATTCCTGATATGTGCCTGCTGTACCACGTGCTTGTATGAGAAAGTATCCTGTTCTCTTTGTATTGCTTCCTTTGTGATATCCATGGTGTTCCTGCCAGTCCCTTTGCTTTCCTATTTAAAAAACTGACCACACTAAGCATGAGAGCACAGCCTAGGCTGTTCTGAGAACTCATCTAGCTCTCCTCCAATGATCAGACCTGTGCTGACATGCTCCTCCTGCACACCCATTTACTGGGAAGATTGGTGTTCTGTTGTTTCTCTCCCCCTAGCTTTTATGCAGCTGAGAACACATATGATCACATATTAAAAAAAGGGGGGGTATTTATAATGTTTTTTTTTTATAGCTATACAAAAATGTTTTACCTTTAATTTGTATTTTAAACTGAATTAGTTATTTTACATACACTTTAAATTAAAGCTCTGGCCTGCCCTGGACAAATTGATATAAACGACTCCTTCTATCTCAATCTGCTGTGGCAGGCTAAAAGTTTAATTTAATTGACGGGAATCTTAACATTGTTGCACTACAGGTTGTCTTGTCCCCTTTGGATGATAGGATATCCAGACATGACATGGCAATGACAAACCTAAAACCCAACTGTGGAAATTACATAAGACTACCAGTGGCAGCTCATCCATAAGGTGCGCAGGGGTGCCACCCTCTAATCAATGCGATCGGCCCCTAATCTGCATGCAGGGTGCCAGACGCATGGATTCTAGAGGCTCTAAATTGCTTCAAAAAAGGGTGGGCTTGGGGTGCAGAGCAAAGTTTATAAATTGTTATACTGTCTTTCACGCCTGTGAATATAAAAAAATACAAAGTTTCACACAAAAACACATGAAGTCTCTCTCTACATCATTACATTTACAGTGGTGTGAAAAAGTGTTTGCCCCCTTCCTCATTTCCTGTTCCTTTGCATGTTTGTCACACTTAAGTGTTTCGGAACATCAAACCAATTTAAACAATAGTCAAGGACAACACAAGTAAACACAAAATGCAATTTGTAATTGAAGGTGTTTATTATTAAAGGTGAAAAAAAATCCAAACCATCATGGCCCTGTGTGAAAAAGTGATTGCCCCCTTGTTAAAACATACTATAACTGTGGTTGTCCACACCGGAGTTCAATTTCTCTAGCCACACCCAGGCCTGATTATTGCCACACCTGTTCACAATCAAGGCATCACTTAAATAGGAGCTGCTTGACACAGTAAGGTCCACCAGAAGATCCTTAAAAGCTACACATCATGCCGAGACCCAAAGAAATTCAGGAACAATTGAGAAAGAAAGTAATTGAGATCTATCAGTCTGGAAAGGGTTATAAAGCCATTTCCAAAGCTTTGGGAATCCAGCAAACCACAGTGAGAGCCATTATCCACAAATGGCGAAGACATGGAACAGTGGTGAACCTTCCCAGGAGTGGCCGGCCGCCCAAAATTACCCCAAGAGCGCAGCGACGACTCATCCAAGAGGTCACAAAAGACAAAAGACCCCACAACAACGTCCAAGGAACTGCAGGCCTCACTTGCCTCAGTTAAGGTCAGCGTTCATGCCTCCACCATCAGGAAAAGACTGGGCAAAAATGGCCTGCATGGCAGAGTTCCAAGGAGAAAACCACTGCTGAGCAAAAAGAACATCAAAGCTCGTCTCAATTTCTCCACAACACATCTTGATGATCCCCAAGACTTTTGGGACAACATTCTGTGGAGCGATGAGACAAAAGTGGAACTCTTTGGAAGGTGTGTGTCCAAGTATATCTGGCGTAGAAGGAACACTGCATTTCAGAAAAAGAACATTATACCAACAGTAAAATATGGTGGTGGTAGTGTGATGGTCTGGGGCTGTTTTGCTGCTTCAGGACCTGGAAGACTTGCCGTGATAAAAGGAACTATGAATTCTGCTGTCTACCAAGAGATCCTGAAGGAGAATGTCCGACCATCTGTTCGTGTACTCAAGCTGAAACGAACTTGGGTTCTGCAGCAGGACAATGATCCTAAACACACCAGCAAGTCCACCACCGAATGGCTGAAG
The DNA here is from genome assembly GCA_028564925.1 of Lithobates sylvaticus. Taxonomy (NCBI): domain Eukaryota; kingdom Metazoa; phylum Chordata; class Amphibia; order Anura; family Ranidae; genus Lithobates; species Lithobates sylvaticus. The sequence continues at coordinate 57,100,186 of CM053028.1, forward strand.
AAAAACAAAATGAAGACTTTGGAGTGGCCTAGCCAAAGTCCTGACCTGAATCCTATTGAGATGTTGTAGTATGACCTTAAAAAGGCCGTTCATGCTCGAAAACCCTCTAATGTAACTGAATTAGGACAATTCTGCAAAGATGAGTGGGCCAAAATTCCTCCAGGACGCTGTAAAAGCCTCATTGCACGTTATCGCAAACGCTTGGTTGCAGTTGTTGCTGCTAAGGGTGGCCCAACCAGTTATTAGGTTTAGGGGGCAATCACTTTTTCACACAGGGCCATGATGGTTTGGATTTTTTTTCACCCTTTAATAATAAACACCTTCATTTACAAATTGCATTTTGTGTTTACTTGTGTTGTCCTTGACTATTGTTTAAATTGGTTTGATGTTCCGAAACACTTAAGTGTGACAAACATGCAAAGGAACAGGAAATGAGGAAGGGGGCAAACACTTTTTCACACCACTGTATGTCCTACCTGTCATTTTTGTCAAGCACTCAAAAGAATTCCTACCCAAGGCTAGGTTCACACTGATGCTTTTGGTGTGATGCAACTGGTGCGACTAGAATGAGTTTTGTAGCCCGATTTGGAGGATCACAGCCAATACAACTTCATCCGCGTTCATATGCCATTCCAATACGTTTGCGGTTTTGATTTATGGTCTCTTTCTCAACATAGCACAGATTCCTAGAAAACGCACTGGATTTGCATTGTATTTGAAAACCTGTGCGATTTCTGTGCAGTTTCCATTGAACTATATTGGGCTCAAAATTGCACTTCTGTTAGAAATCTTTATTTCGGTATAATTATCGATATTCAATAACTCATATTGGTGAGAAAAGTTCCAAGAAAGTCCGTTCAGTTCTTGTGTAAAAACTCAAAAATAGATTTAATAATAAAATAGCAAAATATTACAAGAACAATATCAAAATGTAGAATGTAAAAATATCATCCATAATATAGTTCTATTCTTGAAATGAAGATTGTATATATAATGAGATGTGTGTCTTTCTATGTGTGTAGCTATGGCTTCCTTGAGTGTCTGACGCAAATCTGCTCAAAATGCTTATGTTCCTAGCTTTTACTCCTAAAATCTGACCCCCACTTTATCTTTAACCACTTGCCAATCAAATGACGGCTGGGCGGTGCGGCTTTCGTTCTGGGTGGACGTCAACTCCAGATGCTCCTCCTAACTAAAGTTACTCTATTGTAAAGAGGTTTAACCCTTTCAACTCTGAAAGTACATTGCATGTGATTGTAAAAGTTGATGTGTAAAAAATATCTCATCTTGATATGATAAACATATCACGTCACATAAAAATGTTGATATATAAAAACTGCAATATATCTGATGGATAAATTATTTCATCATTAGTCAAAAATCAAAAGTCAATTGTTTTTATAAGTTTATCTCTTATTAGAGGTCTTGAGATTTTTTTTTCTTCTTCCTGCACTCTGTAAAGTTGGAAAACCTTTATTGAACATAAAAAGACAACAATAATTATAACAAATTAATCTCTTGTGTCAAATCTTCTCCCAGAACTGATATTCTTAAGCTTTGAGTTTGGTTTTCATCTGGAAGGTCTAGAAATATTACATTTCTTTTCTTTTGGTGACTTATAAGTCAGATCCTGAAACAGAATGCAGTATCATTATTTTGAATTTACTAATGCAAAATATACCTTCATTTGCTTATTCATTTTACATATCACAATCCTAATATTTTATCATGACATGAAAGACAAATTTTGGTAATAACATTTCTAATTACCTTGCTTTGCTCTATTTTTCTTAAACTGGCCTATACTCCTTATGCTAGTATTCAGTGTATTTTAACTTTAACAGGATGAAATTCTCCTTTGTAGTCATGATTCGAAACCTTTTTTTCACAAACAAAGAAAGGTTTCAAAACAACCCGGGAAGCCTGACGTGAACTGTATCCATTCACTTCTCCTCTTTAAGATTTAGAGTCATGCATGTTCTACTGTAGTTTTTGGCATCTTCCAGTTCAAAATTTTCTGTAGAATTTTTGCAGAATAGCATAACCATTCTTTGGGTAACACATAGAAAGACCTGCTGAAGACTCTTAATATTATTAACAAATACTGGCTTAAAGCCTCTCTCAGCACTTGTTTTAAAAACATAATTTACAGGTTTTCTGTATACATTTGTACAAACATAATTTTGTGCATATTGCTCAGAATGTTCTGTTACCAAATCTACCTGTATAGATTTAAATTGTAAAGTTTTAAAACAATCGTTTCTGTTACTTTGACTGCAAAATAGACACTTTACAATTGCTTAAAATGTCTGTCAAAGGTCTTTTCCATATTTGTCAAACTTCTGGAGAAAAAGCCTATTATTTTCTGATCACCTTTTTTTAATTGAGACAAAGTTACTGAAATCAAGTTCTCAGATACATCAGTATGCAATACAACAGGAATTGACGGACCAACTTCAATTGTATTCAATGAAGTAGCATTCTGCAGATCCCTTTTCAACATTTCAAAGTCATCTGTCTGGGTTTGACCCCATTGATCAAACACAACATCTTTTTGTCTCAAAAAATCAAATAATGGTTTAACTTTAGCATCACTATTTGTAAAAACTCTTTGCAACAATTTACTTTTCTCAAAAATGTATATAATGCCTTGTAAGATGTTGGAATTGGAATAGCAGAAATGTTTCTAACTTTTTCCTGTGATAGCTGTCTCTGTCCATGACTAATTTTCATATGAAGGAATGCTACCTGACTTTTCATCAACTGAACTGTTTCTGTGTTCAATTTCAGCCCTGCCCTTTGTAACAGAGTAAATAACTGAGACAAAATAGTTACATGTTCCTCTATACTCTGTGTAGACAGCAAAAACTTGTCCACATGCTGGAAAATACATTCTGGTCTAGAGAATTCTGATAATATTTTCTCTAAACACTTGTGCACTATACCATCACTAATGTCCAATCCTGAAATTATTCTAGTGAATGCATAGGTTTCTTTATTAAAACTGAAGGCAAGTTTATATTGACAGCTTTTAGTTAATGGTACTGAACAATGACTGTTTGCGATTTCCAGTACAGAAAATACTTTGGCCTTGGCATCCAGGTGTGACATAAAATTTAAATCAGGAGTAATAGGTTTGTTATTTGTAATGCATTTATTCAGTGATCTTAAATCAACTGATAAAGAATATGAATCATCAGCACATTCTTGATAAGCCAAATACAATTATTTACCACTGATTGTGCTTTCTTTAATATTCCTTGTTGTAAAAATTATTGTACAATGTCAGAAACAAACTATTGATTCTTGTGGCAATTTATATAGAATTTTGGGGCTTAGGATCCTTTCCCTCAGTGGCTATTTCAATATCTTTAAACAAACCTGTATCAATTTTGGTCTGACTCCAAAGACTTTTATGTCATTGAACCAATTGTTCCAATACGAGATTGGTTCCTGTATGTGGCCAATTATAGATTGAAGACATGTCAGCGACTGCTGTACAAATACTTCCAACATTACTGTAGATGGAAGGATCTATTAACATAGATTTGGACCTAGATGAATCTTTCCATATAGTAGAATTACTTAAATCAATAGTCCAATTTAGTTTACTAATCACATCCATGCCTAGAATATTCTCTACATTTTGAAAAACGCCAGATATCTATCTTAGATTTCAAAAGTCCTGGCATTTCAAAAATCACTTCAGAAATTTTAGTTGCAACTGTATTTTCTTTTCCACTGAAACCAATTAAGAGCCCTTTCACACTGAGCCACCCCGGGCATCGGCTTCACCTTTGTTTTTGTGGCGCTATTCGGCTGCTAGCGGGGAGATTTTAACCTCCGCTAGCGGCCCAAGAAGGGTTAATCGCTGCTAAGCGCTGCTTGATTTCAATGGGCAGGGGTGCTTTAGGAGCAGTGAGTTCATCGCTCTTAATGCGCTCCAAAGAAGCTGCTGGCAGGAATTTTTCTAACGCCCTGCCAGCACACCGCTCCAGTGTGAAAGCCCTCGGGCTTTCACACTGAAGTGAATGGAGCCGCTGTTTCAGGGTGCTTTGCAGGCGCTGTTTTTAACGCTATAGCGCCTGCAAAGCGCCTCAGTGTGAAAGGGGTCTAAATTACATTTTGGAGAATTAATATTCATAGGTAATTTGTGTTTAGTTAAACTGAGTTCAGCTCTTAAATCTATTAACCATTTAGTTTGTCTACCATTTAATAAACCATGTAACCATGGCCTTCCACCTTCATCTATTAAAATTGGAGCAACATAATTTATATTTCAATATTTTTATTGAGGTAAATATAAACAATACAACAATAACATATTTTTCACATTTAACCAGGTTGTCATCAATTCGACATAGAAACGGTTTAACAGTACATTTACATGATGCTCCATACCTATCAGAAGCTAGAGACATATGAGTAACCTCTCGGCTAGAGAAGTTCAGGCCCTTAAGAGGGCATGGCACTTAAAAGATTCACAAGAAGGGAATATCAACAAAATAGTAATACCAAAAGGAAGAGGTAGGGAGGTTTCAGAGCCACCATAGGCCTCGGTTCAGGATACCAAGGTGTGCTTCTCGTATCTAGCTTTGCTAGGTTTCCTGCCTTATCTGCAATGTCTCATTCAAGTATATCAGCAACCAGGTCGTGCAGGTTATATCATCAGGTAACATAAAATGAAAAAAAAAAGAGAAAAAAGGGAAACCAAAAAAAAGGGGAGACAGAGGGGAAGAGAAGAGGAGAGGGAGAGAGGGAGAGGGTCACCTGGAGTTCCTTTTTAGGTAGAGATGTATTCAATCCAAGGGTCCCAAATCTTATTGAACATCTCTGCTTTATTATGGAAGGTATGGGTAAGTTTGTCGTTAATCATAATCCAGTTGAGTTTGTTTTTAGTTTGGTCGAGGGGTATGCTTGAATGTTTCCAATTCCTCGCAATTGTAATTCTTGCCGCCAACAGGATGTAGGTTATGAGTTTCAAGGACTTTTTGGGGACCTCATCTGGTAGTTTGTGGAAGAGAGCGCTCTCTGGGGATCTACGAATATTGACACCCGTAACTGAGTTAATCATATTATATATTCTTGTGACAGACCTAGCCGGGACACAGGCTTTTTGAGAGGACTACATGCTAGCCTCCTGCCAGCTGATCACGGGCCCCCCAAAATACACTCTCTGTATATGCATTTGGCATTAGAAATAGACTAGCATCTGACACCTTGTGTCCCATTCAATGTCATGATGAACTCAAGCCACCTGTCTATTGTGTAAATGAGGCTGGTCTGGCTTGTAAGGTGTATTCTACACACTGTCAGATGCTAATGTCGTCAACTCCAGACAGCCTGTCTGTTGCCTTGTGTAATTCTAAAGAATATTTCACCTATTGTTGTATGTGCTAATTAACCCTGCAATTGAATGAAGGAGTCCAGTGTTTATTAAGATAATTAGCTCATGCTAATTAGGTTAGGTGTGAGTCATCTAGCTGTATATAAGTGTGACATGTCAAATAAAGATTAATTCCTGATGTACCCTACACTGGTGTTGTCTGGTGACTGGGTAAGCTAAGGGGGTCTTGGATTGTGTGGTACCGGACAGAGGAAGCAGTTACGGCGGACATCTTGGGTACGAGGTCCGTCACAATTGGCTGGCAGCGGTGGGATCGTGCTTCCTTGTCGTGAACACATCCAAACCATCACCTGGATCCAAGGCCCGGATAGCAGAGGTACAGATACGTCATCATGGAAGAGGAATTCGGAAGGAGGTTGCGAGAGATGCGGATACAGCACAGAGGACCAGTATCGGTGCAGGTCCTGCTGGGATGGTATGATTCTGTTCGCCTACAACTCTGGAAAGAAGCGCTAGCCTGTGAGCAGCGACACCAGGGAAAAGTTCTCCCCTCCATCCATGTAAGGTACTGGTCGCAGTATGAAGTACGAATGTTGTTATTGGGGGAACAACCGAAGCAGGAGTGGACAGCTGAGTTAAGCAGGCTGATCCGGGCAGAAATGCGTTTGGACGAGAGCTACAGAGCCCTCCGGTGGTATGTAGCCCAAGTGTGCCCGTGGACAGCGGATGACAGGCCCACGGAAGGCTTTGATTATAATGGCCTGGGATTGTTGTACTGGAGGCTGTCCGAGGACCCCGACTTTGGGAGTGATCTGGAGTGGCGTTTGGAGGAAATAATGGAGCACAGAGAGCAAAGATTGAACGTCTCGGAAGTGCTCTGGGCACAGGAAGATTTGGAGTTCCTGGCCGCTCAGGAATGGGAGCTGGAGATTGCCTACATACAGCTGCTAGACTCTGCTCAGCAGCAGGGTGGGGCTCCCTTTGCCTGGGACTATGAGGAAACACCAGCAGACAGCTCTGAAATCCTGGCTGAAGAGTCGGCGATGTGGCATAGTAACAGAGTGCTTTGCCCACCTGCCCCCGCAGCTATGGACGCGGAGGTCTTATGGCGGATGCAGGAAGTGCTGACAACAGGGCAGAGCTCTGCTAACCTCTGCCCAGCACTGATGGCATCTTCTAGGTTCCACGGACAGGTGGTGAACCTCTATCCCCAGCCATCAGTTGTAGAGACTGGGGATTTAATAGACTTTTCTGCTGAGGAAAAACAACCTCATGAGCCTCCATCAGAAGAGCTGGTATTAGGGCCAAACTTCACTGAGCTCTGCCCAGCACCAACGCCAGTATCCATGGAGTTGCAAGGAACTTCCCCAGCTGAAGCTCTGGTCACTGAACAGAGGGTCCAAGACCTCTGTCCCATACCTGTGGCAGTTCTGGAGGCCCAGGGTGAGGAGGTGGTGGTCACTCCCGAGCAGCAGCTCAGGACCCAAGGAGAGAATGCAATCTGCACTTCACATCTGCAGCTTGATCTGGTGTCAGTGGATGGGCCGGTGGTCTCCACTAACAGAAAACCAGCAGAAGTGCTGGCAACCGGGCAGAGTGCTACCAACCTCTGCCCAGCACCGGTAACAGCTGCGGAGTTCCAGGGAGCTGGGGCAGTCGGCCTCTCTCCCCAACAGTTAGCTGGAGCAGATGATGTAGGGAAGCTCCTACGCCCAGCTGAACTGCTGGCAACGGAACAGAGCGCTGCTGGCCTCTGCCCTCAACTGACACAGGACAGATTTCCTGTAAAGGTGGATGGGAATTCAGTCTCCACCTGTATACCCCAGGGATGCTGGGCAGTAGGCCCATATGGCCAACAGCATGACAGACTGAGCCCAGTCACCCTGTCTTCTCTCCAGCGGCTGAAAAGACTCCAGGGAGGAGGGCCAGTCCAGGCCTCTCCCCAGCGGCAGATATGTTCTATGAGAGAGGCAGAGGTTGGCTGGGTGAGTAATACTCTGTTTGAAACAATTTGGTTGGGATACTGTGTGGGTACAGGCATTAGAGGACTGGAACTATGGACTAACTTCGGAGTCAACCCGTCTGGGGTCTCCTCCTGTGTTAGTCTCCTGCCGAAAGGGGAGAAATGTGACAGACCTAGCCGGGACACGGGCTTTTTGAGAGGACTACATGCTAGCCTCCTGCCAGCTGATCACGGGCCCCCCAAAATACACTCTCTGTATATGCATTTGGCATTAGAAATAGACTAGCATCTGACACCTTGTGTCCCATTCAATGTCATGATGAACTCAAGCCACCTGTCTATTGTGTAAATGAGGCTGGTCTGGCTTGTAAGGTGTATTCTACACACTGTCAGATGCTAATGTCGTCAACTCCAGACAGCCTGTCTGTTGCCTTGTGTAATTCTAAAGAATATTTCACCTATTGTTGTATGTGCTAATTAACCCTGCAATTGAATGAAGGAGTCCAGTGTTTATTAAGATAATTAACTCATGCTAATTAGGTTAGGTGTGAGTCATCTAGCTGTATATAAGTGTGACATGTCAAATAAAGATTAATTCCTGATGTACCCTACACTGGTGTTGTCTGGTGACTGGGTAAGCTAAGGGGGTCTTGGATTGTGTGGTACCGGACAGAGGAAGCAGTTACGGCGGACATCTTGGGTACGAGGTCCGTCACAATTCTTATCCAAAATCTGATCCCCAGTGGGCATTGCCACCAGATATGGTACATCGTACCCATCTGTCCGCATTGCCGGAAGCAGTTGGGTGAAGAGGAGGGATGCATTTTTGCTATTCTAGTAGGGACGAGATACCACCGCAGCAGTGTTTTATAGTTTGCTTCAATAAGGGTGGTATTAATAGATATTTTCGACAGTCGGTGAGCGATATCCTGCCAGTCTGATATTTCAAGGGTGAGGTTCAGGTCCCTTTCCCATTGAGTCATGTAGGATAATTTAGTGTTGGGTTCGGTGATGGAAGAGTAAGTGGCGGAAATCTGTCCTCTTTGATTACTTCTGTTTTGGCAGGTCAATTCTAAAGTGGTGAGAGTAACTGGTCCCCCCCCCCCATTTTAAGTTTGGAAGAGATAAATGAGGACATTTGGTTATATCTGAAGGTCTCAGTGCTAGGCATTGAGAAATTTTCTTTGAAATATGTAGCTGAGTGCATTTGATTACCACTGATAAAATCTCCAATTCTCATTAACCCTTTGTTGAGCCACCATTGAAACAGTTGTGGAGTGAGGCCAGGAGGGAATTCTGGGTTAAAGAAAACGGGTGCTAGTGGTGTGTGGGGTGATGCAAGGGGCGCCCTATGTCGTACTCTATCCCAAACCGCTAGGGAGTGTGACAGTGTGGGGCATAAGATGGGTGGGCGTTTACGGTTGGGAAGCCACATCATGGCTCCTATCGCTATTGGGTGGCACGCTAGTGCCTCTATGTAAACCCATAAGGGGGCTGAGCCTTTGGCTGTTGTGTGGGTGAGTTGGGCTATTTGCGCTGAATGGTAGTATGCTTGTAGGTTGGGTATTCCAAGTCCTCCTCTAGATCTAGGAGTATAAAGTGTTTTTTTTTGTATCCTTGATTTCTTATTACCCCATATGAACCGCAGGACTTCCTGTTGTATGTGTTGCATGTCTCCCCTCGGGATTGAAACCGGCAGTGTCCTAAAGTAGTATAAGAGTCTGGGTAGGAAGGTCATTTTTATTGAATTGATTCTACCAAACCAGGAGAGGGGATATTCCAACCAAGCACGGAGGTCCTCTTTAAGCTTTTTGAATAGAGGGGGGTAGTTAGCTTTGTATAATGTAGCAATTGAAGGAGTCAGTTGTATTCCCAGGTATGGGAGGGAGTGGGGCGCCCATTTAAAGTTGTATAAGTTTTGGAGGAGCTGTACCTCAGTAGGGGCAGAGATATATTCAGGGCTAAGGTTTTTTGCGTATTCAGGGTCAGGCCTGAGAGTAGTGAGAACCGGTCTAGTAGAGATACAAGTTCTGGGAGCGAGGTCTGGGGTTTGGTAATGTGCATAAGGACATCATCTGCAAATAATGCACATTTGTGGTCTTGTTGGCCACATTGGAGACCATGGATGTTGGGATTGGAGCGGATGGCCATTGCCAGGGGCTCTATTGCTAAAGCAAATAATAGTGGGGAGAGTGGGCAGCCTTGTCTAGTACCTTGTTGGACAGGAAATATAGATGATTTATGGCCTTTGATAGAGATTTGGGCTATTGGGGAGCTATAGAGTGTTTTCATTAATGAGAGAAATGTGGAGCCAAATCCCATGGTTTCAAGGGTGACAAAGAGGTAATCCCAATTCAGACTATCGAAGGCCTTATTAAGATCTAGTGATAGTATTAGAAGTTCCCGGTCTGGGAGATTATCCCAGTTGGAGCGTACCACTGAGATCAGAGCGATGGATCTGCGAATTTGGTCCAAAGTCTGACGTCCCGCAATAAACCCCGACTGGTCTTTATGTATATAGTGTTCCAAAAAGGAATTATTTCTGAGGGCTAGTATCTTTGTTAATATTTTTAAGTCACAGTTGATTAATGAGATTGGGCGATAGTTACGTACATCTGTGGAGTCCCTATTAGGTTTGGGGATTACACTGATGTATGCCTTGTTGTCGTCGGGTGGGACCTTACCCCCCTCCCTCAGGGAGTTAAAGTAAAGAGTTAAGTGGGGGGCCAATAGCATAGAAAATTTCTTATAGTAAATGTTAGGAAGTCCGTCTGGACCTGGGGATTTGTGAAGTGAGAGAGATTTAATGGCGTCAGTGACCTCCTCGCTTGTAAATGGTTGATCAACCAGTTCCCTATGGTCATCGGTGATGATCGGAAGAGGGAGAGACCCCAGAAATTCCCTGATGGACGGGGGAGCTACTGTTTGTGGCTTCTTGTATAGGTCGGCATAAAATCCGTGAAATTCATCCAGGATCTTTTGGGGGTTTTGTGACAGGTGGCCGCCAGATGTTTTTATTGTAGGGAGTGCGTGATGGGAATGTTTGGGGGTGAGCTTACGTGCCAGCAGGGATCCTGGGCGATCCCGCCATGTAAAGAATTTGTGGTTTGTCCACCTTAGCTGTTTCTTAGCTCTTGTGGTCAGGCATATATTTAGTTCTAGTCTGGATTGTTCCAGTTTCTTGAATAGGCTCGGGGAGGGGGAACGTTTGTGCTGTTTGGTCAAAGATTCAAACTCTCTAGTACGGGCTTTCTTTAGTCTGGAAGCTAACTGGATAAATGAACCCCTTATTGTAGCTTTGTGTGCGGTCCAGTTCGTCGCAGGGGATGTATCCTCTGGTTTGTTATTTTCAAAGTAGGTCTGTATATAGTTTGAAATCTCTATACAGTGAGATTCATCACTAAGGAGGGACTCATTCAGTCGCCAATGGTATCCTGTGGGTTGGAGCAACATAATTTAATGTTGGAGAAGTCAAAACTTGACTTTATTCACGATTTTGGCAATGGAAGTTACCCATCTTTCTCTTTGACAGCATTGTTTGTCATATTGATTGAACTGTCATTAACAGTCAGTGTACTGATCTGTTTGACTTCTGAGGAATAATGCAAATCTATCAATCTATTGTTTGGACAAGGATGAATAAATTGCTCAGAAATTTCCTCATTTTCTAATTCCAAAGTTTTTCTTTGAGAATCTAATTTATATTTTAAACATTCTTTCTACATGATAACTTTTCTTACAATGTAAGCAAATAACATTTCCTGTCTGCTCTGAAACTTTGGTTTTGCCTGTGACGTGTATCTCACCATATCTGCGTGTGACCATACATGCGGCAACTCTTTGATCGCCATTTTGAATAGTTACCCTATTAATCTTTTGTTTGTCTAAACTTTGTGTGCATTCTTCATCTATATTCATGAATTTTGTTTTAAGCAAAACTTCATGGTCCTGGTCATCTATTTCTTTTTTATCTTTTATAAATCTTTTATTTATTTCATAAGGCAAAAATAACAAAAGGATAACATAAAGACACATCTTTTCCAGATAATTGAAAGTATATAAAATAATAATCTCAACAGCTTAGATATATCAAGTTTATATTACTCATCTAAATCATATAATTCAATCTTACATATAACATACTATGCCTCTCCACTGCTTTCACCAATCTGCTACCAAGTTCCACTTGGTATATTGGAAACATAGAGCAGAAAAAAAGCTGGATCATTTGGGATTACGTATTTTGTAAAATTTTGAACTATTTGTCGAATCGTCTTCCAGAAATTTTCTAAATTTGGACATGACCAAAATACATGTAAAATTGTTCCCTTATCCTCTTGCCATCTCCAACACTGATCCGAAAGGGAAGGATATAGCCTTTGTAATTTTGCTGGAGTTTGGTACCACTTAAAGTGGAAGTAAACCCTCTGGGACCACTTTGACCTACAGGTAAGCCTAGATTAAGGCTTACCTGTAGGTCCAATAAATATCTCCTAAACCTACATGGTTTAAGAGATATTTAGAAAAGAAAATGCACTGCTATCTACAGCACATGCCGAGATCATGGCGATATGCTGCTCTCGTGCGCATGCGCGGGAGTGGCGTCATCGCCGCTCCAGCGAATCACATCGATGGATCGGCGAGACCCGGAAGTCACTCCGGGTTTGATGGCGACGCCGAAGATCGTGGATGTAGACCGATACGGGGGCTTCGTTCTCAGGTAAGTCATTCATAATGAGCTAGTATGCTATGCATACTAGCTCATTATGCCTTTGCCTTGCAGGTTCCTATTTAAAAAAAAAACTGCTTTACTTCCTCTTTAATGACCACATTAAAATTTGTCTCTTGTACCCTGGTACTTATAGAGGATCCATGTATAAGACTAATAATCTTTTGCCGTTGACTTTCTGTATTCATTCTGGTCATATATTTCTATAGACCGCATATCTGGTACAAAAGACTTCTGTTTAGAGTCTGCACTATCATTAATATCTAAACTCTTGCTTGACTGTGCTTTGGAATTTACACAAATCCTTTTTACACTATTCTGTAATTCAGACAACTGAATATCTTTTATTTGAATTGCACTTTGCAAATCATCTATTCGCTCAGTCAAAATCGGACAATTAGCACATACACTGTTATCCTGCTGAGTCTTTATTTTCCCTTTTGTACAAACAACATTCCTTTTAGGAACAACTAATATCATTGTGTCAAAAACTTTAACTAACTTTATCACATTTCTAACCTGTTTGTTGAATCTCTTAAAAGTAAATTTAGATTTTTGTATCTTAATATTAGCCTGTAAGCATTCATTGAACACGTAACACCATAATTCATCATCTTTAACACATTTTGACAGATTTTTGGATGCTAATTTACTCTCACTAGATAATTCATCAATAAAATGTATTACTTACCAATTTAGGACAGACCTTCTTTATGTAACACGCGTTCCCTCTTTTGGCGGGAAATTACGTCACCAAGAAACAGGGTTCAAAAATGTTCGATATTTGGACAAAATGAAACTGGCTATGGCTCGCCACTATTAGAAATCGTTATTTCTGAATAATTATTGATATTCAATAACTCAAATTGGTGAGAAAAGTTCCAAGAAAGTCAGTTCAGTTCTTGTGTAAAAACTCAAAAATTTATTTAATAATAAAATAGCAAAATATTACAAGAACAATATCAAAATGTAGAATGTAAAAATAACATCAATAATGTAGTTATATTCTTGAAATGAAGATTGTATATATAATCAGATGTGTGTCTTTGTATGTGTGTAGTGTTTGATGCAAATCTGTCCAAAATGCTTCTGTTCCTAGCTTTTACTCCTAAAATCTGACCCCCACTTTATCTTTAAAAGGGCTGGTTTAAAGTTCTTCTGAGTCTTATTATCCTACAGACTCTTATAATGAAAGCTAGCTTCCCCTCCCCTCTCACGCAAGGGTGGGAGTTGTTCAGTCTCTATGCATTAGTATTCCTGAGGAGTGGGCCAGAACAATGTGTGAAACCATTTAATGTATAAAATATAAGTTTCCTTTAACATCTAAATAAAATACTACATATACTAATATATATATAACATTATAATCATTTAAAACCCAATGTTATATATATATACACACACACACACAAACTTTAAGAAATGGGAAACCGTTCTTCTCATGTGGTGGGGGAGGTGAGAGCTAGCTCACTCAACCCTAACTATTACCATGTGTGAGCTCTCCAAAGGAATGCTTATAAAGCTTATAACAATATATATATATATTAGACATGTGCACAACAAAAAAATTTGTTTATTTTTGTTTCGTTTTTTTTCGTTTCCGAAAAAAATTCGTTTTTTTTCGTTTCGTTTTTTTCGTTTCCGTAGATTCGTAACGATTCATACATTCGTAAGTCGTCGGTGTTCGTATTCATAACGATTCGTACATTCGTAAGAGTTATTTTTTCGTTGATTCGTTTTTTCGTTAGTTTAATTTTCGGACGCATTCGTATTTATTCGTACATTCGTAACATTCGTAGATTCATAATCGGAGCATAATTCATAATTTGATGTAATGTGTATGCTATTATTACATTTTAATAATTTACGAATCGAAAAAAAAAAGTTACGAATCGAAAAAAAAAAAAGTTACGAATCGAAAAAAAAGTTACGAATGTACGAATTTTTTTGTTCAATAGAGACACGGAAAATTACAAATCGAAAAAATAAATAAAAAAGTTACGAATTGAAAAAAAAGTTACGAATCGAAAAAAAAAGTTACAAATCGAAAAAAAAGTTACTAATGTACAAATTTTTTGGTTCAATAGAGACACGGAATATTACAAATCGAAAAAAAAAAAAAGGTACGAATTGAAAAAAAAGTTACGAATCGAAAAAAAAAGTTACGAATCGAAAAAAAAGTTACGAATGTACGAATTTTTTTGTTCAATCCATTCGAAGCACGTTTAGCAGCACCATTGTAAGGGACATGGAAAATTACAAATTCAACAAAAAAAAAGTTACGAATGTACGAATTTTTTCGTTCGTTTTTCGGATTTTCTTCATTAGTACATTCGTTGTTTCTAATTATTTTTTTTCGGATTTTCGTTGTTTTTCGGATTCGTTCGATTCTAATGATTCGTTAATCGGATTCGTACGATTCGAACGATTTGTTACGATTCGTTATTCGGATTCGTACGATTCGAATGATTCGTTCATTCGTACGAAAACGAACGAACAAAAATAACGAAAAAAAAACGAAAAAAAAAACGAAACTAATTGCACATGTCTAATATATATATATATATACTTTCACATAAATATATAAAAGCCTATATATTTTACTTTTCCGTATCTAGAAGACAAATATATCCAAACTCAATCATTCTATAAAGACCAAATCAATTAATTCATTTGTTAACCACTTCAGCCCCGGACCAATTTGCAGCCAGAGGACCAGGCCCCTTTTTGCGATTCGGCACTGCGTTGCTTTAACTGACAATTGCGCGGTCGTGCAACGTGGCTCGTAAACAAAATTGGCGTCCTTTTTTCCGCACAAATAGAGCTTTCTTTTGGTGGTATTTGATCACCTCTTTGGTTTTTATTTTTTGCGCTATAAACAAAAATAGAGCGACAATTTTGAAAAAAATGCAATATTTTTTAATTTTTGCTATAATAAATATCCCCCAAAAATATATAAAAAAATATTTTTTTCCTCAGTTTAGGCCGATACGTATTCTTCTACATATTTTTGGTACAAAAAAATCGCAATTAGCGATTATTGATTTGTTTGCGCAAAAGTTATAGCGTTTACAAAATAGGGGATCGTTTTTTATTTTTTAGTAATGTAATGTAATTTTTTTTTTACTAGTAATGGCGGCGATCAGCAATTTTTATTGTGACTGCGACATTATGTCGGACACATTGGACATTTTTGACACATTTTTGGGACCATTGTCATTTATATAGAAATCAGTGCTATTTAAATGCACTGATTCCTATGTAAATGACACTGGCAGTAAAGGAGTTAACCACTAGGGGGCAGGGGGGGCTAAGTGTGACGTGTTGTGTTTTTTTTTACAGTAGGGAGCGTGGCTGTACGTCTGACGTCACTGATCGGCTTTCCCGATGACAGGGAACAGCCGATCAGTGACAGGCAGTGTAGGAAGCACGGGGACAGGTTTGTTTACACATACCTCTCCCCGTTCTTGAGCTCCGTGACCCGATCGCAGGACACCAGCGGCAATCAGGTCCGCTGGTCCCGCGGCTGGGCTCTTAGAGGGCAATGTACCGGTACGTTGATCTGCCCAGCCGTGCCATTCTGCCAACGTAAATGTGCAGGAGGCGGTCCTGAAGTGGTTAATATTTGTTAATTGATAAATATTAGATAAAAGAAAACTTCATACCACCAAACACACACAGGACACTTTTTAGCCTCTTAGTGCCAGCGCCTCCCAGCCCTTTAAGGGGTTTAGGCTGCAGGGAGGCGGGTGCAGGGTTTAAGTTCATGTGACCACCATGGTTGGCTATCGTGGCAGTCACATGATTGGAAAACTCCCAATCACATGTAGCGATCAAGAGCTTTCTGTTAGCCGCCGTTAACTGTGCCACTAATTCACGCAAATATGTGGCCGCTTGGCACCAAGGCCCACTCACCAAGAGGCCGCATATTTGGGTGCGGCTGGCGCCAAGGGGTTAAAATTGAACCGCATTCTTACTGCATACATGTGAACGCCCTCCATAGAAACTCATGTTATTTCAATCGGAATGCGAATCAATGTATTCTGGAACGCATCCGAAATCGTATCAGTGTGAACCAGGGCTAAAACAAATGGCAAGATTATAATTCATAATTGTTCATAAATAATGTAACAAAATAGACAGATAACACTGAAATGTTTCCACACTCATGTATTTATTCTATGTAACAATTTCAGGATGCGATAACATTTTTCTTTTATATAGTTTATACAGTATAGTTTTATGCTGACATGGTTTACTTAAAGTGATACTACAGGTGAAATATTTAACGCAGAATTCCAGGCAGAGCTTTTACTTATTTTTGTTCTGGTAAAAAAAAAAAAAAAAGTTACCTCTGCTGATGTTTATCCCACATCCCTTCCCCTTAGGCTCCGTTCAAATCTAGGCATCCTGATCATGAGCGGAATCGCCGCGATCCCCAATCAAGAACTTCTTTTGGGGTGACAGGCAACCAGTATTCTGTTTGCACGATTTTACCACGATTAGTGGGGCAACATTCGTGGCAAAATCACACCGTGATCCGGGTGCCATTAGAAGTGACAGAGATCGCAAAATGCTTCCTGCGATTTGCCGTGATCTGGAACTCCTAGATGTGAACGAAGCCTCACAGTAAAAATAATACTTTTATTCATGCTGGATAGTACATCTCCTCTCACTGTTCTTCCTGCACGCTGTGGTTATGAAAGCTGTGGCTCACGCTAGTGTTTTGTATAATCACACCACCCCTCCTTTTGTCTATTCACAGAATGCCTTGTGTTCCAGGAACCATTTATAAAATGTAAGGTGTTCTGTGAGTGTACAAAGGGGAAGGGAGGGGCAGGTAAATGACACAAGTGTAAGCTCTCATGGCCACAGAAAGTACTGCAAAAGATGTGCTATCCGGTGTGAACACAATTATTATTTTTATTATTTTGTTTCTTTTTAATTCAATTTAAAAAAGTGAAACTCATATATTTATAGATTCATTACACACAGAGTGATATATATTTCAAGCATTTTACTTTCTTTTAAAATTTTTATATATTAATGATTATGGCTTACAGCTAGTGAAAACCCAAAATTCAGTTTCTCAAAAAATTTGAAATATTACATAAGACCAATAAAAAAAGTGAATAAAAAAAATTTTATTTTATTTAAATTTAAATTATTTCAGTAATTCAGTTCAAAAAGTGAAACTCATTATTATATAGATTCATTACACAAATGTTGGCTTACTGAAAAGTATGTCCATGTACAGTATAGTATGCAATCAATACTTACTGAAAAGTATGTCCAAGTACGTATAGTATCCACTCAATACTTGGTCAGGGCTCCTTTTTCATGAATTACTGCATCAATGCAGCGTGGCATGGAGGTGATCAGACTGTGGCACTGCTGAGGTGTTATGGAAGCCCAGGTTTCTTTGATACCTTCAGCTCGTCTGCATTGTTGGGTCTGGTGTCTCTCATCTTCCTCTTGACAATAACCCACAGATTCTCTATGGGTTTTAGGTCAGGCGAGTTTGCTGGCCAATCAAGCACAGTGATACCATGATCATTAATCCAGGTATTTGGTACTTTTGGCAGTGCGGGCACGTGCCAAGTCCTGCTGGAAAATGAAATCAGCATCTCCATAAAGCTGGTCAGCAGAGGGAAGCATGAAGTGCTCTAGAATTTCCTGGTGGGGGGCTGCGCTAACTTTGGACTTAATAAAACACAGTGGACCAACACCAGCAGATGGCATGGCTCCCTAAATCATCACTGACTGTGGAAACTTCACACTGCATCTCATGCAACTTGGATGCTGTGCCTTTCCACTCTTCCTCCAGACTCTGGGACTTGATTTTCAAATGAAATGCAAAATTGACTTTCATCCGAAAAGTGGACTTATATGATAAAGGACTGGACTGAGCAACTGGACTGGACTTAGCCCAGGAAAGACGCTTCTGACGTCTCTGGTTCAAGAGTGGCTTGACACAAAGAATACGACAGTTGTAGCCCATGTCCTGGATATGTCTGTGTGTGGTGGCTCTTAACTCCTTGTGAATCTCCCCCAAATTCTTGAATGGCCTTTGTTTCACAATTCTCTCAAGGCTGCAGTTATCCCTGTTGCTTGTGCACCTTTTTCTACCACACTTTTTCCTTTCACTCGACTTTCCATTAATATGCTTGGATACAGCACTCTGTGAACAGCCAGCTTCTTTAGCAATGACCTTTTGTGACTTACCCTCCTTGTGGAGGGTGTCAATGACTGTCTTCTGGACAACTGTCAAGTCAGCAGTCTTCCCCATGATTGTGTAACTTACTTAACCAGACTGAGAGACCATTTAAAGGCTCAGGAAACCTTCTACAGGTGTTTTTAGTTTATTAGCTGATTAGAGTGCGACACATGAGTCTAAAATATTGAACTTTTTCACAATATTCAAATTTTCTGAGATACTGAATTTTGGGTTTTCACTAGCTGTAAGCCATAATCATCAAAATTAAAAGAAAAATGCTTGAAATATATCACTAAGTTTCACTTTTTGAATTGAATTACCGAAATAAATTTACTTTTTGATGATATTCAAATTTTTCACTTTTTTAATTGAATTACCGAAATAAATTTACTTTTTGATGATATTCCCCCCCTTTATATGATATCTGGTGCCTTAAAAGCTCAAGTGCTTTAATATTTTGTGATTGTAACTATAAGGGTGTGGCACCTTTTATACCATCCGTATTTAGAATAAACCCAAAGATTTACTACTGTTTAACTCCTTCGTGCTGACCACCTCCTGGCCTTTTAAGAGTTCTAAAAGCCAGGAGGCCAGCATTTGGGTGATGTGACTGGCTGTTACGGCAGTCGCATTATCGGAAAGCTCCCGATCGCAAATATGCATCAGGAGCTTACTGATCCCCGCCAGCTACCATGCCAGTTTGGCCAAAACCCATAAAAAATTGTCACATGATAGCGGGCCACTGGCCCAATCAGCTGGAATTCCTCACCTCGTAGCTACATGTAATGATGGGACAGGGATGCTGGTGACAATAACTTAATTTGGCCGTGTGACCATATTTAGAGAATGACATTGCCCACATGTGACCATGTAGCCATATTTAGATCACCAGCATCCCCACACCTTTGTTATGTGCTACTTTAGGGTGGAGAACTTCATGGCCTTAACAGATTGGACCAGTTGCCTGTATTATGTGACACCTTCCCTGGATTTGAGCTAAACTCCAGCCTCAATCATCCCCACTACTGCTATATCAAACCTAAGCCCTGATGTAGGAGGATTTGTATATAACCGGCAAAATTTGTGGGCTGTCAACTCTTGATAGATGCTTTTTTGTGCCAAATAAAAATGACATCCAGGCCTATCCCTACTTGTCCTTTCACCTACAAAGGGTTTATGACCTTCTCCCGTCCCGCAGTGCAGGCAGTGTTCTGCCTAACCAGCATTGTATCCAAGGAAGAAGAGGAGAAGGCCATGTACTCCTCCATAGCCAAAAACACCAGATTTTTCTGAGGGCGCCGACAAACAAATGGAGCAGCTGGGTAAAGGTCTCAGTGAAGTATCAGTGGTTGCAAGGAGAAGCCCTCTCAATGGAAGCTGTTACTTTGCCCTAAATGCAACTGAGCTGTTGAGTGAAAGACTTTAAAGAAGAACTTTGCCCCTGCAGTGCAATTTTTTATCCCCTTTTACCTGTTTTGGTGGATTATCCTCCGAATACATACTCACTGGTTCAGCAGATCCAGTAATTTGCCATCACAAGCTGGGTTCCATGCCACTATTTTCTTTAGCTACATCATCAGAAGGCCGCTGTCTCTTCTGAGCTCCTGCTGATGATGCTCATGCATCACTGCATGTCATCAGGGGGTTGACTGCAAGAACCAGAAAGAGCCTGCTGGTCCCCTGATGATGAGCATAGGCAACACCTACTGGGATCCATGACATTAGGAGGCTACGACCAAAATGGGCATTTTTCTCACCTAGGTGAGAATCCAAGAAATGTCAGATGTTCCCTGAAAAGGTAATATGGGATAAAAAAAATGTTTGTCCTATTGTGAGAGTGGGAGGAGGGAGAAGTGTAAAGGTATTAAGTTCATGGGGAGGGTAAAGGTCCACCTTAACAACTTCAGTTCTTCTGCTCTTAACTTTGAGGATGAATTGCTCCACAGTGGCTACTGCTACAGAGGTCAGTGAAGGCTTGTTCTAAAGCTCAATTACTGTTTGATGAGAAATGTGTTTATACATAAATATCCATAGCCTAAACACAGGTTCGCTTTAATAAAAACTGGAGGTAAATTGAACTACATTTTAACTTCAGGAATAATGTTTTGCAAACTTCCATTTGTCTAGCTTGGCTCAATGTAAATATCCATATCTGATATCCAGAGTGTCACCAGGGATGCTGAAAATCATTGCAGTTGTCTGCACTACATACAGTGATAGCCATGATTTTTGGTTGCCGTTCCTGTGGCTTCCCCTCTGCACACTGAACATGGACAAACACTCACCTGGCACTGCCCCTATTCCGAAAATGCCTTAATTTTCAATAAATACAAGACATTCTCTGATTGGACGAGGTGGAGAGGAGGGATGGATGACATCACAATCTATCCTCATTCAATCAGAAAATGTTTTGTATGCAATAGATAAAAATGTTTTTCTAATTGGTGGTACCCGATCCCCTGTGGTCAGTGTGCAGAAGGGAAGCCACTGGAGCAGTACCTGGAAGATCCCATCTCCCACTGTACTGTATGCAGCACAGACTCAAACAGTGATTTTCAGCATCTGCTGTGGTTCTCTGGATATCAGATACAGATAATTACATGGACTCAACGAATCAAAAACAGAACTTCTTATTCTACAGGCAAACCAAAACTCCCGAACCAAGATCCCTTGGACACCTCCCACCATCTTTGGACAGACCATCTCCCCAAGAACCAAGGCCAAGAGCCTCGGAGTCATTTTTGACTCAGAAATGTCAATGGATGCCCAAATAGGATCGGTAGTTAGCGGATCTCACCATCTCCTTCGCCTTCTACGCAGACTCATCCCCTTCATTCCAAAGGAGGACAAAGCAGTGGTAGTTGGAACAGTCATTAATTCACGACTGGACTACGCAAACTCCCTCTACATAGGGTTACCCCAATATCAACTTGCGCGCTTACAACTTATCCAAAACACGGCGGCAAGACTGATAACAGGAAAAAAACCCTGGGAATCTATTTCCCCTTCCCTGAGGAGCCTACACTGGCTAACCGTAAAGAATCGGGTCATTTTCAAGACCCTCTGCCTCACCCACAAATGCACCCATGGAGACGCGCCTCAATACCTTTTCGAGAAAATAAAACGCTACACACCCAATCGCAGTCTTCGATCATCCGACCAAAACCTCCTCCTCATCCCCAAGTCCCGCTACAAATCAAAAGGGGAACGAAGATTCGCTGTCCAAGGACCACGGCTATGGAATGCACTACCACCCTACATCCGCATGGAAGAAAACCATCAGGTCTTCAGGAAAAAACTCAAGACCCACCTCTTCTAAGAAGCTCGACAACAAAGCACTAATACAGCGCCTTGAGGCGATTCGGTTCGCATTGTAGCGCTATACAAATTATTCATTCATTCATTCATTCAGCATTTGCAAAAAAAGATCATTCTTGGCGTTCCGCTTAGTGAAAGCCTGACATAATATATTACTGTGTAATAAATAATAGAGATTGTTACTATTACACATTTCTGTAGTGAACAGTAGCAAATACAAATCATTTTCTGCAGACTCCTGTTTTGGTGAGTCAGATAACATTTCCATAGAGATTAGGAAAATGTCTGCTCACCGGCGTTGGATGTATGTGCGTTATCAGGACCCGCTCCATCACCTGACCTCCCTTCTTATGGAAAACATTAATGTTGCTGTAGTAACTCCAGCAGATGCACAATGTTTATCCAATAAATGTGACCTCTCTGTCCCAGGTCTCCACAGTGAATGAAGTTGTACAAAGTAAACATACAATACTGAACAGCTGGCAACCAGGGTTTAACACATAGTTACATGCAGGGCCGTCTTTAATATTGATTGGACCCTGTGCAAACAATTTAAAACAATGTAGTGAAGAATTTACACTGACAACCGATATAATGGGGGATTTACATCAACAACCAATAAAGGGGGATTTCTACACTGGCCACCAATGTAAGGGGGGATTTACACTCATCACCAATTTAAAAGGAGCTTCTACATGAACCATCAATGTAAGGGAGGATTCGAAACTAACCGCAAGTTTGTTTTTTTTACTTATGGAGTTTCTACACTGGCCACCAATGTAAGGAGGGATTTACACTGACCACAATGTAAGGGGGACCTTCACGTTGGCCACGAATGTGATTGAAAGGATTGTACACCAAAGAACCAATGCAATGAGAAGATTTACACTGACCACCAATGTAATTGAGACATTTAGCCAGCGTTCACATTTGTGTGTCGGGAAAGCAAGCAAAATCGCTTTCCGGACACCACAGAAACATGCTGCCCTTTAGCAGATACACAGCAGCACCATTAATTGTTGATGACACCCTCATGGATCTGCTGAGATGTGCGTCATGCACCACAATTCATGGTGCTGTGGCACCATGTTATTTTGAAAAAGGGTTCCACCTCCAATTTGCTTACCTTTGCAGAACAGGCTGATGTTAGGCTTAATGACCACAGTTGTAGGCAGGACTTTCAAACATGCCCCTGCATTCAGCAGAAGTGCTGGTGGATATGACCTCAGGGTGCATGATATACAGCACATATGAATGCCGCCTCTATTTACATATCAATGCACTGTTCGGCGGCTATTTACACATTAATGCCGGTACTATTTACATATCAATGCAGGTTATTTACATGTAAACACAGGTGAGTCATCTGTAAAAGGCAATAGGGCACAGCTGAGCAGCATTAGTAACAGAACTTCACACTGAGATCTCGAGACACAACACGGGAATAAAACTTCAAGGGAATTTAAACTGGGATAGTTGGCAAGTATTGCTTTGGACCCCACAACAATGATGGGGCCTAGGGCAGCTGCCTTAAAGATGGCCCTGGTTACATGGTTAGTAAGATTAAAAAAGAAGACAAAATAAAAAACTCTTTCCCAGACCTTTGAACCCACAGTCAATCCAGAGGAAGGCAAAAAACGTATAAAGCATGGTGAAATTTGCTCTAATATCCCATTCAGTTGGGTTGCAGCCCTTGCTGCCCCTCTGAAAAGTGATCCAAAGTGGATCGCTTTTCAGAAGGTGGTTAGCAGGAGTCTGGGGGGGTAGTATATTGCCTCCTTACCACCTGTTTTAACCCTGAAAAGGCCAAACCACCACGCAGTTTCAGAGCAGTTGCAGCGAGGCCATTTGAATGGCTTGCATTCAGCAGCAGTACTGCCCATCCTTTCTAGCACAACCCACCCCCCACAAATCACCACTCCTAGCACACCTCCCGAAATTTCCCCTCCTAGAAAAGTTCTTATTCCCCTCCCCCAACCTCCTTGTGATGCCCCCACCTCACATGATACCACAGTGCCCAGGGATGCCGCCTCCCCCCCCCCCGTTTACACCTTGTCCTGGCCCTGCATGCATGAGTCATGCAATGCTTTATGAATGGACTTATAGCCTCCTGGGACCCATGACATGTCCCAGGAGGTTGCAGGCTGAAGGGGACTAAACTTCCACTCAAAAATAGGTACCCTTTCAGTGAAAAAAAAAAAAAACATTTACATTAATGGCAGAGAAGGGGAGGAGGAGTAAAATGAGCAGAACTTCAGACAGAAATAAACCCTTAAACCAGTAATAATCCCCAAAACAAAAAATACAATATATTGCAGCTTGTCAATCCTGTGGTGACTGCATTTGTTTTATTTTTTAGGTTTTATAATTTGATTATAGTTTAACATCAAAATGAACACAACATTCACATAATCTTATGAAAGCAAGTCCCTTAATTTTTCATTATACAGACTATATATATACTTTTTATATACTATTTTTAGGCTTTTTAACCTTTGTTTTCACATGGTGATCTTTCTTTTGTGTGGCAATATGTGTTTGTATTGGTGACCAACTGACCATTATCACCCCAAAAAAAAAAAAATTGAGGGGGGATATAATATTTTAGAGTTGTCCCGATAACAAGAGGCAAGGGGAACTTTTTCAATGGAGACATTTGTTCCAAGGACAACTGTCTAAGAGGGGAATGCTCCTCACTGTGGGAGATTTCCTGTAATTTCCTGTAGTGTCTCTGGGACAGGAAGTAAAAGAAAATTTCCCAAATGGTACACAGCTTAAAAAATAACCCTGCAAGGGTTTTACCACTTCCCTTCTCGAAACTAAAAAGAAATAAAAAAAAGTTTAGGGTATACATACCCTTTTAACACTTAAATATTATTCGAATTATGGGTTACCCCTTAGAAATTACATGGAACTTTTATACATTTTGTGGTTTTAGTTCTTTATGTGGGAGACCATTTATTTGCCTGCAAGTCCTAGTATTAGTGCTTCCACAGGTTTACTATCGTTATATTATTGGGGGAGGTTTACATTGTGATGTCTAGATATCTTGGATGGGTTGTTGTGCCCTTCTTCTGATTGGTGGGGCTTATCCGGTTATGGTGGGCTCTGAGAGTTGGCCCCTTCCTGTTAACCTCCCCTTTTTCACTCTGGGGGGTCTTGGGCCTGATCCTAGAACTCATCACGATGTAGGCCTTCTCATATGTTCTAAAGTTCCATGTTACATATTCTTACATTTCTTAGGCCTGGCCGGGTAGATGTGTGCACTCACTCAAGCTGATATCCTGATGTTTCAGGCTTTTGGCCTGACTTTTGTGTCATGCTGGTTTGGGACACGAACACTTTTTGCCCTAGCCTGGGGACCTCTTTTTCTCTCCTGGCTGAGGTCTTTGTTTGTCTCTTCCTCTTTTTTCCCTCCTCTTATTTCAATCTTTCTTATCTCTCTTCTTTTACTTTCCATTTGGAGAACTAGGTCACCTCATGGATGTCACGTAATGAGGAGTCTCGGTGCCTATTCCCAGCAGGAATCCATACTATAGGTTGAGGTGAGTGGCGATTTTGATCTAAGTGTTCTTGTTACCCTAGCGCACCATAAGTACCCTTAGGCATACGAGGCCCCCCTGCCGGGTGATATCCCACAACACTCAAGACCTGAATTCCCCTGTCAAACGTCGGAAGGCGTTTCAATACTATCATTCTTGTAAGGCCGATATCCTTCTCCTACAAGAAACCCACTTTTCTAAGACTTACCAACCATCCTTTCTTCACAAACATTACCCACTCTTCTTTATGGCTAATGCCATTGATAAAACCAAAGGAGTGGCTATATGTTTCTCTTTCACTCTCAAACAGGAAATCGGTGACCCCAATGGTAGGTTCCTTTTGGTAAAGGGTATGGTGGGAGAACAACTTTGCTCTTTCGTCTCTTATTATGCTCCTAACGTCGATCAGGCACCATTTGTTACCAAGATGCTAGATACTTTAACACCTTATTTAGAGGGCCAGGTTATATTTGGGGGAGATACTAACCTTGCCTTAGATCCGTCCTTAGATAAATCTAACCCTGCTCATACATCCCATAAGTGAGCTCCTAAGGCAGGTCTACGGGTGGCAAAGATGTTACATTCTCTTAACCTAGTTGATGCATGGTGTGAGCACCACCCTGTAATAAGGGACTACACCTTTTTCTCTGCAACCCACGCAACATACTCCCGAATTGACCATATATTTGTCTCGTGCACCCTCGTCCCCAGTATCTGTAAAGCCACTATTGTAGAAACGGCATGGTCTGATCACTCTATGGTCTCTGTGTCTTTCTCTGTGCTATCGGGTCCCCCTCGCTCTCACCAGTGGAGGCTCAATGAATCCCTCCTATCGGATCCATGTTGGAGGACATACGGATCAGCTTAAAGCAGTACTTTAGTGAGAATATGATGGAGGGTATATCCCCTGTTACTCTATGGGCAACCCACAAGGCAGTAGTATGTGGGAAACTAATCCAGTTATGATCTCAAATACATCAAACCCGGAAGGCGCGGATCCAAGCATTGGACACTGAGCTACAATCCATGCTCAAACGTCATAAGCGTTCCCCTGATGGTCCGCTGCTTCAGTGAATTGATGAGCTCAGGGTAGAGCTAAATTTAGCATTGACAACTAGGGCAGAGAAAAGTGTCCGTTGGGCCTCCACTAAATTTTTACATGCATAAGGATAAGATAGGGTCCTTACTTGCCCATAAGCGTAACCCACGTGCGAGAACTGTTTTCAGGACACGCTGTTCTACATATTCCCAGAATCCCCATAAAGTATTAGAGGCATTCAGTAACTTTTACTCATCCCTTTATAAAAATCAGGGTGGAGAGGCTCCGCAATTATGTACCCAATACCTGCAGGGTGTCTCGTTTCAGCACTACATAGGTCGCGTATGGAAGCCCCTTTCACAACACAAGAGGTATTGGTGGCTATTAAGTCAACTAGGTCGGGTTCTGCTCTGGGACCGGATGGATTTACGGCTCTCTATTATCGCAAATTTCAAGATTCTCTGGTCCCACATTTGGTTTGATAGTTTAATGCTCTTCAGGATGGGGCCCCTCTGGACCCTCTCTCCCACATGACCTATATTTCAGTAGTACCAAAGCCTAATAACTATCCTGGGGAAGTTGGGAAGGATCTGCTTAGCTCACTTATTGATAATGACCTTAAATTGTTCACAAAAGTGTTAGCTAACAGATTGTCCTCTTTCATAAATAAATATATCCATAGGGATCAGGTGGGCTTTATCCCGGGGCGTCAAGGACCAGATCAGATTTGCAGAGCGGTGAACGCTATCTCACTACTACGGACTGGTTGGCCAGGGGACTTCTCCTGTCATTAGACTGGCAGAAGGCCTTTGATTTGGTGTCCTGGAATTATTTGTTTCAGGTTTTGGAACACTGGGGATTTGGTCCATTTTTTTTTTTTTTTTTGCGTACCCTGGGAACACTTTACTCTGGCCCACAAGCTAAGGTGAAATTGATGGGATATCATTCTTCCCCAATCTCAATTTAAAAGGGCACAAGGCAAGGATGTCCACTGTCTTCGTTTGCAATTTGCCATGGCGATTGAGACAGTGGCTATAGCCATTTGAGAAGACGCGAACATACAGGGAGTGCGGTGCATCTACACAAAAGTGCTCGTTATTTGCGGATGACATGTTGTTCGTCACCTCTCCCATTATCTCCCTTCCACATATAATTAGGACCCTACATGAGTTTGGTCAGGTGTCTGGGCTCAGAGTGAACGAAACAAAATCCTCCGCCATGAACATCAACATCCCTGAATCAACGTTTTCTCGTTTAGAGCAGTGGTCATCAACCCTGTCCTCAGGACCCAGGCCAGGTTTGCAAGATAACTGAAATACATCACTGGTGTTATAATTTGCTGCTCATTGATTGCAGTATTCTAGTCTGCATCTCCCCAAGGTAATACATAAAACCTGGCCTGTTAGTGGGTCCTGAGGACAGGGTTGATGACCACTGGTTTAGAGGACTCCTTCCCATTTCAAAGGATGGATACAGCTCTCCCATATTTGGGAATTAACCTCCCTCCCACATACTCTGCATTATACACTGTAAATTATTCGGCTTGCTTTCCGCTTTTAGAACTTCTGCTTTCTAACTGGGCCCTTTATGGTCTTTCATGGCTTGGTAGGATACACCCAGTCAAAATTACTCTTCTGCCCAAACTTCTCTATTTATTTAGATCCTTACCGGATCTACTGATGCAACTGTCAGTTGTCTACTCTCGCCACGAGAGACTGGAATGGGTTCAGATGGAATGTCAGGCCATCCCCTCCTTCACAATCGATTATTTACTATGGCACCGTTTAAAAGATTGCCCCTTAGTAAGAGCACCTACCTTATCCCACTCCTTTGCTTTATGGGATCGTTTACAACCTAATCCATCACTAATTTCTGCATTCACCCCATTGGCACACATATTCCATAATCCTGCCTTTCTCCCCTGGTATGGACATAGGGGCATTTAAGTGGTGGACAGACAAGGGCTTGTATCGTATAGGCCACTTCTTCACCCATAGAGGCCCCTTCACCCTTTCTCATTGCTGCTCTGTCCTACAAATGCCCGTCTCAGAAAAATTCAGTTTTCTCCAAATTTCTAACTTCCTACGCTCAATTTGGCCAACAAGAGAACTCCCTTCATTGATTACATACGACCAACAGTGCTCTAGGGATCTGGGCACTAGAGGGGGCCTCTCTACGATGTATAAGTCGCTGCTCACCCCACCTCAGAAACAGACGTACATTCTGGCCTGGGAGAGGGACCTCAATTGTAATGAGGCCCTGAAGCCTGGTCGGCCAGGCTTCAGGTCGCCTATAAGGGAATAATCAACGTATCTCTGGTTGAGGCCAGACTTAGGGTACTCACCAGATGGTACTTGGTCCAGACTCGCCTGGCCAGGATGTATGCTACGGCAACTTCGGAATGCTTCAGGGGCTGTTCATTGCAGGGTTCGATGTTGCATATATGGTGCGAATGCCCTAAAATTAGGGCATTCTGGAACAGGGTGTTCTCGATGCTTCTCAAGGTGACAGGGCTCTCTATTGATCAGCAACCAAGCTTAGCCTTGCTCAATGTTGTGCCTAATAAATGGCCGCATTCATTGAAACGTCTGAATTACTTTATACTGCTGGCAGCTAAGATCACTATTGCGGGAGCATGGAAGACACCCCTAGTATCTTACAGTTTAAACATAAAATATCATGGATTATGATATATGAAAGAATTTCTAGTATTGTCAATGGCCGAAGAGCTTTGTTTGAACGAACGAGGGAGCCCTGGGCATTATACATTCATGTACCTTTTATCGTGACCATAGGTATAGCGCAAACACCGAGCTCCTCTTCCCCTAATTTTTCTATGTCTTTGTCCTAGTCCTCCTCTTGTCCCAAAGATCATAAAATAAACAACCCCTTCTTTCCCTCTCTCCTCTACCTTTCTCCTTTTTTTGTCTTTATCCTTTTCTCCTTTTTCTCTTTTTTCACAACGCGGAGAAATTATCTCTCAAGGTTCAGTTATGAGACTTTCGGTTATATTATAGAGGGTGATAGGTAGCCTTAACTGTGATTTAAGACTAATTCATTGAAACGTCTGAATTACTTTATACTGCTGGCAGCTAAGATCACTATTGCGGGAGCATGGAAGACACCCCTAGTATCTTACAGTTTAAACATAAAATATCATGGATTATGATATATGAAAGAATTTCTAGTATTGTCAATGGCCGAAGAGCTTTGTTTGAACGAACGAGGGAGCCCTGGGCATTATACATTCATGTACCTTTTATCGTGACCATAGGTATAGCGCAAACACCGAGCTCCTCTTCCCCTAATTTTTCTATGTCTTTGTCCTAGTCCTCCTCTTGTCCCAAAGATCATAAAATAAACAACCCCTTCTTTCCCTCTCTCCTCTACCTTTCTCCTTTTTTTGTCTTTATCCTTTTCTCCTTTTTCTCTTTTTTCACAACGCGGAGAAATTATCTCTCAAGGTTCAGTTATGAGACTTTCGGTTATATTATAGAGGGTGATAGGTAGCCTTAACTGTGATTTAAGACTAATAAAAGAGTTCACCTTCTTGGTTCTGTTCTTCACTACTCTTGTTAGATTATTTAAAGTGTTAGTGAGTTGTGTCACAATGACCAGATATCACCTCTTCGTTCGTTTTATTTTCACTGGTTTACGAACTAGCCTAACTGAACCATTGTCCTGAAGCTCTCAACAATGAAAACCAGGACCGAATTTCTAATGTTAAACAATTCAACCTGAGGCTGGGTGTTGTTATCCTGTCCCCGTCACAGTTTGCTCCCATATGGGGTGGCGGGGAGAGTGAGGTTTTGCTTTGCTTAAGGCCTAGCATTTCATAGTGTTGACTTGGTTCTTTCCTGATTATTATATAGTTGTTAGATGAGAATTTATCTATGTAATTTTCTCGACAATGTCAGAATGTATGACAGATGTCGTTTTTTTACTATCTTCTGTTTGTTCATCACGATAAAAGTCAATAAAAATATTGAAAACAAAAAATGTTATTTAATTTGAAAGATTGATAAACTACATAAATCTAAATACAGTTTGTGGACATTTTGTCTTTTTGTATCTCTGTAATAAATCGGTCCACTTTAAAATATCCCCGGAGAGTTTTTGTTATTCTTTAGTACACTAGAGTACACTGAATTAATTAAAGCTCCTTTCAATTTTCTGTATGCCTTCTTATTAGAGCATCTAATTTCCTCCACATATATTTCCCTTGTGAACTAAGGTAATGGAACTATCCCCCATTGGCTGAATGTTTACAGCCAAATAAGGTTTATATATGCGCATTTATTTCCAGGTTCTACTGGGAATGGTAATGAGAGTACAGGAGTAATATGACATCAGCAAGACAAACCTGTACATTTTCAGTTTGTTCAAAACTGTGTTGATTACGAATTATTTTAAATGCTTACAGCGGTCCTGAACTAAAAAACTGATCTGGTTGATAATCTAGAGAGGGATGGGGTAAAAAGAATTGAGGAAGAGGGTACAAAAATCAGCTTTATAAGCAGATCTGATAGTTTCAAGGTACAGACACCAGGGTACTTAGGCAGAACTAAAGCTGGCTAAACATTTTACAATTTTCTTGTACAATTTACTTTAGATTTACCAAAACCTTATAATATGAAATTAAACCTAAGCACTTTCATTTTGTATGCAATCAGGCAGGCCCTTGCATTACATGGTAGAAGGTAAATCTAAAGGAAATTAAACAAGAAAATTGTATAATGTATGTCCAGCTTAAGATTCCTGTGTCTACAAATGGAATCAGACTGCTCCGAATTACAGGGTGGAAAATGTCTTCACTATAAAGTACTTTCTTAGCATTAGTGACACTGACAGATCCAAGGACTGAATGGACAGGAACAGAAAATGTCTTTACTGGTGGCAGGGGCTGTTTTTACTACATAAATATATATTTTCTGTTTGACAAGAGTTCCTCCTCAATTGTTTAGGCCAACCTTTAAACTTTCACACAATGGGTTCCTGATTTCTGTTTGTATAATGGATTGTAAAAAATCCCTTGGAATATACAGACCCCAGCCTTTTTGTTTCCTATTATATCACAACACATTGTTCCCTTTACGGTCTGAAAATAGTTATTCCAGTTACTTTTGGCATTTGGTGTGGACTTTTTAGTGTGGGCCATTCAGTGTGGACATTTAAGTATTGGCTCTTCGGTGTGGACATTGTAGCTTGGTCTCTCTGGTGATGACATTTCACAATGGGCCCTTCACTATGGACATTTAAGGGTAAACCCTTGAGTGTGGACAATCCAGTGTGGGTCTTTCAGTGTGAATATTTCAATGTAGACCCTTCAGTGTGGTTATTACGGGGTGAACCCTTAGACCCCTTTCACACTGAAGGCACATTTCAGGCGTTTTAGCGCTAAAAATAGCACCTGTAAAGCGCCTGAAAAGCACCTCTCAAGCATCCCCAGTGTGAAAGCCTGAGTGCTTTCACACTGGGGCAGTATGCTTGCAGGACCGAAAACAAAAAAGTCCTGCAAGCAGCGTCTTTGGGGCGGTGCGGGAGCAGTGTATACACCGCTTCTAAACTGCCCCTGCCATTGAAATCAATGGGCAGCGCTGCCAAATCGCTTTTAACCCTTTTTCGGCAGCTAGTGGGGGTTAAAAGTGCCCTGCTAGCGGATGAAAAGCGTTGCTAAAAGGATGGTAAAGCTCCGCAAAAACTAGCGACACTTTACCACTAACGCAGCCACGCTAGCAATGTGAAAGGGGTCTTAAGTGTGGAAATTTCTGTGTGGGCCCTTATGTGTGGTCATTTCAGTGTGGGACCTTCAGTGTAGACATTTCAGAGTGAACCCTTCAGTGTGAACATTTCTCTATGGGCCTTGAACTGTTGTAATTTCAGTGTGGGCCCTTCAGTGTGGACATGTCAGGGTAAAACCTTCTGTGTGGACAATTCAGTGTGGGTCTTTCAGTGTGGACATTTAAGTATAGGCTCTTTGGTGTGGACATTTCAGCTTGGTCCCTCTGGTGATGACATTTCACAACGTGCCCTTTGCTATGGACATTTCAGGGTGAACCCTTCAATATGGACATTTTCATGTGGGCCCTTCAAGTGAAGACATTTCAGGGTAAAACCTTCAGTGTGGACATTTCCATATGGGCCCTTAAGTTTGGTCCCTTCAGTATGGACATTTCAGCATAGGTTCATCCATGTGGACATTTTAGCATGACCCTTTTAGTGTAGGCCTTTCAGTGTGGGCATTTCAGCACAGTCCCTTCAGGTTGACCCTCAGTGTGGTCATTTTTGTATAGCCATTCAGTGTGGAAATTTCATTATTGGACCTACAGTGTGGACATTTCAGAGTGGCCCTTCAGTGTAAAAAAAATCAGTATGAGCCCTTTAGTCTGGTTATTTTAGCATTAGTCATTCAGTATGGAAAAGTCAACATAGGTCTTTTAGTGTGTGCAGGCCCTTACAGTGGATCATTAGGGTGAACTATTCAGGGTGGCCTTCCGGTGTTGAAATTTCAGCATGGGTCCTTCAGAGTGGTGATTAGCGTTGGCCATTTAGTGTAGAAATATCAGCATTGGCCCTTCAGAGTGGACATTTGATCGTGTGCCCTTAAGTGTCAATGATTCAAAATGGGCTCTTCAGTGTAACCTATCAGAATGGGTTTCTCAGGGCTAATAATTTGGCACATTGTACAATAGTGCCAAAATGTTATTGTTCATATAGTCGAGGTTTGGATGGATTTGCCACATAAAACTTTTACAATATTGCACCTAAAATGATCACCCATACAATAAACGAACTGCATAAAATGATGAGTGTTGGTTATGCTTGAGTTAAGAATGAGGTTGAAGATTAGGAGTTGGGCATATATAGTGGCCTATTCACAATGGTGTATTACTGACCAGAATCTGTTGAAGTTTTGTGATCATGTAACCATTGGATCGCATTTTAGCTCTGGGAATACTTTTTTATGATGGGGAATAGTAACCTTACATAGAATATTAAGAGTGAAAAGGATATGCATTGTGATTCAATAAGGAATAGTATACTTGTGTTTGCATATTCCATGGGATTTTACCATGTATTGGTAAAACCGACAAAATCCAAAAAATCCATTATCCCTAAAATGATTTCTTGCAAACCAGAGCAAGTATAATGCAAATGTAATGTAAAAATGGGTTAAATGTGCAGGGCTAAACATTAGGAGCTACATTTCATAAAATTCCATGAAAAGAAAAGTTCTCAGGAGATATCCAGAAAGGGCTTCTGAGGATAAAGTGCAGCTACATAGCACATAAGTGAGGAAACCCTCACTGGCACCCAATCACACTGCCTCATATCCTCCAGAGCTAGATTGATCACATAGAGGGACAAAAAGAGACACTGCTCATGGTGTAGAGATCTCAATCCAATTTAATGTAAGAATAAAGGCTGCTTCCACACTGGGGCACCGGCGCCGTCAGCGGTAAAGCGCCGCTATTTTTACCATAGTTTTTGCAGAGGTTTTCGGCCGCTAGCGCTTTTAACCCCCGCTAGTGGCTGAAAAAGGGTTAAAATGACTGACCCGCAAAGCGCTGCCCATTCATTTCAATGGGCAGGGGTGGTTTAGGAGCGGTGAATACACCGCTCCTTCACCACTCCAAAGATGCTGCTTGCGTCGCCTTCCAACCAGCAAGATGGCCGCCGCGTCCCAGGATACAGAAGAATTGTATGTCTCCAGCTCCTCCATCTGCGCTTTAACCTCAGAAGCCCTTTCTGGATATCTCCTGTGGACTTTTCTCTTCATGGACTTTTATGAAATGTAGCTTCTAATGTTTAGCGCTGCACGTTTAACCCTTTTTATTTACCTGTATTGACCTTCATCAATATTGTGCTAGCAGCTTATTTTAGTGACTGTGCACATTCCTTACCAAGTGCAGCAGTTATAATTTATGTTGATCAAATGTAATGTACACACTTTCACTTAGTCCTGTAATGGGACATTTAGTTTTGTCTTTTCCCCTTTTTATTATGACAAATCCTACTTCCCTGTAATGCCGACTTCTTAAAAGTCCCCACATTTATTGAACACTTCTCATTCCTAGAATTCATAGGGATGTGGAATATTTATTCATTACAGGTATTTATATAGTGCTGACAATTTATACAGTGCTGTACGAAAAAAATTATGTGGTTTTGTAGTTATAGTTTATGGGAAGGTAAAATTTGTGTGATCGGTCTGTTTCCAAGAGTCAGGTCGTTTCCTGCTTAAGAGTCTTGGAGTTCAAAACCAACATGAACAGTAGTTGGTTACAGTTTCGTCCCTTAGGCAACATTCACACGGGCATTCATTCAGTTCATTCTTGGCCTGTGATTAAAAAAAAATTAGACTGCATTTTGGCTTATTCTACCTAAACCCTTAGGCCTCATGCACGTAGGACATTATTTCCCTCCCCTGGACTCCTATGCTTCAGGGGAGGAAAACACAGCTTAAAAACGTGACTGAAGTGGGCGTTCATTCATTCCATTGGTCACTAGAATTCCATTGGTGTCTTCTTTGAGTTCATTGGTTCTTCTTTGGGTGTATATGCCACTGCCTAGTGACATAAATGCTTTACAATGGCTTAAGGATGAGTCCATTGATGGGGTCCCCATGGATCCTGAGGGTTTTTCATGTTTTTTAGAGATTGGCTTTATGTGAACCATGTGGGGGAAAAGGTTCCCTTTACCAAGTTTTATGTTATTTTCCTAGCTTGTATGCTAAACATCTGGGTTCAATGCACATGAAGTCAGTGACCGGGAACAAGTACACAGATCAGGAAAATTAGAAATCATTCTGCACACTTGTTCTGGATCACTGACCTGAGGTGCTGAAACAAGTGAGTAGCAGGACTCCCTGGCCGGGGAGTCCACAAGGGAGAAGCTTTGGAGACAGTGAATTGCGTTACCATCAGAAGTGGATTTGTGTCAGTTTGCTGGAGATCGGAGGTTTATGAGGTGGTCTTTGGGCCACTGGCTTTATCCCTGTTCTCCCACATGGCCACTGGCTTTATCCCTGTTCTCCCTGTCTCCCACATGAAGTGTCACTGCTCCCCTGGATTGAGAGTTGCATTTGATGTTCATCTAGTGAGTTTGATCTCTCTATAATATGAGGGTCCACTCCTTCTGGTAAAGAGAATTGCTTGATCACTGTGGTGATGTATGGTCCGATCTGTCACACTGAGACTGGTGCTGGGATACTCTCTCCTCCAGCTTCACTTTTCAAGGAGTTTGCTTTATTCTGATTTACTAATTTAAGTCTAGCGCTGCACGTTTTATATATTTATTGTTTATTTGTAATCAATGTATTTTATAAAGATTTTAGCATGGATAGTTTCTGTGTTTTTGAAGGTCCAGCCAAGTACTAGGTGAGGCTTCCCTGAGGGAGACCCTTGATGTCAAACTTGCTTGTTTTTTTATTGGGGCAGATGAGGGTCTAGCTAATAAGTGGACATTGCATTTTGTTGCAGCCTTGAAAACATTGTAGTACCACTCCAAGCTTGAGGCGTGATGTGTTTTCCCGCTGGAACTCAGGAAATGGAGGCCTGGCTTCAGGTTTCATTCATCCAGAAATGCCATTATACAAAGTGTAGGATGCCGCTCACCCAGCCCAATGCATGTAATTGTATGTGATGGCCTCCACTGGCTACACCCTTTGCCGCGTTTCACCCTCCACCGGGGGCTATGACTATACCCGGTGTTCGGAGTGAAATGCGTCAGTTGATGTGGCCAGTGGAACAGCGTTGGCTGAGGCCATCACATACATTCACATGGATCGAACTGGGTAAGCGCGTTCTACACTTTTTACATTGCATTTAGTTGCTAGGTCTGCTTTAACCTTTTGACCCAAATGTGTGCAGGAGCATTTTCTTGTGAGATTGAGGAGCCCTAATTATTTGATATCTCATTAAAAGGTCCATGATACAAGACCATGCCTAAGTGCTGCTGGTGAAAGCCAGGGAGTAAGGCAAGCATTTTTTTTTTTCTTTTTACATATAACACTAATTTATTACATGGGAGAGCTGTGGTCCAAAAGTTAAGACCTTTTATTGTAATGCCAGGTCTCCTCTGAACCATTTTTTGCTGCATATTCATTCACTTCCTCCTGTGCTGAGAGCTTTTGCTTCAGTTGCGAGCAGTCCCACAAAAAAATGATGCAACTTCCATAAGAGATCACTCCCTGTATCATAATAAAGAACGTCCCTGCTTCCATCTTCTCTTTTTTGGACTATTAAAATAGTCATCAACTGAACCCTGTTTCAGCATAGTAGAACTGTAACTGTTTCTGAATTCCATCCCATTAGAGCCGGTTCACATTGGAGGTGATTTAGCCGCCTTACAAGTCGCGCTCCGTTCTGTACAATGAAACCGTTCTAATAGGAGCGACTCAAGTCGCTCTGACTTAGAAAAAGGTTCCTGTACTACTTTGGGGGCGACTTGCAGCAACTTGCATTGACTTCTATATAGAAGTCGTTTTGCAAGTCGCAACTGAAGTCGTTTGCAGGTCACTCACAGAGTCGGCCTGCAAGTCATGTTGCCCCTGTGTGAACCAGCTCTTAGAATGAAACTATAAACATCATTTTTTATAAACTGTATTATTCTGAGTATTTTTGGCAAGTCTAGTCACAAGTATGGTCAACAGATGTGTCAGATTTAGTTGAAAAGCCACAATTCACATGACTCCTGAGTACTTTTCTAATTTTCCCACTCAAATCAGTTAGCATTTAAGCTTTGTTCATGGTTGTGTAATTACAGTATAATATGACAAAGGTCGGGCTCATAAAGGGAATGGAGCTATAGGCACACAGTGGACAAGCTTCATTTAAAGGATGTCCAAGAATATAGTTGTCAGCAGGGGTCAAGTCCTGGGGAAAAAAGTGTGGGAACTCCCACCCAAGATCCACTCGTCCACCAAAAAAAAAGAAATGATACGCTCATACGCTTCAAAAGTGGTATTTTTCATCCAATTTTCGTATTGTCTGTATGAAGCTTAACTGTTAGTACATAAGAAAAAACAATCCTCAATAAACATAAATACGGTAATTCTCTGAATAATCAGCATTCATTCAATTGTGCTTCCATGCAAATGTGAACATCATGTTCTGATCTCTATTGGGGAATTTTATTTTCTATATAGAGTGTTTATGTGGTGAGTTTACACTTTTCATTGAACAGAGTTTGGATAACACAGGCAGCGGCGTTGCAAGGGGGGTGCGGGGGGTGCGGGCCGCACCCGGGTGTCACCCGACAGAGGGGTGACACCCGGCACGGCACTGGATTGAGACGCACCGCGGCTCTCTCCTCCTCCGTCCACTGAGCACTATCTCTGCTCAGCGATGTTCGGTGAGGAGGAGAAATAATTGTGAGGCAGACAGGCAGCTCGGGTTCCCATAGCCCAGTGCACGGCGCCTGCATGTCCTCAGGGAAGCGGCACTGCAATCCCCTATTATTGTGACAGGCAGGCAGGCAGAGATGCCGGCTGCCTATCACAATTACACTCCTCGGAGCCAAGGCTCCTCCTCCACACTGACGGGACACAACAGGAGGAGGAGCCTAAGAGGAGGGACAATGGACATCCATGTGGACAGAGCCACGCTGATCTGAGGTCTGTGAATGTAGGGGGGAGAGATGTATGCAATGTCACTATGGGCAGATATACACAGGGGGGGGGGGGTACATTATGGAGATTACACAGGGTGTACATTAGGGGGGTACATTATGGAGATTACACAGGGGGTACATTAGGGGTGTACATTATGGAGATTACACAGGGGGTACATTGGGGGGGTACATTATGGAGATTACACAGGGGGTACATTAGGGGTGTACATTATGGAGATTACACAGGGGGTACATTAGGGGGGTACATTATGGAGATTACACAGGGGTTACATTAGGGGGGTA
This sequence comes from Lithobates sylvaticus, assembly GCA_028564925.1. Classification (NCBI taxonomy): domain Eukaryota; kingdom Metazoa; phylum Chordata; class Amphibia; order Anura; family Ranidae; genus Lithobates; species Lithobates sylvaticus. The sequence goes on from CM053028.1 coordinate 57,138,257, forward strand.
CATTATGGAGATTACACAGGGGGTACATTAGGGGGGTACATTATGGAGATTACACAGGGGGGGGGTACATTATGGGGATTACACAGGGGGTACATTATGGAGATTACACAGGGGGTACATTATGGGGATTACACAGGGGGTACATTATGGGGATTACACAGGGGGCTACATTATGGGGGATTATACAGGGGGTACATTATGGGGGATTACACAGGGGCTACATTAGGGGGGTATGGACATTACACAGGGGTACATTAGGGGGGTATGGAGATTACACGGGGGTACATTATGGGGATTACACAGGGGGTACATTAGGGGGTACATTATGGAGATTACACAGGGGGTACATTATGGGGATTACACAGGGGGTACATTATGGAGATTACACAGGGGGTACATTATGGGGATTACACAGGGGGTACATTATGGGGATTACACAGGGGGTACATTATGGGGGATTATACAGGGGGTACATTATGGGGGATTACACAGGGGCTACATTAGGGGGGTATGGAGATTACACAGGGGTACATTAGGGGGGTATGGTGATTACACGGGGGTACATTAGGGGGATTACACAAGGGGTACATTATGGGGATTACACAGTGACAGGGGGTACATTATGGGGATTACACAGGGGGTACATTAGGGGGATTACACAGTGACAGGGGGTACATTATGGGGATTACACAGGGGGTACATTATGGGGATTACACAGGGGGTACATTAGGGGGATTACACAGTGACAGGGGGTACATTAGGGAGATTACACAGGGGGTACATTAGGGGGATTACACAGTGACAGGGGGTACATTAGGGGGATTACACAGGGGGTGGTTACATTAGGGGGATTACACGGGGTACCTTGGGGGGATTACACGGGGGTGGTTACATTAGGGGGATTACACGGGGGTGGTTACATTAGGGGGATTACACGGGGGTGGTTACCTTAGGGGGATTACACGGGGGTGGTTACCTTAGGGGGATTACACGGGGGTACCTTAGGGGTATAACACGGGGGTACTACACAGGGGGGGTTACATCAGGGGGATTAAACTGGGAGGGGATTACACTGTTACATTGGGGGGTATTTAGACTTGGGGCTCAGTCTAATATGCTTAAGTCTATTTTTTGTCCCAGTCCAGGCCTGGGTGACACCATTAAGAAGGAAGTGCTATCCGACTGTGATGATGTCACCCCCATCCGTGACAGTGCATGGATTGGCGCACTGGCATAAACCACGACATTTACAGGGGCTGGTTTGGCGTGCGCACCATGATGCTGCCGTCCCAAAACTAGCCTACCCAGCACCCTGCAGAGCACTGTGGCAGGCTAGGCAGAAGAGAGCCTGATGCACTATCCTGCTCAGTGTCTACTGCTCTGTCCTACTCCTGCTGTCACTCCGCAGTGGCAGGACAGAGCACTATGGCAGGCTCGGGGGGAGAGCTGTGCTGATGCGCTATCCTGCTCAGTGCCCCGGATTGCTCAGTGACGGGGGGGGGGGGGTGGAGTGACACCATATTTTACTGCACCAGGTGACACCAACCCTAGTGACGCCACTGAACACAGGGTTAAACTGAAAGGTCATAAATTAACTGCACATTATCTGGACAGAATGCTTGGGGAGATAGTGATGTGTTCCTGCTTAGGAGATGTATGTTAGCTTGGGGGGCTCCAAACTCTGCAGGGCTCCAACACACACTCGCTGCTATTCCAACCCTTCAAATATTCCCACATAAACTTCCTGGCATTAAACTTTGCCAGGTATTGTGCTAAGCTTACCACCCCAAACTGATGTTCCTCCCTCAGCTCACCTCTGTCCCTGCATGTCCTGTGAGCACAATAGCTGTGCTCCTTCTCTGGGTTCTCTCATCATATGGCACTGAAGATAGAGGAGGGGGGATTCAGCGGGACACACAGAGCAAGTATGCAGGAGACTGGGGGGGAGGATGAGGAGACAGAAAATCAGGAGGGGCTGGCGGGGAGGAGCACATCATGAGAGGTCTGACTAAATACAATCTCTTAGCAGCAGGGACCTGATCTACCCGTCAGCTAGCTGTGATTGACAGGTAGATCGAAGCGGAAGCTGTCATGGGGCCCCCTACTGGTAATGCCTGAATGGTCAGGTGTGCAGTACTTACTATTGCGAGCTGTGTCGGCAGCTGCTGGTGTAGCACCTGCGACACAGCTCACATACTTCAAAGTCTTGCAGGACACGGCTGCTAGTGGGAACTGAGTTCCTGTTGTGGAAAAAGTACAAGAACTCCGTTCCCATGCGTTCCCGCAGGACTTGAGCCCTGGTTGTCAGAGGTTACTGCAGAATCTTTGCATCTCCATAAGGAACTTAGGGATTGATATACTAAAGGCAAATAGACTGTGCACTCTGCAAGAGCAGTTGCTCCAACGCTTAGTAAATGAGCAGAAGCTCTGCTGACTTCCATCATCCAATCATGTGCAAGCAAAAATGCTGTTTTTTATTTTTAATTTTGCTATAATAGTAGTGGGGAAGGGGGTAAAAAAAAGCACTTGTGGGTTGAACCAAGGTGCTTTTATTTTTTGTACAATGATTCCTTTAAGTGGGAGATGGGGCGAGGTGACATTCATTGGGGGTGTGTCTCGTAATGCCATGCAGGGCAATTTTGCTGATAAGAATGTCCTCATTCCATCTCTAAAAGTTGGAAGGTATGTGTGTCCAACCTTTACCTCATTTACTAAGCTCTATAGCAGGATATGCAATTAGCATGGGGCGTCCGCAGGGTGACCTAAAATTTGCCCTGAAAAAAAGTTTTCTGGGGCCAGGGACTGTGTTGGTTGTTTTCTTGGTGTCATGATTGTGGAGTAGAGTATTGCTATGCCTATTGGGATTATCGTCTGAACAGTGGAATTTTTTTATAGAATTTGCAGGTGATTATTTGCCTTTAGTAAATCACCCAATATTCTATGCAGTTTTATTGGGTCCTCCATTGAATGGTGCCCTGTAATCTGTGGAAAGTTATGAGACTCGTGTCACAGATTGAGTAAGGGTGAACCGTACCACGATCAGCCTTAGCAATGTGAGTGATTAGTGGCATGTTAACAGACGGTTTTGCTATTTTCGAATTTGTGGAGAGGAATCAGTCGATGTTGTGCCAATGTCCTTGGTGGGCAAAAGGCAACAGTCAGTTACAGTGCCCCCCACTTGAATCAGGGATCGATTGAATTCAGTCCCTGTGTGCTGTAAATCAGTGTACAGTGCCATGACCACCAAGTTGTGCACCATCTTTTCGAGGTGCCACGCTGGTGCCAGTACCAGTGGAATGACAGTGCCCATTAAGTGCGCTATCGGCCGCCAGTTTTTTTTTTCAAAAATGCTTGTCAAGTGTAGGTGACTGTGGGCTGTTTTGAAGAATGCTCAATTATTTTTACAGCAGAGAACTTGGCGGTGCTGTTATTAAAAATTGATGGAAGAATGGCGAGCTGCGGGCTATCAGAGCAGAAGCTCTGCTGACTTCCATCATCCAATCATGTGCAAGCAAAAATGCTGTTTTTTAATTTTATTTGCACGTGATTGGGTATTCCTTGCACAGTGAACCCATAGCTCCCAACTGTCCCTGGTTTTGAAGGGACTGTGCCTGATTTGGAGCAATGTCACTCTGTCCCTGGTGCCTCCTCATGTGTACCTCATTTTGGTCTGATCTATATAGATGTATATAAAATGCACTTTTCATTTGTGTACAGTGTTGTATGACCGCGCAAATGTCATTCAAAGTGCGACAGCGCTGAAAGCTGAAAAATGGCTTGGTCAGGAAGGGGGTGAAAATGCCCTGTACTGAGGTGGTTAAAGAATAAAATGAATCTGTGTTCACTCTAAATTCCCAATTGTAATGTAATGAAATATTTGAAAAAAAAAAATGTCCTTATATATGATTGGATGATTGCAATGAGCACAGTCTGGCCTTATTTGCTTTGCAAAGTGAATACTTTCTACTCATTAGGTAAATCTATCCTATGAATACCACAGGAACTAGAAACAGCCAAGCTACTAGTGTTCTTCGAAGGTCAGCAATGGAAGCCCTGCCATTTCTCTCACCCAGGTCTCCTTTAATATCCATTATTGCATATTCTGCTCCTCCGGCAGTCAGAAGGTTAAATTTCCTTCAGCATTGATTTGACATTAAGCCGAGCGAAGGCATTATCACTAATTAAAGATAATTTAATGCGGGCTTTTAGCTGAACATCTGGCTGTACAGTAACTGGAGATTTTTATACGGCGCTCATGTGACTAAGCAGAGGTGACTTCAGCAGTGCACTTTATAGTAAATTTGTAAGTCATCGCTAGGCTCAGAGCATGTGATTGTTTGTAAACTGAATCTGAAGCACCTGAGTGGAAAAGGATAAGTCCCTCGAGATGAGCCGTCAGCCCAGCCAGCCAATGGGAGCTCTCCGGATTGTGATGTCACAGAGCCAGAGGATGGTGTGACTGCTGAGAGCTCATCTCTCGCTCTACCCCATGCAAGATTAATGCTTTGTTTTGAACATCGTATCCACAAAATGGGTTATGGGTTCAAATGGAAATCAGTCGATAGTGACCAATACCGTTTATTATGCTGACGGCTGATGAGAAGTGTCGTGTTTTACCACCATGCATGCTGGTGTGTCATCCTAGAGGGAGATGCAGCGAGTAGCAGGAAATAGAAGGCATTTCAGGGAAGTGGGAAGACCGATACTGCTGTGTCTGATCATTTCCGTGCAAGATATAATAAATGCTGGAACAGGCCACTGCCAAGAAACCAGACTTATACAAACTTTATTCCTTGCCTGCATTCTTGGAATTTTTGGTGATGTGTTAGTTTAAAGCTGAACTCCGGTTTAAGCAAAGATTGTCTAAATAGAATAGAACAAAACACAAATTGGGGGAGATTTACTAAAACTGGTGCACACAGAATCTGGTGCAGATATCTTATATCTATTCCGATACTACTGTTTGTGTAATGCCCTGTACACACCGTCGGATATTCCGATGAAAAAAGTCAGATCGGATTATGTTGTCGGAAAATCCGATCATGTGTGGGCTCTAGCGGGCTTTTTCCGTCAGAGTCTCCAACTCGAAAAATTTGAGAGCAGGATCTCAAATTTTTCCGACAACAAAATCCGATCTGACTTTTTCCGATCTTATGGGGGTAATTCCGACAGACAAAGTGCCACGAGACCAAAGCTAATGGCTACTAGTCTCTATGTAGTTCCTTAGTACCCAACTAACGTCACCGCGTTCAGAATGATCGGATTTTCCAACAACTTTGTCCGACCGTGTTTATGCAACACCAGTTTCGGACAAAATCTGTCGGTAAAAAAAAAGGACGGATTTTGTGGTCAGAATTTCTGACCGTGTGTCCGGGGGCTAAGAGTTGTGCACTCTACACTTTTTACATAGAATTCAAATAAAGATATTGAAATAGAATCTGGATCTTTAGACCTCACGGACAAACACTGGCAACAAATATTCAAAAACATCCTCAATGGACCCAGGAAAATGGATATAAGGTTCTCACTCCATGGTACAGAGTTCCAACCTCCATTCACAAATTCGCACCATCGGTATCCAACATTTGTTGGAGATGTAACTCTGAGTCAGGTTCTCTAATCCACATTTGGTGGTCATGCCCCATCATTCAAAAATGTTGAAAAGAAGTTCATAACATAATCGCAAGGGTCTCTACCCTCACATTAGAATTCTCCCCCCTCCCAATTCCTGTTACATCACACCTAAACACCCAGACACTCCTACTTCAAATTCCTAGCCATGCACATGCTAAATACTGCTAAACTATGGGGTTGATTTACTAAAGGCAAATCCACTTTGCACTACAAGTGCACTGCAAGTGCACTTGGAAGTGCAGTCACTTTAGATCTGAGGGGAAGATCTGAAATGAGGGGAAGCTCTGCTGATTTTATCATTTAATCATGTACAAGCAAAAATGCTGTTTTTTAATTGTCCTTGCATATCTCCCGTGGGAGGTCCTTTACTGGCATAACCAGCATTTGGGTGGCGAGGCCAGAGCCTAATAGTATGCAGGCTTCTACAAAAGACCCAGATACTGGGTCTTGAATCCCTCTAGCTATTCACCTGTGTTACCAGAGCTACAAGAAACTTAATTGAGAGGGACACTGCTTATGAGAATAATTACAAATAGCTGAGTTCTGTGCTGTTTTAATGCAGTAGTGATACTCAGCTTGACTCACTGCATTGTACGTGATGATGTTGGTGAGAGGGACATGACCTCAAGCCTTTGGTACATGCTGAGCACCCTTTGGAACCCAGCCGGAATGTGGGTGTGCCCTCAACCTAATCATGTACAGTGCTAGACCAGCAGTGGCCTCTAGTCCTACATTCAGGGCTGGGACAAGGGGTGGGCAGAAGGGGTGACTGCCCTGGGCACTGTGGTATCATGCAAGGTGGGGGGCACCACAATGATATTTGGGGGAGGGGATTTGTGTTGGAAGGGGGAATTAGGGGGCGGCAAGGGGTATTGTTCTAAAAGGTGAATTTTGGGAGGGGGGTGAAGAATAATTGTGCTGGGAGGGGGGATTTGGTGGGAATTTGTGCCCGGCGGGAGGGGGGGATTTGAAGTGAGAGGGGGGAGAAGATGTGTACTAGAAGAGGACATTTTAGAGGTAGAGGACTTGTGCTAGGAAGAGGTGAATCTTTTTTGAGGTGGGGGGCATGTGACCTGGGGAAATTTGGGGGAGGGAGGGGGATTTTTTCTGAGACCACCCGCTGATCAACATATCAGCTGGAGTGACGTTTTGTGCTGTGCATGCGCAGACCCATCAGAGGCATTTTTTGACAGGAGGTACTTCGATAGAACACCCTCACTGCATGCATTGAACATTAGGATGGCAGTGAGGAGGGAAAGGATACAACCAAAAAAGAGAAGTGGTTTTGGAGGAGTGGTCGCCACTATTAGAATCAGCAATGAGGTATTGTTCTGTAATATGTCCCTGCTCGACAAAATCAGCATTAACCACCTGCCGCCAAATCACATACCTGTACATCATTTGACTTCAAGTGGTAGTTGCAGGCATCACCTGGTACCGTTTTTTTAGAGCCGACGGTCCAATGCGGCTAAGTAGCTGCCCGGCCCTTATTACAAGCAGTGGGAGGGGACGTCCCCCCCTCTCCTGCCACCTTCCACCACTCACCAGGAGTCTACCGTCCCATCAGGAGACCGAGACCGAGCAACTAGCCTCACGTCCGCCGGCTGGCCAGAGACCCGAACAAAGCCGGAATCAGCTTTGATTGGGTCTCAGGTATGGTAACCAGGTAGCGACGTCGCGACATCACTTCCGGTTTACTGGAACCTTAAAGGGGTTGTAAGGTTTTTTTGTTTTTTTTTAAATAAAAAACATGTCATACTCCTCTGTGCAAGAGTTTTGCACAGAGCAGCCTCAATCCTCCTCTTCTGGGGTCCCCCAGCGGCGCTCCTGGCTCCTCCTTTTCTCGAGGGCCCCCCCGGAGAGCCATGGGGGCAATCGTGCGGGCGCGCTTCCGAGTCCTGCTGCTGCGTTCATTGACACAGACAGCAGGACTCGACCCTGCTCCTCGGCTCCCGTGTCACTGGATTTGATTGACAGCAGCTATCAATCTATCCAATGAGGACCCGAGACAGTGGCTGGAACTGCTGTGCTCGCCCCGTCGATGGAACGATCGGGTTCGGGTAAGTAAAAGGGGGCTCTGGGGGGGCTGCCTTTGTGTGTTCGCATTCTATGCATAAAGGTGAAAAACCATAGTGCAGAAGGTTTTTCACCTTAATGCATAGAATGCGTTAAGGTGAACAACCTCAAGGGTTTACAACCCCTTTAAAGGCGCCAAAAAACAAAAGTATTCAAAAACGCAGATCTTGGCGTTTTGAATGCTTTCAAGTGCAAAGGAGGGATTTGGGGTCTTATAGTCCCCAGATCCCTCCATAAAGTGCCTATTGCTATCACAAGGATGTTTACATTCCTTGTGACAGCAATAAAAGTGATAAAAAAAAAGAAAAAATTAAAGCAACAGTGTAGAAATAAAAAAATGTATATATAAATTAAATGAAGAGCCTCCCATGCTAACACGCAAAGGCGCGATCGTCCCACACATGTGAGGCGTCAACGCGAATGTCAGATCAAGGGGAGTAATTCTAGCACCAGACCTACTCTGTACATCTAAAGTGGTAACCTGTAAAGGCTTTTAAACATCACCTATGGATAGTAACATTTACACCATTTGTTGCCGTTGTGCGGGCATGCGCAATTTTAAAACATTACATGTTTGGTTGGTGTCTATTTACTTGACGTGACATCATCTTTTTTATTTTACAAAAAAATTGGGCTAAGTTTTTTTTTTTTTTTTTTTTTGCATTAAAAAAAGTGTATTTCTTTTCCCCAAAACTGAGTTTAAAAAACCGCTGCGCAAATACCGCATGACATAAAAAAAAATTGCAAAACCCACAAATTTATTCTCTAGGGCCTCTGCTTTAAGAAACGAATTTTATGGCAAAAAAAATAAAAATGATTTTCACATGTAAACAAAAAGTGCCAGAAAATACCGGGCCTTCCACTTGTTAAATCCTGGCTGGGATGTGGGCCCACATTTCATTTTTTGGACCAGCCCAGAGTTGGGCTTCAATGCAACACAACAAATTGCAAAATTGTGAATGTAGTCTTTAGGTAATGTTTGCCAGCAATAAACCAAAATACATATTAATTTAAAAAACCGACCAGTAAACCTAAAACCTAGTATGATTCACATTCTCATCTACTGTATGAAAGTACCATTATCTGCAGAAACTGTGATATGTGACGTAGTAGTAACAACAAGGAGATTATTGTTCTACGTTATCAGCATCTGAAACGAAAGAAATCTGTAATCTTCCATAGCATTACTTGACAGGAATGGGGATTTATAGAAACTTCCCTGTGTAGTATCACCTTTATCTCAGATGAGAAAATCTATTTTAAAATCTTACTTCCTTTATATACCTGTCTGTGAATGTCTTTAAATAAACCAACCCGCCATTTAGATTTATTGACCCTTTCAGACAAAGTTATGGTTGTGAAGGGAGACATTTCCTTGCATGCAGTAGACTTCTAGTTAGTCATCCAATTGAAGGTTATTGTTGTCAGCCTGGAATATCTGATATCCGGGATAATAGTTTGCACTAATACAGAAAATCTAATTACAGTACAAGTATTCTTAGTTTGGTACCCATAAAGTAATGCTTTTGTTCATGGCTGTTAAAGTCATATTAAAGTCTGTTTTTTTTTTGTTGTTTAAAAATAATAAATTATGTGCAGTGGTTTTGCACAGAGTAGCCAGGTCCTCCTCTTCTCGTGTCCCTCGCTGGCGCCCCTGGCCCCTCCCTCCTGCCAAGTGCCCCCACAACAAGCAGCTTGCTTTGGGCACCCAAGCCGCTGCTCTGTTTGTCTATTCAGACACAGAGCCGTGGCTCACCTCCCCCCCACCCCCTCTCCTCATTGGCTCACTGGCTTTGATTGACAACAGCGGGTCACAGCCAATCAGAAGGGAGAGTCTCGGACAGCCGAGGCCCTCATGCAACATCGCTGGATCGAGATGTTGGTGGCACGGGTGATGCTGGCATGGGGTGAAGGTGGCAGGAGGTGAAGGTGGCAGGGGTTGATGGACGCAGGAGGAGATAGTGGCAGGGGGTGATGGAGCAGGGGGTGGTGGTGGCAGGGGGTGATGGAGGCAGGGTGTGATGGTGGCACGGGTGGTGCTGGCATTGGGTGATGGTGGCATGGGGTGATGTTGGCAGGAGGTGATGGTGGCAGGGGGTGATGGAGGCAGTGGGTGATGGAGGCAGGAGGTGATGGTGGCAGGGGGTGATGGTGGCAGGAGGTGATGGAGGCAGGGGGTGATGGAGGCAGGGGGCAATGGTGGCATGGGGTGATGTTGGCAGGAGGTGATGGTGGCAGGGGGTGATGGAGGCAGGAGGTGATGGTGGCAGGGGGTGATGGTGGCAGGAGGTGATGGAGGCAGGGGGTGATGGAGGCAGGGGGCAATGGAGGCAGGGGGTGATGGTGGCAGGGGGTGATGGAGGCAGGTGGTGATGGTGGCACGGGTGATACTGGCATGGGGTGATGGTGGCATGAGGTGATGGTGGCAGGGGGTGATGGTGGCAGGGGAGTGCACGACTAATCGCTGTCATGGGGACAGATTCTCCCACCTGATCTGTGGATCTCTGCAGCTCCTCCAGAGTTACCATGGGCCTCTTGGCTGCTTCTGTGATTAATGCTCTCCTTGCCTGGCCTGTCAGGACAGGATGTGATGGAGACCACCACTGACAGGTGATGGAGGCAGGGGGTGTTGGTGACAGGTAATGGTGGCAGGAGGTCTTTAGAATTGGGGACATAAATTATGGTGATCCTAGTAGCTACCAGGGAGTTACTTCACTTTCTGTGGTGTTTATGCAACAGAAGTGAAGGGGAAATCTCTCCAGTTGGACATAGGTGACAAAAACTGATGGACTAAATACAGTAATCCACACTTATTATATCGAAAATAACAGAAATATGTTTGTTTAACTTAATATCTACCTTAAATCACATTGCTATTTGCCTAGTGTACTTGTTTGTAGCCTAAATACTGAAACTTGCACTTAAAAATTAAGTTTTGTAACTTCTGTAAAAAAGCAGTTAAAACTTGGCTGTGCCAGTAAATTGTGGGTGTCGTGCAAGTAAATTTCAGTAGGTTGGCAACACTGAACACATTCTTATTCAATTCACATGCAATTCAGTGAGGTGCAATTTGGGGTGTACACAGTAAAGTGCTAGATTGCAATTTGCCTAATGGAGACACTAGTTAGATTGACATTGGTAGGATTTTACCCTCACTTCCTGTTTGGCTATGTGTCAGGAAGTGAAGCCAATTTTCTGAAAAGGGACACAAAGCCCAACCTAAAAAGGGAAGCAGGGGTTCTAACACTCACTTGGTTTCCCTTAAAAGCCCACAATTAAAATAGGATTGTCTTGAGCTAGATTTTAGCTCAGTGTTCTAAATCAGTGGTCCTCAACCCTGTCCTCAAATACCCCCAACAGGCCATGTTTGCAGTTTTTCCTTCATCTTGCACATGTGCTTTAAATCAGAGTCAATGGCTTGGTATTTTAGACAGCGATTTTAGCTAAGATAAATTCCCAAAACACTGCCTGCTGGGGGTACTTAAGGACTGAGGCTGAGAACCACTGCGCAAAAATTGAAAATTGAATACTTACCTCACCATAATTTTCCGTTCCTGGTGCCTATCCATGGCAGCACACGCACAATCCATGCATATGCTACCATGAAGGCACCAGGTGAGTAGCCTTTAGACAAATTACACCTTTTCTTTTGCCATGCCAATCAGCCTAGTTAAGCTGCAGCTGGGAAATCTGTTCCATGAAAATTGTTTAGGGGGGAGTGTAAAATGCTTTACTTGGATAGAGCATGCATCTGCAAAACAAATAAAAACAAATAATTAACAAAACACATAAAACATATAAATTAGCTACAAAATGTATTGGTCAATAAAACAGGATTGGAAAAGAGCAAGGAAAGTAAAAAACACATGCATGTTAATTTTATACACTAACAGAATATGGTTTTGAGGTCTGACCATTTTGCAGAGGAAATTAACAGGAGTTAAAAGGACTGTGACAAACACACAATGCCCAGACCAATCCAAATGCAGCTAGCACAAAATAAGCCAACCCCTGTCCAAAATTAAGCACATCATCCATCATTGGAGAATGGAGTGTGGAAATCCCCTTTAAAAGCAAAAACTAGCCCAAGGAAATCATATGCATTAGAGGGGGAAGGTTAAATTCCCTTTTATGCTTTAAAAAAGGAGCTAGAGGAGCAAGAGTCTTTTTACATAATTGTAACAAGGTGCATGTCACATGTTGGCAACGTAACATGTTAACATGACCTGTGTGCAAATCGCCTAAAAAAAACATTGAAAAAAAAAGTTGAACCAGCTTAAAAAAAAAATTGTCAAGATTAGAGGTGCTCCCGTTCAACCCATGCAATTGCATGTACGTTGCATAACACTTACTAAGATTTACGGCGCACAATGAACAAACTCTTGTGAACGAGCACAAGAACCGCTTGCGCATGCGCACTGCTTACATTGATCTCATGCAGTTCTAAACCTACTTGCAGGCGCAGCAAGCTATCTCTAAAAAAGTTACTTTCTCATTCAATTTTGGGCATATTTGTTACTTGGGCAGTTGTTACTTAAATCACCCCATAATATTGGCACCTCCATCTTCTGTTAATATTGATTTGGAGATGCCGTGCACCATATCCATATTGGCGCACAGATTGCATTCTCCCGTGCGCCGAGATCGCTATAGTAAATGGGGGATTTGAGCTCTGTTACCGGCCCAACATGTCGTAAATAGGGAAATGTGTGTTGCACCTCACTGTGTGCCTAAACTGATGGCGCACGGCTTTAGTAAATCACCCCCATAGTGACACATATTTGTGAAGTGGAAGGAAAATGATAAATGTTTTTCAAAATGTTTTACAAATAAAAAACTGAGTGTGGGGTTCATTTGTATTCAGCCACCCTAAGTCAATACTTTATAGAACCACCTTACACTGCAATTACAGCTGCAAGTCTTTTTGGGTATGTATCTACCAGCTTTGCACATCTAGAGAGTGACATTTTTGTCCATTCTTCTTTGCAAAATAGCGCAAGCTCTGTCAGATTTGATGGAGAAGGGTCTGTGAACAGCAATTTTCAAGTCTTGCCACAGATTCTCGAATGGATTTAGGTCTGGACTTTAACTGGCCCATTCTAACACATGAATATGTTTTGATCAATACCATTCCATTGTAGCTCTGGCTGTATGTTTAGGGTCGGATTAACATAGGGGCTATTGGAGCTGCAGCTCCAGGCCCCTTTCTCAAGATAGGCCCATTTGCCCCAAAAAAAAATTCAAAAAAAAAAAAAAAATTCAAAAAAAAAAAAAAGATCGACTTCGAGGGTTGTAGCTCAGCGACCTACTCCAGCACTGGTTAAAATATGGGGCTGCTATCATCTATGGTTCCGGAGATATGGGGCTGCTTGCGCAGTCGATCAGAAGCTACATACAGAGCGGCCAGTTTAAATACAAGCTGGGAGGATGAACTCACAGTGCTTATAATAATTATTTGCATATTACTTATGATTATTAACCCCTTGCCACCCAGGCCAATTCTGACACTTTTCCCCTACATGTAAAAATCATAATTTTTTTTGATAGAAAATTACTCAGAACCCTCAAGCATTATATATATTGTTTTAGCAGACACCCTATGGAATAAAATGGTGGTCTTTGCAACTTTTTATGTTACACGATATTTGCGCAGCAATTTTTCAAACGTTTTTTTTGGAAAGAAACTGTTTCATTCATAAAAAAAACACTAAAGTTAGCACGATTTTTTTTGTGTACTAAGCAATGCATTACATTTTTTTACAGGTTACATGTTTAGAGTTACAGAGGAGGTCTAAGGCTAGAATTATTGTTCTCACTCTAACGATCGTGGCATATGTAACCTGTGTGTATCTGGCTCTGATACTAGCCAGTGTCTACCCAGCCACTGACTAGCATCTCTCCCCAGCCTGTCCCCACACACCCTCTCACCTGCTGACCTGTGGATGGGGGAATCACTCCTGCAGTGTTATTGTGTTCTGCCAGTGAATACAATGATCAGTGTTGCTAACTATAGCTGGCAGCACTGATTGTTTTGGGGAAAACCTGAAAGGCTGGTTGTACTCAAGTTGGTTAATAGGTCGACTTGTGTAAAACCAGGTAGCCCATACATAGATCGACTATAGCTGGTCTCTGCTTAATTGGTGTAATTTAAATCCCTAAACATCCTTCCACAAACCTTAAAATTTTTCCTTCCCAGATTCCTTCATCCTCCTCTCCTATACATAGTGCCCACTGTCATACTCTCCACACTTCTCTCCTGTACATACTGCTCACTGTCATACCCTCCACACCTCTCTCCTATACATAGCGCCCGCTGTCATATCCTACACACTCCTCTCCTGTACATAGTGCCCGCTGTCATACACTTCTCTCCCATACATAGTGCCCACTGTCGTACCCTCCACACTCCTCTCCTGTACATACTGCTCACTGTCATACCCTCCACACTCCTCTGCTGTGCATACTGCCCACTGTCATACTCTTCACACTCCTCTCCTGTACATAGTGCCTTCTGTCATACCCTCCGCACTCCTCTCATGTACATAGTGCCCACTGTTAAACCCTCAACATTCCTCTCCCTCACCTGTACATATTTCCCACTTTTATACCATCCATACTCCTCCTCTATGCCTCTTACCCACAAAAACAGTTCTTTAAAATTATACTGAATATCCTCAATGTTACCAGCTCTAGAATGGGCACACTTTTGTTAGTTCAACTAAAGGAAATCTCAGTCCTCATATTTGTTCTGCCCCATTATTAGTGCTTATTTAATTTTGTAATTACTATTGTGATGTATAGATGGACATAGGGGATGTCAGCTACTCTAAATATAGCACTTGTAAAAAAGTGTCCCTGAAAATATTTTTGAAATGTTGGTAACTATGCGGGTCAGTAGGGGGCCCCATGAAAGGCTCCTGGGTTCCAATGATATTAAAGCGGTAGTAAACTTTTCTAACATTACTATTTTTTAGAGGCCCTTATGTAGGTTATGCCATAATGTACAAGTATGCACAGCATATTAGCACATTAGGGTACACTTAAATTGTCAGACTGAGCCCTCCAGTGCTGTGCTGTGATCAATCATGCCCAGGCGCTTCCATCTTCACCCGGTCTTCCTTCTGGGTTCTGTGCTTTCAGTCACTTGCCTTGGCCGGGCTGCGTTGATGTTATTCCCATGCATGCTCATGTGCATCCTCTTTCTCTCATCCCTCCTTTCTCTCTCACCCTCTTTCCCTTACCCCTCACACCTCTTTCATTCCCTTTCTCTCTCTCTCTCTCTCTCTCTCTCTCATCCTCCCTCTCTCTTTAATTTAATTTGTTATAACAAAAAATTGTTTGCATTTTTTATTTATTTATTTATTGTTTATAAAAGGCCCCACCAAAATCCTCAGCACCAGGCCCATGATGTTCTTAATCTGGCTCTGGTCGTTGTCCTTCTGGAAGGTTAACCTCCACCCCAGTCTCAAGTCGTTTGCAGACAGGTTTTCCTCTAAGATTGGCCTATATTTGGCTCCATCCATCTTCCCATCAACTCTGACCAGCTTCCCTGTCTCTTCTGAAGAAAAGGTGTTTTCAGGGTGATGTGCAGTATTCTTTTCCGCCACACATATAATTTTGCTTTTAGGCCAAAAAGTTCAATTTTGGTCTCATCTGACCAGAACACCTTCTTCCACATGTTTGCTGTGTCCCCCACATGGTTTCTCCCAAACTGCAAACGGAACTTCTTATGGCTTTATTTCAACAATGGCTTTCCTTCTTGCCACTCTTCTATAAAGGCTAAATTTGTGGAGTGCATGGATAATAATTGTCCTGTGCACAGATTCTCCCACCTGAGATGTGGATCTCTGCCGCTCCTCCAGAGTTACCATGGGCCTCTTGGCTGCTTCTCTGATTAATGCTCTCCTTGCCCGGCCTGTCAGTTTAGGTGGACGGCCATGTCTTGGTAGGTTTGCAGTTGTGCCATACTCTTTACATTTTCGGATGATGGCTTGAACAGTGCTCCGTGAGATGTTCAAAGCTTGGGATATTTTTTTATAACCTAACCCTGCTTTAAACTTCTCCACAACTTTATCACTGACCTTTATGATGCTGTTTGTTCACTAAGGTTCTCTCACAAACCTTTGAGGGCTTCACAGAACAGCTGTAATTATACTGAGATTAAATTACACACAGGTGGACTCTATTTACTAATTAGGTGACTTCTGAAGGCAATTGGTTACACTAGTTTTTAGTTAGGGGTATCAGAGTAAAGGGGGCTGAATATAAATGCACGCCACACTTTTCACATATTTATTTGTTAAAAAATTTGAAAACCATTTATCATTTTCCTTTCACTTCACAATTATGTGCCACTTTGTGTTGGTCTATCACATAAAATCCCAATAAAATACATTTACGTTTTTAGTAACATGACAAAATGTGGAAAATTTCAAGGGGTATGAAAACCTTTTCAAGACACTGTCTTCTTCTATACAGTATTTTGAAACCTGTGAGACTGTTTTGATGTTAAATTTTGAAAGCCTGCAGTCAGAAGGTGGCGACAGCCATCTTGGTACACCCCACACTGCTCAGCGTCAAACTTAGTCATAAGGCGCTGACGGATATTTTTGGACATCCTTACTCTGTCGCTTTGTTCTGTCAGATTAGCAAATCTGCATGCTCACTTTATTGCTATAATGAGTGTGAAATTCAAGACTTGGCTGGATGTAACAAGATGTCCGCTACCGCCTTCTGACTGCAGGTGTTCTGTCAGATTAGAAAACCTGCTAGCAGTGGAACGCATGTGCAGTATTTTTGGTCAGTCAGCTGACACGCAATGTCACTTCCGTTCGCTGATCTGACAGGTTCGCTAATCTGACAGAACACAGGCAGCAAGGTACCATGGGATATGTAGTCCTTAGAATTGGAAAGTAAACAGCAATGGAGAAGATGCAAAGCATGCTGGGAGTCCATGAAACTGTGGAAAAAGATGGCAGCAGACAGGTAGAACTCACAACATGAAAGATTCTTCCAGATCTATTAGTGATGGTGTTTTTGAGGCTGGGTTCACACTCTTGCGGGTTTGCAGCCCGCTTTTGTGTGGGCAAGGACGCCCAATCATTTGATGCAGGAAAAATTCCTGCGGCATTTTCAAAATGTGATTTCCTTGTGGTTTCCACATCCACAAACGGTCTGTGTTGGTGGGGGTGCCATTAAGAATGAATGGCTGCGCATTTTAAAGAGCAACACCTTTTGAATGTGGGTAGTTGCAGGTGCGGTTTTTGCTGCGATTCTCGCGCTCGCAACCGTGTGAACCTAGCCTGACAGTGTGCTATCGTGGCGGTTAATCCAGACAATTTGCGTGTTGTTTGCAAGATCTCTGAGATAGCAGTCAGCTCAGCCAGGCCGATGTGTAACCTGCTGGAGTACTAGACATTCTTCTGGGAATAAGACATAGGAGTTACATTTGGTTTCCATATATCTCTGAAGAAATAGGGAGATACCCGCACATCCTGACACATTGAAGTCTTATCTGAACCATATGGTAGCTGACATCACAGTTTTTGTTTCTTTGTTACAAATATGTTAAAGCGGTTCTGCACTCATTTCATTTAGTAAATCTCTTTGCCTTCCAAATCAGGCAAAGAGTACTAAATTAATTGTTTTTTTTTTTTTTTTTTTTTACTTACCTTGTAATTGAAGACTTCCGGTCTTCTCCCTCTGCGGCGGCGGGCGGGGTCTTGCGTCGATCGTCGTCACGCCGCACTGTCTCCTGGGATCTGGTGTCATTGATCCCAGCAGTCAGTGCGGGCATCTTCCGAAATCTCGCGAGATTTCGGCCACATCTTCCGAAATCTCCCGAGATTTCGGCCGCATCTGCCGAAATCTCGTGAGATCTCGGCAGATGAGCCGTTACTGCGCACGCGCGAGTAACGGCAGTGCATGCTGGGCCATCTAAAGTCCCTGTGGGTGTTTCACATGCCCACAGGCAAGATGGCCCCCAGCACTAAAGAAGAAGACGAGGAACTTCATCGGACGAAAACCGGCGGCGATCGAGATGGAAGATGGAACAGGTGAGTCCCCTAATAAAGGTAAGCCCACTTTATATTACATCCTAAAAAAAAAAAATTTTTTTCAGAGTGCAGAACCGCTTTAAGTTTCATACTTATGCTTTCCATAAGTTGAGCAGTAAATCAAGTGGTTGTAGAGGAATTCCGTTAGAATGGCTCTATAAAATCACAAATACAGGGGTTGATTTACTAAAGGCAAATAGACTGTGCACTTTGTAAGGTGCAGTTGCACTCTGTGAAAGCAGTTGCTCCAGAGCTTAGTAAATGAGCAGAAGCTCTGCTGACTTCCATCATCCAATCACGTGCAAGCAAAAATGCTTTTAAAATTTTCCTTGCACATGATTGGGTATTCTTTGCAAAATTAAACTTTAACTCATTTACTAAGCTCTGGAGCAACTGCACTTTGCAAACTGCACAGTCAGTTTGCCTTTAGTAAATTAACCAAAAACGTTAATGTATTTTATTGGTATTTTATGTGATAGACCAACACAAAGTGGCACATAATTGTGAAATGGAAAGAAAATGATAAATGGTTTTCCAAATTTTTTACAAATAAATATCTGAAAAGTGTGGCGTATTCAGCCCCCTTTACTCTGATACCCCTAACTAAAATCTAGTGGAGCCAATTGCCTTCAGAAGTCCCCTAATTAGTAAATAGAATCCACCTGTGTGTAATTTAATCTTAGTATAACTACAGCTGTTCTGTGAAGCCCTCCGAGGTTTGTTAGGCCCCTTTCACACTGGGGCGGGGAGCCGCGGTGACGGTAAAGCAGCGCTATATTTAGAGCTGCTTTACCGTCGTTTTAACCGCGGTATTCGGCCGCTCGCGGTGCGGTTTTACCCCCCGCGAGCGGCCGAAAAAGGGTTAAACACCCCCGCAGAGCGCCGCCGTAGCGGCGCTTTGCGGCGGTATTGCCGCGGTTTTACCGCGGTTTCCCATTCACATCAATGGGAAGGAGCGGTATAGGAGCGGTGAACACACCGCTCCTATACCGCTCCAAAGATGCTGCTAGCAGGACTTTTTTTGCCGTCCTGCTAGCGCACCGCTCCAGTGTGAAAGCCCGCCGGCTTTCACACTGGAGTTAAAGGGGCCGGATTTTTTCAGGCGGTGAACAGGCGCTATTTTTAGCGCTGTACCGCCTGAAAAACGCCCCGGTGTGAAAGGGGCCTTAGAGAACTTTAGTGAGCAAACAGCATAATGAAGGCCAAGAAACACACCAGATCAGGTCAGGGATAAAGTTGTGGGTAAGTTTAAAGCAGGGTTAGGTTATAAAAAAATATACATCTCATGGAGCACTGTTCAATCCATCATCCGCAAATGTAAAGACTATGGTACAACTGCAAACCTACCAAGACATGGCCGTCCACCTAAACTGGTGGGCCAGTCAAGGAGAGCATTAACCAGAGAAGCAGCCAAGAGGTCCATGGTAACTCTGGAGGAGCTGCAGAGATCTCTTTGCTGGACCGCTTGTCCGTTTCCATCCAACTGTCATCCAATCCGTTCCCTATCTGTCTGTTTTTAGCAGATCGAATCGGATTCCGGCAGGTGTAAACAGACACATGTCCGTTGACATCCACTGCTCCATAGAGAGCAATGGGGCGTCCGATTGGGTTCACCTGAAAAACGGACAGGTGAACTGAAGGACTCGGTGGGATGACCAGTGGCCGGGCCCTGGGGAGTGTTGGTGGTCAGGCCCGGGGGGGGGGGGGGGCCTAAAAATGTGTAAAGTGCCCCCGAAATATGTTTGATGACTGCCCTGTTCACATGCATTTAAAAAGTAGCAAACCACACAACCAATGTCAGTGTAGGCATTAAAGGTTTAATGGAACATGCCAATGGTGATCCCTGCTTGTCCCAGCTCCTTCTCTAATGAATTTTAACTAGCAAATGAATCTTGATTCTCCTCTTCTAAGGTTCCCTCCTAGCTCCTCCTCTTCTCGATGTACCACCATTTGAAGCTATCATGACACACCTTGGGGCTCGAGCCTGAGCCACATGGCCTGTGTCCATAGATACAGACAGACAGTGCAGCCCTGCGTCACACGATTTGACAATGGCTTCCGCTGTTGCCTCCCTGTGCTGGGAGGAGGGAGAGAGCAGAGAAAGCCACTCCTCCTAGGCACAGCGCTGGATCGAGATCAGGCTCAAGTAAGTATTTGGAGTGGGTGGAGGAGCTGAACACAGAAGGTTTTTTACCTTATGCAAAGACAGTATAAAGGTAAATAAAATGTATGCCTTTAGAACGACTTTAATCTCACAGGCCTCTAAGCCCAACTATCAATGTCAGTGTAACCATGAAAACTTTAATGGAACATGCCAGTGGTGATCTTTGCCAATCCTCTGTTTTGCCTAGGAGGCTTCATCGTAGAGACCTTTATATTTTGTGCCTCCCAACATTTTCTCATTTGGATTTTCATCACCACTAGGGATGAATATGGGTTCAGCCCCGGTGTTCTGTCAAAAGAGCCAACTCATCAAAATCTCCAACCACATCACTTCCGGTGACTCCAGCAGCAGTAATTGCAGATTTCGACAACAGATTTCGACAATACGCTGCCAGGGTTCTGTCTTCACAAAACCCCGGCAGCGTATACACTACGGTACACAATATAATGAGTTGACATTGAGTGGACATTGTTAGTCCGCCTGCTAGTAACCAACAACATTGCCGGCCTCCAAGGTGTTCTCGTCATGTACCGTAGTGTTTACACTGCTGGTGTCCTGTGTAAACAGCCAAGTCATCAAAATCTGCAATTACTGCTGCTGGAGAGTCACCAGGAGTGATGTAATTGGAGATTTTGACGAGTTGGCTCTTTTGACAGAACACTGTGTTTGGTCCAAACCCATGTCAGTGCCAGGCCAACGGGCTGCAGGCAGGAGATTCCCCGCCTGCAGCTGCATGTACACAAAGAGGTGGGGATGCTCATGACATCATTGACCGATTATGGCCACCTGGCCATATTAGGACAATGTTATTGACTTAATATAGTTAGTGATGTCATGAGCATCCTTGTATATGTGCAGCCTTGTGCCGCAGCTGATTGGCCCAGGAATGACATCGCTAGTTCATCATTAGCTCATCACTAGTCATCACTCACCAGGAGAAATAGAGAGCGTGAATCTTCCCAGAGGGGACAGAGTAATAGAAAATATAACAGAGGTTCTAACCCTTCAGTTGCTCCATGAATAACCACAAAAATATTTTGACTTTAGAAATGTTTCAAGCAGAAATGGATACTTAGATAATCAGCTAAGAAAATGCAAAGTCCATCTGCAATTGAGTTCTGCTCCTTGTACACTGAATTAATTATAACATTTTTACTAAAATGTTATCTTTTCTAGGATTCCCAAGGCTGGAGATGAGGATATATCCAATAATACTGCGTGAGTCAGACTCGCGTTCCACATCACATGAAATTATTTATGATAGGGAGAAATAGCTATTACTTGTAATTATGTAACAGATTACAGCACCGCCATGAAGATAATAAATGACAGCACTATCATACGCGGAGGACGCACAGCACAGCGCAGGGATTTATCTATCTGTCTTAAGACAATAAATATAGTGATGATGAGTCACATCTGTACATTATATGCTTCACATGCATTAAATATTAAATAAATACAAAATCGATGCAGGTTGAGATCTTGTCAAACTCAAATTAGTCTTTATCTTTCCTGCTAGAATTGCATCTGTCAAGTGATGATGCGCATTCATATATAATGGTTAAAGTGCTTAAAGCGGAGTTCCGCTTAAAAAAATTAAAAGTCAGCAGCTACAAATACTGCAGCTGCTGACTTTTAATAATCGGACACTTACCTGTCCCAGGGTCCAGCGATACGGGGGATCGTCTCCCCCTCCGCTCGGCGGCGCGGGCATTGTAACTGTGGGCGCCCGGCTGTGGCTTTACAGCCGGGCACCCACTGCGCATGCGCGAGCGGCACTGCGTGCCGTGATTGGCCGCGCAATCATCTGGGACCTGTCACGTGTCCCAGATGATGGACAAAAGGGAGGGGGCAGAGCTGAGCCCTTCCTGCACTGAGGGAAGTGACGTCAAGAGCCCAGGCACTGAAGGAGGCAGACTACGGGGGACCGCATAGCAACAGCCATTTAGAGGTGAGTAAAACATTTCTCCAAATGTTTTTTTTTTAATGCACATAAATGAATTTTTTTTTTTAGGGTGGAACTCCACTTTAAAAGTTTAAGTCCATTGTTATATAACAATAATTAAAGCTAAACTCCAGACAGATATAAAAGGCACAAATTAATGCAGCTCTGTATGCATTAATGCATAATTAGTTTTATTTGCCTGCCTGAATGTGAATTGGTATCAGCTTCTTGCAATCTACTGTGCAGCCTGTAAAGCAGAGCTCAGAGAGGGTGTGGTGGAAGCAGTTAAAGGAGCCAGCCTGGTGTTCTACAGTGCAAGGAGTGATGCTGATAGGGGGAGAGAGCAAAGTGACAAAGAGAGAAGCAGAGGTGTGCTGCTTCTCCATTTTACTGTCCAGTCACATGGTGGTTGTGAGGAGGAGACATGTAAATGAAAGTGAAACTGCAGCAGAAAAGATTAGGTCACCTCCCCTGCTCGGGCTGTGCTGTGGGGAGAAGCTGTGTAAATTTCAGGACAGGATGGACATTATCTCACAAAAGTGAGTACAACCCACACATTTTTGTAAATATTTTATTATATATTTTAATGTGACAACACTGAAGAAATTACACTTTGCTACAATGTAAAGTAGTGAGTGTACAGCTTGTATAACAGTGTAAATTTGCTGTCCCCTCAAAATAACTCAAGACACAGCCATTAATGTCCAAACCGCTGGCAATAAAAGTGAGTACACCCCTAAGTAAAAATGTGCAAATTGGGCCCAATTAGCCATTTTCCCTCCCAGTGTTATGTGACTCTTTAGTGTTACAAGGTCTCAGGTGTGAATGTGTTAAATATGGTGATATCACTCTCACTCTCTTATACTGGTCACTGGAAGTTCAACATGGCACTTCATGGCAAAGAACTGCCTGAGGATCTGAAAAAAAGAATTGATGCCCCACGTAAAGATGGCCTAGGCTATAAGAAGATCGCCAAGACCCTGAAACTGAGCTGCAGCATGGTGGCCAAGACCATACAGCGGTTTAACAGGACAGGTTCCACTCAGAACAGGCCTCGCCATGGTCGACCAAAGAAGTTGAGTGCACGTGCTCAGTGTCATATCCAGAGGTTGTCTTTGGGAAATAGAGGTATGAGTGCTGCCAGCATTGCTGCAGAGGTTGAAGGGGTGGGGGGGGGGGGGGAGTGATCGCCTGTCAGTACTCAGACCATACGCTGCACACTGCATCAAATTGGTCTGCATGGTTGTCGTCCCAGAAAGAAGCCTCTTCTAAAGATGATTCACAAAAAAGCCCACAAACAGTTTGCTTAAGACAAGCAGACCAAGGACATGGAATACTGGAACCATGTCTGGTGGATGAATAAGATAAACTTATTTGGTTCAGATGGTGTCAAACGTGTGTAGCGGCAACCAGGCGAGGAGTACAAAGACAAGTCTGTCTTGCCTACAGTCAAGCATGGTGGTGGGAGTGTCATGGTCTTGGGCTGCATGAGTGCTGCCGGCACTGGGGAGCTACAGTTCATTGAGGGAACCATGAACCATGAATGCCAACATGTACTGTGACATACTGAAGCAGAGCATGATCCCCTCTAAATGCTGCAAACCCACCCCCAAGATGACCACTGCCTTGCTAAAGAAGCTGAGGGTAAAGGTGATGGACTGGCCAAGCATGTCTCCAGACCTAAACCCTATTGAGCATCTGTGGGGCATCCTCAAACAAAAGGTGGAGGAGTGCAAGGTCTCTAACATCCACCAGCTCCGCGATGTCGTCATGGAGGAGTGGAAGAGGACTTTAGTAGCAATCTGTGAAGCTTTGGTGAACTCCATGCCCAAGAGGGTTAAGGCAGTCCTGGAAAATAACGATGGCCACGCAAAATATTGACACTTTGGGCCCAATTTGGACATTTTCACTTAGGGGTGTACTCACTGTTGTTGCCAGCGGTTTAGACATTAATGGCTGTGTGTTGAGTTATTTTGAGGGGACAGAAAATTTACACTGTTATACAAGCTGTACACTCTACTCTACTCTTTACATTGTAGCAAAGTGTCATTTCTTCAGTGTTGTCACATGAAAAGATAGAATAAAATATTTTAAAATATGTGAGGGGTGTACTCACTTTTGTGAGATACTGTATGTATGTTCATTTTCGGGAAGGAGAGGAGCATCCCCTACCTCATCTATGTGCATTGGGGGCATTTACATACTTATCGCATACCTTGTGGATTTTTGGGGAATTGTCATGTTCTTTGTCCCGTTACTTCCTACCTACAATAGACCTGTCTCCTTGTCCCTGTTAGATGCTACTGTATTGAGCCATTGAACAGTATACTATAAAACTTCTAAAAACCTCAATAAATCCTTTGTAAAAGAAAATTAGCTGGAGTTTAAATATGCTTTACAGTTCAATCCATAAAATTAGTTTTACACATTTGGCATCTGCTTTTTACATGTGCCCTTTCCAAGGAACAAAGCTGCCACATGTAACGATCACGTCAGTGAAGCCATCAAGCGGTATTAGAAGTCAGTGGGTGAATCAGCCAACTGCAGTCCATCAGAAGCTGAAATATCAATTTCATGAGAATTTTAAAATTAGCCAATTTTGTTCCCTACAACATCCCCACCTGCTTCTAATATGACAATTTCCTGCATGTTCTATAGAATTGACAAGTTATGTAACTTTACTGGCACTGCAAACAATCCCAGTTTATAAGACATACATTCCCTTCAATACTTCCTTGAAATCAGGCATTTTAATCTTACACCCACCTAAACCACATCCGATCTCTCTTCTCCATTTTACTATCACTTCTTGCTGTAACATTGATTTGTGCAGTGAAACTTTTCCTTTTTCTCCACATAACCTTTTACGATCCAGATGTATTCCTCAATCATTTACAGTTGATTTCACAATATCTGATGATGCAAACTTCTACATTGTGCAAAAAAAAGAATTTAAGTGGAAGTAAACTCAGATTTTTTCTTTATTATTACTATACAGGATTTATATAGCGCCAACAGTTTATGTAGCGCTTAAAGTTAATGTAAACCACAAATTTTTTTTGATGTCATAATGTAGAGAATACGATTTCCTTTCATTTGAGCCCAGTCTTGCCACATAGATTTACTCGAGCCCTGAGCAATCCTCTTTTATTGTTCAGTTAGAGAAATCTTGAAAAAGTCTTGAAAACTTTGTCAAAAACGGCCCCTTGCTGTGAGTGACAGGTGATTTACATATCTCATGCACTAGCCTGAGACAGGTTATCATCAGATCACTGGATGATCTACTCTGCCCAGCTCTGACTACATACATGTCCCCTAAATCACTTGTCTGTCTATAGTCTGCTGACTGTTCACTGCATCCCATGATGAGAAACATCCAGTCAAAACACAGTAAAGCTGGGAGAGCTGGAGGGGAGGGGAGGGGGAATGTGAATTGTGAACTTTTTACACAGGATGTGCCTGTCTCAGGCTAGTGCATGAGATATGTAAATCACCTGTCACTCACAGCAAGGGGGCATTTTTGACAAAGTTTTCAAGACTTTGTCAAGATTTCTCTAAGGCCCCTTTCACACCGGGGCGGTGAGCCGCGGTGACGGTAAAGCAGCGCTATATTTAGCGCTGCTTTACCGTCGTTTTCACCGCGGTTTTCGGCCGCTCGCGGTGCGGTTTTACCCCCCGCGAGCGGCCGAAAAAGGGTTAAACACCCCCCGCAGAGCGCCGCCGTAGCGGCGCTTTGCGGCGGTATTGCCGCGGTTTTACCGCGGTCTCCCATTCTTTTCAATGGGAAGGAGCGGTATAGGAGCGGTGAACACACCGCTCCTATCCCGCTCCAAAGATGCTGCTAGCAGGACTTTTTTTTTCATCCTGCTAGCGCACCGCTCCAGTGTGAAAGCCCGCCGGCTTTCACACTGGAGTTAAAGGGGCAGGATTTTTTCATGCGGTGAACAGGCGCTATTTTTAGCGCTGCACCGCATGAAAAAACGCCCCGGTGTGAAAGGGGCCTAACTGAACAATAAAAGAGGATTGCTCAGGCCTCGAGTAAATCTGTGTGGCAAGACTGGGCTCAAATGAAAGGAAATCTTATTCTCTACATTATGACATAAAAAATTTTTACATCCACTTTAATAATTAATTACACTGGACTGGAGATATGCTGCAGGAGACTTTTAGAGACTGGAGACATGCTGCAGGAGACGGTCAGAGACTGGAGACATACCTGCCTATAATAAGGCTTACCTGTTGGTATAGTAAATATCTCCTCAACGTGCAGCATTTATGAGATATTTACTTTAGTAGCAGCCGGTGACATCACCAGAGCATGGTCACTGCGCTCTCATTGGACGGCATGCTGTCCATTAAGATAGCTGTGCTGCAGCCTTGACTCCCGTGAACATGCCAGAGCCCGCAAACCCTGAGGGAAGACTGGTTGAAGATGAAAGCTCTGTTAGCTGTGACAGCGCACTGCTGGAGAGCTTCTTTTAAGGTATGTCATAATGTGCTAGTATGCCAGGTATACTAGCACATTATGACATTATCCTGCAGGGGCATATTTTTTTCTTTTCTTTAACCTACTATCGGACCACCCACCGCTCATTTACTGTGGCAGTGCGACCCAGCTGCATGAAACAACGTACCTCTAAGTTGTTTCCTCCTCAGGGCCTTGGATGCACACGCGCGCTGCCGGCAACCCACTCCCTGTGATTGGACACAGTGGGAGCCAATCAGTGGGTCCAGTGGCTGCGATGGGTGCCGGGACCTGACAATAATTCACGGGAGAGGTAGAACGGCGGTCTGCCTATGTAAACAAGGCAGACCGCCGTTCTGTCAGAGAGGAAGAGAGAGATCTCTCTCTTCCTCCAGTTAAACCATCCTCCACAGAGTTAGAAATCACTCCCTAGGAGCACACTTAACCCCTTCCTTGCCAGTGTCATTAGTACAGTGAGAGTGCATTTTATTTTAGCACTGATCACTGTAAAGAGTGTCACCGGTCCCCAAAAAGTGTCACTGTGGGGGTCATTTACTATAGCACCACGCGCTAAATAGCGATAATCATGGTAATTAGCACTAAAACTGTATTCACTATAGCACTGGTGCAAAAATACTCTCAAAACCGAATTTACTATAGCTCCTAGAAAACAAATAGCGCCCAAACCCTTACTCTTGTTAGGACCATGACTATTACCCATGGAAATAATGTTTAGCGCATGATATAATTGCCTAAATGGTACTGAAATACTGTATGCAGTATATTGTTTAAAGATAATCTGCTTTTAAACTGTGTGAAAAGTGATTTATACACTGAAATATCTTTACAAGTCTGAGAAGAGATACATTTCCAGTCTCTTTACAACTAGGTGCCAACACAACTGAGCATGCTCAGACCTGCAAACTACTCTCATTTTAACTCCCATGGCTTTTTTTTTACCAAGAGTTATAGTAAATACCAAAATGAGCGCTGGGCTTTGGGAGTGAAAATGCGAGTTCTGTAGCCCAATGCAAGTTTCAGCCATTGATTCTAATGGTGCAATTGTAACTTCCCCAAATAAATCCTTTTCATGTTGAGATGAAATGTGTCTTTCTCTCAAAGAAATTGTCATCGCAATAATGTTGCTTCTTCTTCATCTATTTTGTTTTTAAGAATGCTAGAATGTGGAATGTGGAATGTGGAATGTTTTGGCAAAATATATTTTTGTCTGTCACTTTCCCTTTACAAACTACCAACAATACCGTTGCTGATGCAAATTTAAAATGAGTCACAATTTTGTGTGTTTTTTATTATTTACAAGTGATCATAATTTAAGCCCAAAAAATTTGATATGTGTACCGACATCAGAAATCAAAATGGCATTCCAAAAATTCAGAGGGTAACATCACTTTTCTACACTCACACACTTAGAAAGACAAAACCCACAAGCTGTTTATCTCTCAGTGTGCTGACAGTAATCAGCCATACCCAGCCTTCAAAACAGGTGGCATATGCCAGAAACAGGTTGTTCACTGGCTCTCTGCCCTTCCACAGTACATCTGCATTGATTAACTTATTGCACCCCTGGGACTTAGGACAGTTTTACACCACAGAGATGCAGCTGAACAGCATGGTGGCTCACAGCCTAGCATTTCTGCCTAGCAACGCTGAGTTTCTTGGTTCAATTGCAAATCCTGCTACCTGGCTAGAGGTTTATATGTTGTGGTGTTAAACTTTCTTTTTCACCAGAGATTACATTTTTGATGGGTTTCACATAATGGAACCCCAAGAGATCACATTATAAATCAAGCAAGTGTGGGTTTGCAACAACTCTAGAACTGGGGTGTTTTGGTCCAGTTATGGATGTATATATCTGGTGTGATGCTGCCCACATATTTTAATGTTGTATGCTTATGATGAATGACGAATGCTCTTTGTCACCAATTTGTGTGAAGCACCCCTCACAAAGTTGTAATTTCCTGTTTTGGCCCCTCCACATGCCCAACAACGTACAAGTTTGATATGGAGATTTTTGGAATCACTGATTATGGCCAGAACTTTGAACATGTGTTATTTTGAGCATTACCCTGCCCAGATATCAATGCTGATGCATTTTTTCATGTGTAAAAAGTGTGTATTCCTAATGAATAGGTGTGACCACTTGAGTCTTACCTCAAGAGACAGAATCAACTGGTGACACTGGTGGGTAGAGGTGAGCAAGCTTAGTTAGGTTATTTAAAGCCCTGCATTTGGGGTGGCTGTTTGGCCTTAGATCAGGTCTGAATTTTTCTTTGCAGTGTGTACCGTGAAAAAGTGTGTACCGTATATACTCGAGTATAGGTCGACCCGAATATAAGCCGAGGCCCCTAATTTACCACAAAAAAACTGGGAAAACGTATTGACCTGTGTATAAGCCGAGGGTGAGAAACGCAGCAGCTACTGTAAGTGGAAAAGAGGGTCAACAATGCCCATCTGCAGCTGCATGTCTCCCTGTGTCCTGTGTACCTCCCTGTGTACCTCCCTGTGTCCATTGCAGCCTATCTGTGTCCTGTGCATGCCTCCGTGTGCCCATCTGCAGCTCTGTGTCCTTCTGCAGCTCTGTGCCCTTCTGCAGCTTTGTGTGCTGTTTTGCAGCTCTGTGCCCATCTGACGCTCTGTGTGCCGTTTCGCAGCTCTGTGCCCGTCTGACGCTCTGTGCCTATCTGACACTCTGTGTGCCCTGATCAGCATGTCATAGCAAAACATACGGCGGCCATTCCAGCATTCAAAAGCCGCGCCTCCTCCTCGTCTGTGATAGGCGGAACACTCAATTTCACAGCAGTCAGTGTTTCGCCTATCACGGACATCCGCTCATCTTCGTACCATGGACGAGGATTAGATGATATCCGTGATAGGTGGAACACTGACTGCTGGGAAATTGAGTGTTCCGTAGTTTGTGAACTGCCTTTTGTCTTAATTTTGTCTTTTTTTGCTTATGATAGTTCTGCCATGTAACTTTTTTGGGGTTTGGGGCAAGGACTTCTGATCACAAAAAAAATGAATCATGCTTGTTATTAGCTTGATT
The DNA here is from genome assembly GCA_028564925.1 of Lithobates sylvaticus. Lineage (NCBI taxonomy): Eukaryota > Metazoa > Chordata > Amphibia > Anura > Ranidae > Lithobates > Lithobates sylvaticus. The sequence goes on from CM053028.1 coordinate 57,167,663, forward strand.
TGTATACCTGCATTTCTAATGTGATTTGTTTAGTGTGTATAATTTTTTGTGTCCTACCCTTGTAGATTGTAAGCTCTTTTGAGCAGGGCCCTTCTAACTATTGTCAAATGCTGGAGCATCGTTTCCATGCCTTTTTTTTAGCATGGTCCTTTAGGAGATACTTATTGTACCTACAGGTAGGCTTTAGTATAAGCTTTAATCTACCCAAAATTGCTATTTCTATTATGGGTAGATGTTGGTGGGCTAAAACTGGGAGGACGGCAAGGCTCACAGCATTTGCCCAAGGGGCCAGGGGAGTATGTGAGGTCCTAATCCCAATGCTTCAATGTAGTCAAGGTGTGCAGCAATACCTATCAGTCAATACGTGTTTATATTTGATAGAGTGGAAAGGGATTGCAACGCCTGTCAGTTTTTATTGCTGTCTGGGCCCCTGTTACAGAGAAACAAAAATGAAAGGGATACTTGCTAGGTATCCCTGGGATACACTTTTAAGGCATACGAAACAATAGCGAAGTATAAGAAATAACAATGTTTATTAGACAAATATAATATATTAATAGAGCTTTCAAAGCGTTAAAAATCATATATAATGATACAGAGTATACAGTCAGCCCTTGTGCGTCAACGCATTTCACTGTTAGGCTTCTTCAGAACCCAATCAAGGTTTCAAAGGATAACAAAAGGAGAGAACAGATCTTACTGTCTTGCTGTCTTGTTACAGAATCACCCTCTATATTTGTCCTGTTTACTTTTATTATGAAAAGTTAAAGTGCAACGTAAAAGAAAATTCTGTGTTTCTATATCAAAACAGTGTAGCACTACCCTCATAGGAGTTGCAAATGTCAGGGTTCCCCACTGCTGCACAACCAGTCACATAGCATTTCCTTCTTGCATCCAGACACAGAAATAAGTCTTTTGGCTTGTTTTTGTTCTTTTATTAGGGGATGATAACTTGGATAGGTTAGGGATTATGAGATGTCCAACTTGACAATGACAACAGAACCATGGACAAATTCCTCCCTATTTACAGCTTCCACTTGATCCTCTTGCATAATTCTTGTTCCTTTGTACAGCTCTGCTGGGTTCACTTCTTTTGGAACTAAGTCTTTTAGTTAGCTCAGCAATAGCCCCTGTTCCTAGCAACAGGCTACTATTTCCCAGTCCCTTGGAAAAGTAGCACATGTGGAGTGAACTGCTTTCTGCAACGCTTTCTGCTTTCCTGTAGACACAGATCCCAGCTCTATTCCTTGCAGAAATGCTAGCCCACCTGGCTGCTCTTGACCCGTCCACCTGGCTGCTTCTTCTTCCCAGTCTTCCTGACTGACACACTGGAGACCTCCCAGGGCAAGGTTGGACTTAGCACAACGCTGTCTTCAAGGGAGACCTGCTACATCTGTCCCTGCACCGTAGTGATCTACTTATTCTCTCTTTTTTGCTCCTGCTGCCTCTCCAGAAAGCTTCCATCCAACTGCCTCCTGTGGTGGGATCCTTCCAGGCCAGCCACTCAAGCTCCGGCTCAAGGTAAAGCCTGTCCCTGGCAGGGGTCCTTCAAGGGCCACCGTCAGACTCCCACAGCACTGCTTCTCCATCTTCCATGACTCTCCTGCTGGCATGGCTCATGTCTATTTAAAAACTCCTTAGTTCTCTGCCAGGCACAGTTCTTAAGGATTGGCTAAGGGCCACTAAATATGCAAGACAACCCTCGTAGCCTCCAAACACTAATTTCTAGAATATTCTCCAACATTCTAGAACCAGAAGGAGGCACCAGGGAGCTGCCTGGATGAGTCATCAAGCCCTGAACTCTAATGAACCCTGATCCAGATTCCATGACTCAGGCCTGGACCAGACTATAGTTTCCTGCAGTACCACTAGTAGCACACTAGGGGGTGCTACAGCAGTAATAGAAGGAAATCTTCTAAAGGAGACACTAGTTCTGATGACACCACAGAATTCCCTAACTTTGGAGGTATTTCCACTTGCTTACTGTTTTGGCTATGGGACAGGAAGTGAAGAGGAATCTCCCTTTTGCGACACAGATGGAAAAAAAAACTGACACCGGTTATGACTCTCCCTTACTCTGTTCAAAACAGAATAAAGTTTTGCCTTTAGTTCAACTTTGATAACAATGTCATTTGATTTGACAATGGTTTATACATCTGCTTCAACTTTAACACAATTATTTCTTTTTTTATTGATTGGCTGGTTATGTATCTGTGATAAATAAGGCAAAACATGGAGCACAGCATCAGTCATATATCTGCATGAATATTTTATTAGTGATCCAGAGCTATTGTATATACACAAAGGATGTGCGCATTGCAATTCTGATCAGATTACATTGGCATAGAGCAATGTATTAGGATGGGTGAGTCAGTGTATCACTTATACCACAATACGATCTGTCAGGTTAGAGCCCCCTACAGAACATTCCCCTGTTCTCTGTTTAGATCTATGAGCTTTACTGTGAGTCATGGACCTCATTAGGCTTGCTGTTCGTGACTAAGCACTTTGAGGTCAGACCTAAGCACAGGTTCTAAGAAAACCTGACATAGAAAAGAATAAAATTAAAGTCCCACTCCAGGTTGTTGATAAATTTACCAATGCAGTGACCCCCTTCCCACTCTGGATAGGTTAAATGCTCGTCTGGTATCTCAGAACAATAGCTAAACGATAATAAAGGAAAACTGTAAATGACACAGTATAATTCAGATGCAGTTGCTAAATGTAGTAGAATCCCAGAAAAATCTAAAAATGCAAGATGTATGTGAGACAAATAGTCCCTGCTGAAAATGATGATTAAATATGGTTGTACTGTAGGTAACCCCCAAAGAACTTGCATCAAGTGTAATCAATATTCATTGAAAAATGTCATTCCAGATTTTGTAACCGATCGATGATAGAATTGGAAGATGAAAAGACTCTGATCTCATGTGGCTTGCAACAGTATGTTGCCACTTGAAGGTGTCAGCATGAATAGTGAGATGGAGATCTGAAGATCACCCACTCAGTTCCAGGTCAGCTACCAGAAATAAAAACACAGCAATCACATGATCTCTGTTTACCTTTTCTATCAGGAATGCATCAAAAAGGTTGGTACACAGAGCAAAATGTGCTTTCTCTGGAATGATGTCAAAAGATTGTAAATTTTACTGTATGTATCTGAGATCTAATATGGTGGGCACCCAATAGTGGTCTCTCTCTCTCTATGATAACCCAAATTCTGGAGTACAGGCAGTCCTTGAGTTACAAAGATCCAACCTACATATGACTCATGCTTAAGAACAGAGGCAGTGTGACGTCGCGCTGGTCCCGGAAACCACCGGGAGGCCTTCGTGCTGCTCACTGCATGCTGCCACTTGTTAGTTATCCCACTTCACTGCATGCCCAGTTAACCTTTCCTTATGCTATACAAAACTTAAAATAATTTTTTTGGCTGGAGTTACATTTAAATTTTTTTTACCTGTTCCAACTTACATACAAATTCAACTTAAGAACTACAGAACCTATCTTGTTCGTAACCCAAAGATTGCCAGTACTTGAGCATAAAATACCCCATTTACCAAAAATGCAGAGCCTGAGTCCTCCCCAATCTCACCCCACCCACATACAACTCCCAGGGTGAAACACCCCCTTGAAGCCTGCACCATTTCCTCCTCATCACCACCAACCCTTCTCCTCACTGCTAACCCTCCAAGCCTCCTCCTCTTTGTGTTCTTCTTCCTTCTTCAGAGGAATTGCAGGCATGCCGGACCTCTGTTGTGTGCAGCTCAACTACTGCATCAATACCAAAAACTGCCGAAAAAATTGAAAATAGAAAAAAGAAATAGAAAAGTACATGTGAAAATAAAAACAAAAATAACCTTAGTGAAGACCAAAAGAAACATATTGGGAATCTGCCACTCTGGGGCAACCTAGGCCTAGAATTTTTCACTAGATTATATATAGGAGGGGTTGCAATAATAAGAGCTTGGACAAAATGGGTCTTAGGCCAACTGACTTGGTGGTGGTCTTAGTGTAACTTTTTTAGTAGATGCAGGTGCAGCTGATGCCTTCTGCCATCTGGAGGTGCACGGTCCAATCACTATACAATATTTGTGGCATTGTTTCTCAAATGATACACTTTAATTTCTATTTCAAGATAAAAACATGTCTCATCTCTCTCCCTTATATTGCGGACTAACCAAACTGCTTATAAACTGTAACAATATTTGTGGCTTTTGTCTCTCAGATAAAACATACATTTTTTATTACAAGATAAAACCTGCCTTGTCTCATTTGATTTGCTGCCTATTCAAGTACTCATATACTGTCCTGATGCTAGCCAGTTTCATACCTCAAATTTAAATTTTAAATATTTTGGGAAAAATTGGGGATAAGGGGACATTAAAGACAATGCAGTGTTATACTACAAAAAAAAAATCACAAACAAAACTATTAAACTGTTTTTCCACTGGCTAATTTTCTGTTTCAATTATTTCAATTGTTTTTATTGAACTTTTTGAAGAGTAAGGAATTAACATTACAAAGCAAAGCAGAGAACAATCCTCGCTAAGCTCTGTACATTCAAAAACATACAGTTGTGCTCATAAGTTTATATACCCTGGCAGAATCTATGATTTCTTGGCCATTTTTCAGAGAATATGAATGATAACACAAAAACATTTCTTTCACTAATGGTTAGTGTTTGGCTGAAGCCATTTATTATCAAGCAACTGTGTTTACTCTTTTTAAATCATAATGGCAACAGAAACTACCCAAATGACCCTGATCAAAAGTTTACATACCCTGGTCATTTTGGCCTGATAACATGCACACAAGTTGACACAAAGGGGTTTGAATGGCTATTAAAGGTAACCATCCTCACCTGTGATCTGTTTGCTTGTAATTAGTGTGTGTGTATAAAAGGTCAATGAGTTTCTGGACTCCTGACAGACCCTTGCATCTTTCATCCAGTGCTGCACGGACTCCCCTATAATACCCAACTAAGAGGGAGAACAATTATTTGAAAAATAGTTACTTAAAGGAGTTGTAAAGGCAGAAGTTTTTTATCTTAATGCATTCTATGCATCTATGCAAAAAGCCTTCTGTGTGCAGCAGCCCTTACCCTTTACCTGAGCCCCATCTCTGTCCAGCGAAGTCCATGAGAGTCTCAGCCATCCAAGATTCTCCCTCCTGATTAGCTGAGACACAGCAGTGGCCCCATTGGCTGACGCTGCTGTCAAAGTCAGCTAGCCAATCAGGGAGAGAGGGGGCAGGGCCGGGCTGGGGCTTCCGTGTCTGAATGGACACAGGGAGCTGTGACTCGGCTCAAGTGCCCCCATAGCAAGCTGCTTGCTGTGAGGGCACTGAACAGGAGGGAGGGGACAGGATTACAGAAGAGGGACCCGAGAAGAGGAGGATCCGAGCTGTTCTGTGCAAATCCACTGCGCAGAGCAGGTAAGTATAACATGTTTGTTATTTTTATGGGGAACCAGTGAAAGTAGGAGAGAAAAGAATGAGTAAAGAAGAAGAAAAAGGGAAGGTGAGTCTGTCCGGGGATCTACCACTAAGTGTTCCTGGAGTCAAAACTGTATGTTTGGGACCTGCAAGTAGGCGAGCCAGAGGGACCATATTTTATCGAGGAGGGGTTGTTTGTCTCGCAAGACACTGACTATTTTTTCGTTTAACATGATCCACGTGAGTTTACGTTTCATTAAATCTATGTCTAAGGCTAGACTTTTCCAATCAGTCACAATAGAGATTTTGGCTGCTAAAAACATTTTGTATATTAGGGTCTGTGTGTGTCTTGGTACATTTTTATTAAGTAGGGCAATCCTTGCCCTTTAGTAATATTAACCATCGTGACTGAAAAGATAAAGGAACGTACCCTCATCCAGAAACAACGCGCTTTGGGACAAGTCCACCATGTGTGTAGAAACAAGCCTATCTGGCCACAACCCCTGAACCAGGAGGCCGACGATCTCGGATACATTTTCGAAAGACGCTCCATTCATGAATATTTAAATCTGTATGTGTTTGCTGTATACCTATTATGTACTTTTACTAAAAAAAATTCTTTCTATTTCCAGTGTATACTGTGCCTGATATCAAAAATTGTCCTGAAGAAGCCAACAATCAAGGCGAAACATGTAGAGATTAAATCCGTTTGCACTTGTAGCTGTACTGTAATATCAAATACTCATAGTTGGATGTTTGTTTTTAACATTTTGCTAATAAATTCCTATTTTTCTATAAATCATTTTCTTTACAAATGTTTTATTGAAAGAATACATAACAGGCGATGACAAGTATATAACAGAGGCATCGTGACATATAGTAAAAAAAAAAAAACAAAAAAAAAAGGGGAAGGAAGTCCCAACAGTGGGACCTTGCATACATAACGTAATATATGGCAAAATAAGGTGAACAGTATGTAGTGACTATTTCCAATACAGTTACAATTAAGAGTCCATTAACGAACCTAAAATAGTCATTTATGTGTTTCCTTAGCACATGGCTACTTTGTCAGTCGTACTGTACTGTATGATGAGTGTCGATGGTAGCCCGGCTCCATATAATCGGGAGTCTTGGGGGCAAGTATGCAAGGAAAGGTAAAGGGTAGATAGTCTGCGAGTCCCGAGTGGAAAAGTGGACTTGCAGAGAGAAGAAAGTAAGGAAAGGAGACAGAGAGGGAAAAAAGTTCCATTCGCGAGGGGGGTGCATCCAGAAACCAGTTATATTGAGAGTAGCTGGGTATCGAATCTAGAGGGCTGATGGTAAGCTATCCAGGGGCGCCAAACATTGAGGAATTTATCATGAGTATCAGAGGTGAAGGATGATAGCTTTTCATTTATCATGATATCGTTCATGCGGTTTTTAACTGCTTCAAAGCTGAGTGCAGGAGTTTTCCAGGCTTTTGCGATGGTCAATTTGGTGGCACTAAAAAGGTGCTGAGCCAGTTGTCGTTCTGAACGGAAAAGTTCAGGAATGGGCTTACATAGGAGGGCTTCATAGGGATCTCTTTTGAGATTAGAGTGGAGCATATTACGTAAAAGCGTGTAGACCCTGACCCATAGTCTGCAAACCTTAGGGCATGTCCACCAAATGTGGGCCATCGTGCCCTCCAGTGCACATCCTCGGAAACAATTAGGAGAGTAAGAAGTGATGAAGCGGGCTATCTTGGTCGGTGTGTAATACCACCTGTAGAAAACTTTATAGGCATTCTCCAGGATGAGCACATTTTTGGAGCTTTTTGTAAGGGTTAGCGTCATGCTCTGCCAATCTTCAGGATCTAAACTTCTAGCCAAGTCTTTCTCCCACTGAAGGTGATATGTTCTCACTGGGGGTTTCTTAGAGGTGATAATAGAGGAGTAAATTAAGGATATTAATCCAGAGGCGTGGGGTCGGGCCCTGCAAATAGCTTCGAAAGGGGTCAGGGTATATGGAGTTGATTGAGCCTTTATAAGGTCTTGTAGAAAATGTCGTATTTGAAGGTAACTGTAGTGTTCTCTCAATGGGATATCATGGGATGATCTCAGGGCTTCAAACGAGAGGATTCTCATAGGGGTGAACAAAGAATGAACATCTGTAAATCCATTCTCTGCCCACCAGGAGAATTGCCTAGGGTTTTCACAGCTGGGGGGGAATATTGGGCAGTGAGTAAGACGCAGTAATGGTAGATGGGGAGATAGTAGTCCTGCAGAATATTTGAGGGAATCCCATATGCGGAGGGAATGGGACAAACATGGGCCTAACCCTCGTGGGCGGTTCTGAGGAGGCAGCCATGGTATTGAAGGGATAGGGACAGGGTGGGAATCAACTAGGTCCATTGTGGCCCATAGGGGCATTTGATAAGTATCGTGGAGATGGGCCAGAGGGGCGATGTTAGCTGCTGAGTAATAGGCCTGGAGGTTAGGAACTGAGAAGCCCCCGTTGATCCGTTTGGCGTATAGTATTTGTTTGTTAATCCGAGGTCGTGTGGAGCCCCATATGAATTTTAGCAGTTTCCTTTGGTGGATTCTGAGGATATGAGACGGAACAGAGACCGGTAACACTCGGAAAAGATAGAGCAGCTTTGGAAGGTAAGTCATTCGGATAGCAGAGATTCTACCAAACCAGGAGAGCGGGAGATGGGACCAGGAAGATAGGGAATCGGTCAGCTTCCGGAAGAGGGGGGGGAAGTTGGCCTGGTATAGGCCGTCGTATTTAGGTGTGAGGCGTATTCCGAGGTATGGGAGCGAGGGAAGCCATTGGAACGGAAAATTTGCTTTTAAGGAGGCAAGTTCTGATGTGGGAAGATTCACAGACATTGCCTTTGACTTTGTGGGATTGACTCTTAAGCCTGAAAGAGAGGCAAAGGAGTCCAAGAGGGAGAATAGATTCGGTAAGGAGATTCTGGGCGACGTCAACGTCAATAAAATGTCGTCTGCAAATAGAGAAATCTTGTGGTCAGAACCAGCAACCGGAATGCCTCTAATATCTGGATGCGAACGAATTGCCTCCGCCAGTGGCTCCATGGCTAGAACAAATAGTAGGGGCGAAAGTGGGCAACCCTGCCGAGTGCCCCTCCGAATAGGAAAAATAGGGGATTCAAACCCATAATATTTGACTTTAGCTTGAGGGGCATCGTACAGTGCTGCCAACCATTGCAGAAACGAAGGGCCAAAACCGTAGTGACGGAGTACCGACATAAGGTATGGCCAGGACAAGGTGTCAAAGGCTTTGTTCACATCCAGAGACAAGAGCATGGTTTCCAAAGAGCGGTTCTGGGCTAGGTGTTGTAACTGAATAATTCTTCTAATGGCGTCCCCTGCTTGTCTAAGTGGAATAAAGCCAACCTGGTCTTTTTTGATTAAGCGGGGGAGAAAGGAATTTAACCTATTTGCCAGGATTTTGGTGAGGATCTTCATATCGATATTGATCAACGATATGGGCCGGAAATTGGCCCAGGAGGAATGGTCACGGTCTGGTTTCGGTATCATCACTATATTTGCTGTCAAGAGGTCAGGTGACAATGCCTGACCTTTCTTAACTGCATTCAACATATTCGTCAGAGGGGTGGCCACCACGTCTGCTAATTTCCTGTAATAAAGGGCCGTAAATCCGTCGGGGCCAGGCCTCTTACCTGTCTTTAGTTCCTTGATACATTGGAGTACTTCGGATTTCTGGATGTCTCGGTCCATCAGATCTACGTGTGTCTGAGATAAGGTCGGAAGGGAAATGTGCTGCAAAAAGTCAACCCTATCCCTTTCAGTTGTGAGGTCCTGGGCAGAGTAAAGTTTAGCGAGTCTAAAACGAAACTCATCTAATATGCGGGTCGGGTTACTAGTGAGTATGTTCTGTCGGGTGCGCAGGGTGATAGGGGAGGGTTTGGAATTGAAAGTTCGCAGTCGCCTGGCCAGCATCGCATTAGGTTTGTTTGCTTTGGTGTACCAGTGCTGTCGGGACCAGCGTAAGACCCGTTCCGCTTGGTCGGTGAGGCAAAGGTCTAGTTCTGTGCGAGCCTGGTCAAGGAGTCTCCGATTTTTCAATGTGGGGTATTGCTTAAAAATTGCAGAGGTGGACTCCAATCGAGATTCCAAGGTAGCTTGCAATTTTTCCCTTTCTTTTTTACGTCTTGAAGCTATCTGTATAATGTGCCCCCTAAGGACGGCCTTATAAGCTTCCCAGAGAGTCACCGGGGAGGAGACCGAGGTGGTGTTAAGACGGAAGTATTCCGCTGAAGCTTTCAAGAGGTCCTCCCTGACATCTAGTAGTGATAGAAGTGAGTCGTTCATTATCCATGAGGACTGTCGGGGACTCTGTATTAATGACCGGCAGACCACCAAAAGGGGGTCATGATCCGTCCAGGGGGCCGCAAGGATGGAGACTGAATCTATCAATGGGAGATGTTTTCTAAGCATAAACACATGATCTATTCTGGAATGGGAGTGGTGTGGGTGGGAATAGTAAGTGAAGTCTCTGCCTGATGAATGGAATTCTCTCCAAAGATCTACCAGATCGTGGGAGTGTAAGGAGTGGGAGAAAGCCTTTGCTGAAGGAGTGGGAGCCTGACGTTCCGAGGGGTATCTATCTAATACTGGGTCCAGGGCGACATTGGAGTCCCCTGCCATTAGCAGAGTCCCCCGTTGGTGGACAGCCAAGAGAGAGCAGACATGGGTCAGAAAGGGCCCAGGGTTAGAATTAGGTGCATAGTATGTCATTATGGTTACCTCCACGTCATGAATATTACCAACTAGCAGAAGGTATCTGCCATCTGGGTCAGCTATTTGTTTGGTGCAGTTAAAGGGGACCGACTTACGGAAAGCTATCAATACGCCTCTTTGTTTGGTCGGCCCATTAGCTAAAAATACCTGGGGGTATTGGGCATCAAAGTATTTGGGGCTGGAGGTGGAGGAGAAGTGGGTTTCCTGCAGACAGGCTATGTGTATACTTTGTTGCTTAAGGTATCTAAATATTTTCACTCTTTTGTGTGGGGAGTTCATACCTTGTACATTTAAGGACAGCCAACGTAGCGTCATAGTGGGGGGATAAAAAATTGTGCCAATGTGGTTCTGGATGCAGTCCTCAGGAACTCTGGAGGAAAGGATGAGAAAAGAAGGGGAGGAGGAAAAAGGAAAAAGTAGCAGAGTAAGGGAAGAGAGAGTAGCACGGCAGAGCCGAAGACAGATCGGCTTTGTAAATACACACCTAACATCGTTAGTGCAAGTAGTTGTGGGTCCGGAGGCCCACCAGTGGGTCGGAAGTTGACCGGGACCATAGTCTCAGGCAAGTGCCGACATTGTGGGGGCGCAGTGGTCCACCGGACCTCCTCGGCCTGAATAACCAATAAACTATAGTACAAAATTGCATAAGAAATGAGCACATGGTAATGCGTTAAACATTAATCACAAACTTTGGAAAGAGAACAATATTATCTAGATATAGTCTAGAAGTAAGTGAGGACCACACCGGATCCAGCTAGGGGTCCGGCGAGGTCCTCGGGGTACCAGGGACCTGAAAAAAAAGGGCAAATATGCCAGTTGTTTCCTTGTCTGCAGTAAGCAACTGATAAAAAGACAAATAAAGCATATAAAAAATAAAAAAAAAAGAAAAAAAAAAAAATAAGAACAACACAAAAAGGAAGGATCATGGCTAGCAAGACCCGTAGTCAACCGTGGGCACGAGTGAAACCACACTGATGAACCTTAGGGGGTGAGGGTATGCCCGACAGCCGCAGGGGCTGCGGGCTATACCCCCCCTTGCTGTGGGTAAAAAAAAAGGGGGTTAACTGTGGTCGGATCGCGTGCCCACCACTAATTTACTGTTCACAGGCCGTCTCTCCCCTCGGCTGCCATCAATCTGTCTGGGCAGCCCAGGGTGATAGACCCGCAAATGAACCATTCAGTCTTGCTATGTCATAAAAAAAATAAAAAAATAAAAAATAAAAAAAAAATGATATAAAATATAAGATATTAGACCAGTTATGGCTTGGGCTGTGGAGTAAATCAGGAATCAGCTTATAGCAGTTTGGTACCAATGGTGCGGCTCCGGAGAGCCTCCTCAGGTGTCAGGTCCAAGGTGAAGTAGTGACCCCAAACATCCGGAAGTTCGTTTCTTCACCCATTGGAGGCGTCCTGGAAGCGTTGCTCTTGGAGTGAACGAAGGGCCTGGGATCTTTGCTGGGAGGCCTGCGAGGGCTTGCGGAGAGGCTGGGACATCTGCGGGCGAGAAGATGATGAAGAGGGACCCTCCGAGGGTGGAGGCAAATCCAGGTGGAGATCCTGGAAGTGACGCTTCAAATCAGGGAGGGAGGAGGCCTGGACATGACAGCCCTGGTAAGAAAAGGAAAGTTTAAAGGGGAACCCCCACCTGTATTTGATACCGTTGGTTTGCAGGATTTGGAGGTAGGGCTTCAGGGTTCTCCTTTTTGCAATTGTGACTGGGGAGAGATCCGCAAACAGTTGCAGGGAGTGGTTTTGGAAAGAGATTTTAGGAATTTCTCTGGCTGCTTGCAGGAGCCGTTCCTTGGTGCGATAGAAATGGAATTTTATGATGACATCTCTGGGGGGTCCTTCAGAGGGTTTAGGTGCCAGGGATCTATGGATACGGTCAAATTCAAGCCGTTCCAGCGGGATCTCAGGGGCCAGTTCCTGAAAAAAAGCAGTGGCTGTGCCTTGCAAATCTGTGATTGTTTCAGGTAACCCACGGATCCTGAGGTTGTCCCTGCGGGCCCTATTCTCAGAATCCTCTAATTTGTCCCTCAGGCTTTCCAGTTCAGCGTTTAGTTTGTCTACCTCCTCTTCATGCCCCTCTAGGACTGTAGTAGTTAAGTCCATACGCTGCTCTAGCTGGTTTGTGCGGTGGCCTAGCTCTTTAAGGCCTCGCATGAGATCAGAAGAAAGCTTGCGGGAGGCTGTAGAGATCTCATCTCTAACTATTGTGCGGAATTTTGCCAGCATTGTGTCATCACATTGTTCAGGGCTTACCAGGTCCGAGGGGTATTGCTGCAGGCTGTCAGCTGAGGAAGCTGGAGGAGATGCAGAGAGCCTCGTGGTATCGTCTGGCTCCGGAGGTTCGGGCGCCATCTTGCTTCTCCTGGGTGCAGGGGCTGCGGCTGCTGTAGAGGCCCTTTTAGTGTATTTGGGCTTCTTTTGGTGGGATTTGTGCATGCCCGCGGGTGCCCGGCGGTGTCCGCAGTCCGCGGGTATAAATAGTTTGTGGCTGCAGTGAGGATGTGCCTTGTTAGCCGAGGTGTTAGCGGCCGGTGGCGCGGAGCGCAGGGATTAGGCAGCCATCTCCCGCGATCGCGCGCATGCGCCCCCTTCTATAAATCATTTTGTTGTAAATGTGCACCTTAAAAATCCAAGAAATATTATTCCTCAAATTATATACCACTCAGAGGTCCAGCAACCTTTGGGGATGAATGAAGGCCAGCATTATTTAACCTACTACCTGTGGACACAGGCCGTCATGTCATGTCAGCCTGGACTTATGGTACGATACTGCAGAGAGGGTTACCAATGTCATAACAGCATTTAAGACTGTATGCAGCCCACACAGGGAGAAGAGGCCAGAAGGACAGAAGACTACTGGATATAAACATAAGTGTATGGAGAATTTTTTCTTGGCCATTTTCTACAGAAGATGTGCATTATCTCACCAGCAATATGGTTTATGATCAGGATTTTTATGTAGTTTTTCTAGTATGTTGGTATTTATTAATTATTATTTGGGGTAATGCTATAGAAAGTGGTGTATTATTTGCATTTTGATAGTTTGGTTTTCTGTTATTTTTTAATCTGTTATTTATTCTATGTTGTATTTTAACCACTTGCCTACCAGGCACGAACACCCTCTTCCTGACCAAGCCATTTTTCAGCTTTCAGCGCTGTCGCATTTTAAATGACAATTGCGCGGTCATGCAACCATGTACCCAAATACATTTTTTATAATTTTTTCCCCACAAATAGAGCTTTCTTTTGGTGGTATTTGATCACCTCTGCGGTTTTTATTTATTGTTCTATAAACAAAAGAAGAGGGACAAGTTTGAAAAAACGCAATATTTTTTACTTTTTACTATAATAAATATCAATTTAAAAAAAAAAATACGTATTCTTCTACATATTTTTGGTAAAAAAATCACAATAAGCGTATATTGATTGGTTTGCGCAAAAGTTATAGCATCTACAAAATAGGGAATAGATTTATAGCATTTTTATTATATATTTTTTTTTTTACTAGTAATGGCGGCGATCTGCGATTTTTATCGTGACTGCGACATTGCGGCGGACATATCGGACACTTTTGACACATTTTTGGGACCATTCACATTTATACAGCGATCCGTGCTATAAAAATGCATTGATTACTGTATAAATGTGACTGGCAGGGAAAGGGGTTAACACTAGGGGATGATAAAGGGGTTAATATGTTCCCTATATGAGTGATTCTAACTGTGGGGGGAGGGGACTGACTGGGGGAGGGGACCGATCGGTGTCCCTATGTACAAGGGACACACCATCGGTCTCCTCTCCTCTGACAGGACATGGATCTGTGTGTTTACACGCACAGATCCACGTCCTGCTCAGTTACTGGGCAATCGTGGGTGCCCGGCGGACATCACGGCCGCCGGGCACGCGCATCGGGTCCCCAGCGGCGCGGCGCGCGCGCACCCCCTAGTGGCCGCAAAGTTAGTGCCGTCATATGACGGCGGCCCGGAACAAGAGATGTTTCTTGCTGCCGTCATATGACAGTGTGCGGTCAGATAGTGGTTAATGTATGGATGTTTATTAGAGTGTAGTTTTAATTTGTTTTATTTGGTGCTAATGGTTGTTATTGAGAATTGTGTTATGCCTTTGTGTCTTGTTCTGTTCATTGTTGTGATCTTTTGTTGTCTTTGTTGAGTGTGGTATGTGTTGCAATAATTGCCCCTTTGGGATCAATAAAGTATTCTGAATCTTAAACTACCAAAAACTGAAATTTGGATGGACTGACCCTTTAGTACAGTATAAAAAAAATATAAGAACGTGTTTCTTATATGTAAAACCTTTGCTCCCATAAATGTGTAAATCTTGTAAAAAGGGTATGTTGAGTTTTAATATTTTTATGGACATTCTTGAAAGGTTACATATAAACTTTTTCCATTCATATTTAAAATGAATCACAATATATTTATTTCCATTATGGAAATGGTGACATTTTGCACAAAACATGTTTTTCCAATGCACAAGCACAGCAGCATATGATAGTCACGGGGTCTGCACACTTCTGTGTCCCATCTTGTTTTTCCTCTGCAAAGTTTTTCAAAACCACTTGAGCACCTGCAGTCTGCCAGTGACTTTTATACAGCCATTTCCTCATTTTATTATATCTACATATTGCCAGATTACAAAACCTCAGTTAGGCAATAATGGCAAAAAACGCACGCATTATCTTACTAGTATTTTCATTTTATAATTGCATAAATAAAAATTATAAAGGTAAATTATTGCTAATGTTTTTTTCAACATATTGTGTAATATGGGATAAACCAGCACATCAAAACCTTCCCACAATCTCTATATTAAAGTGACATTGTCACAGAGGGTCACTTGTAGAGAAGGTATACCTTGTGTGTTGAAATGCTGCCGCCTCACTTGTCCCCGGCCATCGCATAATTGTCCGTTTATCAGCTTAAAGTGGTTGTAAACCCATTACAACCACTTTAACCTACAGGTAAATCTTAAAGAGATATTTGCAGGAATGGCGGCACCGATGTGAGCGTGCCGTTTCTAACGGTGATCATGCCGTTAGTGGCGGCACCAGATCGCAAGCGCGGGAGTGACGTCATCACGGCTCTGACCAGTCACAGCGCCAGAGCTGCGATACCCGGAAGTCACTCTGGGAAAGATGACGGCATCGGAGGAGGCGAACGAGGGCCGATGCCAGGGCTTTGATCTCAGGTAAGTAATTCATAATGAGCTAGTATGCTATGCATACTAGCTCATTATGCCTTTGCCTTGCATGGTGTATATATTTTTTTTTAAGAGGCTTTACTTCCTCTTTAAAAAGATCCGAACAGAGTATTTATTGAAACAATGTGCCGAATAAAAGACATATACAAAATCAGGAATGTGTGTTAAAAAATAAAAATATAAATGTTACTTGAGGTCAACTGTAATCATTTCTAGAATTCCTGGAAAACAGAATCAGGGAAAATGAGTTTAGAAACATGTGAAGCAACAGACCTCAGTTATATTTTCTTGAAAAATTTGTATGTTGCCAAACATATTGACACACACAGATGACTTACAGGAGTGTCCTTGGTGGTTTTTCTTTTTATATATAGAAAAGTTTTTAGAGTATACACAAAATAATTCAAATGAAATGTATAAGGTTCAAAACTTAGTGCAAGCACCCTATGTTAAGAAAAATAAGATGCAAATTATTGTGTATATTTTCAAAGTTTGTTTATTTTATTTATATATATATATATATATATATATATATATATATATATATATATATATATATATATATATATATATATATATTTATTTATTTATTTATGGTTTAGAGCCCTATGGCCGATACGTGTAAAGATGACATACAGGTTTAACACAAACTTACCAACATGAAATGGACCTGAAAGTGTGCCTTGGTCTATCGTATGGTACACCAAAATAAGGGGGCATACCCTATATAAGAAATTATGAAATGAGAGTAGCTATGAAATTATGTGAAATTAGTATTCTGTTTGGAGTAAGAATACTTGAGAAATGCCCTAAGAAGGGGAAGAGAGGGTGGGTATCTCGCACAGGAAACCGACAAAGACCGGCAGCCTGTGGGCTGGTTAAATACCCTCCGGGCTCCTCCCATAATTTCAGGCCACCATACTGGCCTTCTTATTTATGGTTTAGAGCCCTATGGCCAATACGTGTAAAGATGACATACAGGTTTAACACAAACTTACCAACATGAAATGGACCTGATGTGATGATGAAGTGTGCCTTGGTCTATCGTATGGTACACCAAAATAAGGGGGCAAAACATTAAGGTAGGCAAATAGCTTTATTGATGAGACAAGTCACTGGGTAAGCTTGGCAAATGCCTGGGCCATTTCCACTTGTGGGTTAGGTATATAGCGGTAAAAGCAGGCTGACTTCCATCTACCTAGCTTTTTAATGATGTGGTCCGGGATGCCTTGCCGGGATGCTGTTGAGGCTGCCCCGATCCGGAATGAATGCCCGGAGTACTGACTGGGGTTTAGGTGTAGGTTGCTGAGGAGAATCCGGGTATGTTTCATGAACTGCGACGTGTTGAGTGGTTTCACAGGAAAGGGCAGAAGAGGACTGGTGTCTGGCTGATCGGACAGAAGTGTAAACAACCGATTCAGTGTGGCGACTGGACACCAGTTTTTGTGGGTCCTGAAGAGGTGTCTGTTCCTGCGCCTAGCTGCTGCGTCTTTGACACAGCCAGGTGTAGGATGAAATGATCCTGGTGGCGGACTAAGTTACTTTTACGTAACACTGGGCCTGAAGGGTGGTTACAGGTAAACTCACTGGGTCGTAGGAACCCGTAGAAGGCCAAGTGTATGGCGGCTTGTAGGACCGTGCTGGGGAGAAGACCGAACGGGGACATGTCCAGGATGATGGTCCCTGAAGATCTCTCTGGTTATCGGTAGTTGCCTGGGACCGACTACTGGCTGACGTTTCTGAATCCCCCGGAGGACGGCCCGTACTGCATGGAAAGAGAATACGGAAGGTCTCGCGGGGTCCTGAAGGGACAGGTAGTGCTGTACACCAGCCAGGTACAGCCATATGGTATTGTGGGATAATGTCAAGTGAGTGTGACAGTAGGAAATAAACGCCAGAATCAGTTTGACGCTGGACGGTTCTCGGGGGTGTTGAGACAAGAACTTGTTGAATGCCCTCCAGGCTGTCTGATAGGCCTTGCGGGTATTGCGGGAGAGTGATGCGTTGATGAGGTTGGTGCTGTCTGTAGATGCTGGACTTGCCCACACATGCCCACACACGCCCACACACGACCGGACTTTTCTGGCGGACAATCCGCCGGACTTTTGAAATGAACGGACTTGCTGACATGGTGACCTCGCCCTTTATGATGTCACAATCCCGGGGAACTGGGGGACATAGGGTGGGGGGCCGGGATCTGGGGGCCCCCTTATTAAAGGGGGCTCCCGGATTCTGATAAGCCCCCAGCCCGCAGACCCCGACAACCAACGGCTAGGGTTGTCGGGAAGAGGCCCTTGTCCTCATCAACATGGGGACAATGTGCTTTGGGGTGGGGGGCCGCTCGTCCCCACCCCCTTTCCTGACCGGCCGGGCTGCTTGCTCGGATAAGGGTCTGGTATGGACTTTGGGGTGACCCCCACGCCATTTTTTTCGGCGTAGGGGTTCCCCTTTAAATCCATACCAGGTGACGGGGCTAGCAAGGTGTCAATCTCGTTGATGGTGGCGGTGACATTGGCTTCCTTCGCTAGTCCCGTTTACCTGGAGTCAGGTTCAAAATGAACAGACTTTATTCTGTGTGTGGGCAAGTCCGTTCATTTCAAAAGTCTGGCGGACTAGCACACAGACGGGTGGATTGTCCGCCGGACTGCCGAGTCCGGTGGATAATTTTGAGTCAACACTTCTTTCTAAGTCCACCAGAGCCCACACACGGGCGGATTGTCCGGCGGACTCTGATCCGCCGGACCAAGTCCGCCGGGTAGTCTTATCGTGTGTACGCGGCATAACAGTTAGAATCACTCCGCAGGACAAACTTAACCCCTCCCCCGCCCCCTAGTGGTTAACCCCTTCACTGTCAGTGTCATTTTTACAGTAATCAATGCGATTTTATAGCACTGATTGCTGTAAAAATGACAATGGTCCCAAAAATGTGTCAAAATTGTCCGATGTGTCTGCCATAATGTCGCAGTCACCATAAAAATCGCAGATCGCCGCCATTTTGTAGATGCTATAACTTTTGCGCAAACCAATCAATAAGCGCTTATTGCGATTTTTTTTTTTTTTTTACCAAAAATATGTAGAAGAATACGTATCTTACGTATTTTTTTTATATATTTTTTGGGGATATTTATTATAGCAAAAAGTAAACAATAATGTGTTTTTTTTTCAAAATTGTCGCTCTGTTTTTGTTTATAGTGCAAAAAATACAAACCGCAGAGTTGATCAAATACCACCAAAAGAAAGCTCTATTTGTGGGAAAAAAAGGACGTCAATTTAGTTTGGGAGCCACGTCGCGCGAACGCGCAATTGTCAGTTCGCAAAAAGTGCTCTGGTCTTTGGCCAGCAAAATGGTCCGGGGCTTAAGTGGTTAAGCACTATATGGCCATATGGTGTGGCCAAATCCCCATATTTGCGTATGCCTATTTTCTGAATATGTTCAGGTGTTTTAAGTAGCCTTGCGGGATTTAAATGTCATTTTTGTATGTGTGCGCTGTAATCTGATTTTCTGTTTGTATGGTCTTATAGCTGCACCATCTTTTTTTTTTTTTTTCTAACCCAAAAAAAAAAAATTATAGACCCTCTCAGCGTCAGATATAATCACAGAGGTTGGTGACTTATGCCATTCTGCGTATGTAAATGTATGAGGCAAGAGATTCCAGTGAAGATGCGGTTCAGGGGAAGAAGTATGCAGCTCAACATGGTGCCCCCTGCAACAGGCAAGGGTTAAGGTAAAACATGATTTAAATGTCATTTTTGTATGTGTGCGCTGTAATCTGAATTTCTTCTTCAGGTTGTCAGGTGTGTCACATGACCTGTCATGCTGCAATAAATCAAGTACCTCATGCATGCAATCAGTAATACAAATGAAACTCATGCTTTATTATGCAACAAGTCATGTGTTGGGGAATTCCCATCAGCTGCAGTACAAGCAAAGATACATATTGTTCCAACATTATCAGTGGGAAGTAAAACCAAGCAAAGTGCCTTCTGAGTAATTTGTTGACATCCAGGAGTGTAACAGTGTACCAGCTACAAAGCAATTTTTGTATAGCAATTTTTTTATCTTTATTATAGAGTCAGAAATGGTTTGCCCTTTATTTTCTGTTCTGTAGACACAATAGGAAGCAGGAGGAAAGCTAAAGTAAAGGAAATCTACACTAATGCTGCGTACACGCGGACAGCAAAAGATTGATGACAGCATTTCGCCGGAAAATGCGACGGTGTGTATGCTCCATCGGACTTTTGCTGGCTGAATTTCCGCCAGCAAAAGTTTGAGAGCAGGTTCTCAGTTTTTCCAACGGAAAAAGTTTTGATCAGAAATTCGGATCGTCTGTACCAATTCCGACACTCAAAATTCCTACGCATGCTCGGAAACAATTCAACGCATGCTCGGAAGCATTGATCTTAATTTTCTCGGCTCGATGTAGTGTTGTACGCCACCGCGTTCTTGGCGGTCGAAAGTTCAGCGAACTTTTGTGTGACCGTGTGTATGCAAGCCAAGCTTGCGCGGAATTCTGTCGGAAAAAACATCCAAGGTTTTTCAGACGGAAAATCCGCTCGTGTGTACGGGGCATTAGACAGGTGTCACCGGAAATGGTGCCCCCGTTGGAAGATTTCCCTACTAGCCCTATTTTATTGACAATACAACATTTTGGATTTTTCTTTATTCTCAGTCCAAGTGATAATGGCCATCAGAACAAACAAAGGGTGTATCTCCCCTTGGAGGACAGAATGCAGTAAAAAATATGACAGGGGCTCTACACCCTTCACCATTCAAAATCTAAAAAAAAAATTTTGGCTTTAAATATACTTTATTTTTAAGTGTTCTTTTTCATTTCAATAAGTTCTTATTTAAATAAGTTATTATTTTTTTTTTTTTTAATACAAGATTAAACATGTAATATATTATAGCTTACCAGTCCTTACATGAAGTGGCTGCATTAGTTTCCCTTTTCAGGCTTCATTCCTTTCATTTATCCTGATGATCCTGAAAATAACATACTTCCTGACCCTGTTGTATCTATACTTCAAATATTACTGTCTGGATTTCAAAAATGTTTGCCCATGTGAACCGCTTGCCATCCAGCGCACACCGATATACGTCGGCACAATGGCACGGCTGCGCAAATGGGCGTACCTGTACGTCCACTTTAAATCACGGGCTAGTGGGCGCCCGTCTGCTGCGTGAGCGGTCCCGCGGACTCGATGTCCACCGGTGGCCCGCGATCTTGACACGGAGAGACAGGACGGGGAGATGTAAACAAGGCATTTCCCTTTTCTGCCTAGCAACATGCTTATTGCGATTTTTTACCAAAAACATGTAGACGAATACACATCGGCCTAAACTGAGGAAGAAATTTGTTTTTTATATTCTTTTTTTTTTTGGGGGGGGGGGGTATTTATTATAGCAAAAAGTAAAAAATTTAAAAATATTGATTTTTTTTCCAAATTGACGCTATTTTTTTGTTTTTTTTGTTTATAGCGCAAAAATAAAAACCACAGAGGTGATCAAATACCACCAAAAGAAGTCTCTATTTGTGAAAAAAGGACATCAATTTTGTTTGGATTCAACATTGCACAACCCTGCAATTGTCAGTTAAAGCGGAGCTCCACCGTAAAAAAAATATTAAAAGCCAGCAGCTACAAATACTGCAGCTGCTGACTTTTAATAAATGGACACTTACCTGTAAGTTCTGGTTCTGACACCACTGCACATTATCACATGCCTGACGAAGGGGTCCTGCGCGGCTCCGAAACGTTGCACCTTATATTTTTGTGATGTGATTTTTTTTCATTAAAAACCTTTTTTTTGGACGAAGATTTGTCGATCCATGGTGTGCTGGCGAATATGTACATTTGTTTGATGCTTCCAGGACCCAACTGGTAATCGCTGCAGCACCCGCTATTTCGTTATGAGCCACAAATACCAGGAACGAGTGCGATAGGAATATCAATTTGACTTACCTGTCCAGGGTGCCCGCGATGTCGGCAGCAGATGACGAGCAATCGCTCGTCTCTCAGCTGCCCCCGCCGCCATCCTCTGTCAGGGAATCAGGAAGTGAAGCGTTGCGGCTTCACTGCCCGGTTCCCTGCTGCGCATGCGCGAGTCACGCTGCGCGTCTTCACTGGCCCCCGTTGTGTTCTGGGAACTGTGTGTTTCCCAGAACACAATGGGGGGGCGGGCATCTGCGGATATTCTGCGGCTATCTATGACCGGAAGTGGGTGCAGATACCTGTATTATACAGGTATCTGCACCCCACTCCCACCTGAGAGGTGCCAAATGTGGCCCCGGAAGGGGGGAGGAATGCGCTGAGCGGAAGTTTTAGGGTTTTAGGGTTGTTAACCTCTAAAATCTCTATTTCTGATTTATTAATCACAAAATATGATATGGGTTAAATGAGAGTTCTATTGACCAGGAGGAAAGGCTTTAACCATTTCCCATCCCGCCCATAGTCATATGACGCCCACAAGGTGGATCTCCCATCCTGGGTGGGCGTCATATGACGTCCTCCCATTCCCGGCCGCCTGGGGGGCGCGCCCGCCCACGGCGTCGCTCGGGACCCGGTGCGAGTGCCCGGCGGCCGCGATGTCCGCCGGGCACCCGCGATTGCCCGTTAAAACAACGGGACCGTGCGGGACCGTGGAGCTGTGTGTGTAAACACACAGCTCCACGTCCTGTCAACGGAGAGGAGACCGATCATGTGATCCCAGTACGGAGGAACACATGATCGGTCTCCTCCCCTTGAGTCCCCTCCCCCCACAGTTAGAATCACACATATAGGGAATACATTAACCCCTGCAGCGCCCCCTAGTGTTAACCCCTTCCCTGTCAGTCACATTTACACAGTAATCAATGCAATTTTATAGCAACGATCGCTGTGTAAATGTGAATGGTTCCAAAAATGTGTCAAAAGTGTCCGAAGTGTCCGCCGCAATGTCGCAGTCACGAAAAAAAAATCGCAGATCGCCGCCATTACTAGTAAAAAAAAAAAAATGCAATAAATCTATCCCCTATTTTGTAGACGCTATAACTTTTGCACAAACCGATCAATATACGCTTATTGCGATTTTTTTTTACCAAAAATATGTAGAAGAATACGTATCGGCCTAAACTGAGTAAAAAAAATAGTTTTTTTAAAAAAAAATGCGATATTTATTATAGCAAAAAGTAAAAAATAGTGTTTTTTTTCAAAATTGTCGCTCTTCTTTTGTTTATAGCGCAAAAAATAAAAACCGCAGGGGCGATCAAATACCAACAAAAGAAAGCTCTATTTGTGGGAAAAAAAGGACGTCAATTTTGTTTGGGTGTAACGTCGCACGACTGCGCAATTGTCAGTTAAAGCGACGCAGTGCCGAATCGCAAAAAGTGCTCTGGTAAGGAAGGGTGTAAAATGGCCCGGTGCTGAAGCGGTTAAATATAATAACATTTATCACAGGTAGTTAAAAGTCTGGCTAATACACAAATCCCTAGCACATCAAGGCATAAAATGCGCGTTTTCTCCCCTTTCCTCTGAGAGTATCCAAAACCAGGCTGATGTCTCATTGGCTGGCTTAGCGTGAATTCTGATTGGTTACTTAGTCTAAGCCAGCCCCCTTACAGGCAACTCCCAATGATGCAAAATATACTTGAATGGTCCTACTTCATTACCTATCCTGGCATGGGTCGTTTATAGTGAATAGGTGACAAACAATGGAATTGGCTCCCCATTGTTAGTGTCAAGTATCGGCCCCGCAATGTCTGCAATTAACTTGAGCTTGGGAGGAAGGCTTTTGCCCAGCTTTCATAGCTGCAAGCAAAAGGAGATATATTCATAATTACAATATTTCACAGATATTAATGGAAATTTCACATAAACGCCATAAGGCAACAGGGTGGAGCTCCGCTTTAAAGTGACACAGTGCCGTATCGCAAAAAAATGCTCTGGTCAGGAAGGGGGTAAATCCTTCCGGGGCTGCAGTGGTTAATCTGCATTATGTTAAATGGATGGGAGTACTTATTTACACAAAATTGATGAAAAATATCAACAATCTCAAGGTTACAAGTTCATCTCCAGAGATCTAGATTTGCCTTTGTCCACAGTGCGCAACAGAAGTTTGCAACCCATGGCACTGTAGCTAATCTCTCTGGACGTGGACAGAAAAATTGATGAAAGGTTGCAAAGCAGGATAGTCCGGATGGTGGATAAGCAGCCCCAAACAAGTTCCAAAGAAATTCAAGCTGTTCTGCAGGCTCAGGGAGCATCAGTGTCAGCGCGAACTATCCGTAGACATTTAAATTAAATGAAATGCTATGGCAGGAGACCCAGGAGGACCCCACTGCTGACACAGAGACATAAGCAAGACTACAGTTTGCCAAAATGTACTTGAGTAAGCCAAATTCCTTCTGGGAAAACGTCTTGTGGACAGATGAGACCAAGATAGAGCTTTTTGGTAAAGCACATCATTCTACTGTTTACCGAAAACTGAATGAGGCCTACATTGTAGTCCAGGTTATTTATTTAAGTTTACTATAGTTACGCTGATCACTATTTATATTTATACCCATTTTAGTGCACTGTATACACTTTAGATTTATCTGCAATTATTTCAATTTATTGTTTAGATTTATTATTTACTTTATTCACGTAGATAGCGTGAGGGACTTTATTACATATTTCACAGTACCTACAGTGAAATATGGTGAAGGTTCAAAGATGTTTTGCAGCCTCTGGCACTGGGTGCCTTGAATGTGTGCAAGGCATCATGAAATCTGAGGATTACCAAAGGATTTTGGGTCGCACTGTAGAGCCCAGCGTCAGAAAGCTGGGTTTGCGTCAGAGATCTTGGGTCTTCCAGCAGGACAATGACCCAAACATACGTCAAAAAACACCCAGAAATGGATGGCAACAAAGTGCTGGAGAGTTCTAAAGTGGCCAGCAAGGAGTCCAGATCTAAATCCCATTGAACACCTGTGGAGAGATCTTAAAATTGCTGTTGGGAAAAGGTGCCCTTCCAATAAGAGAGACCTGGAGCAGTTTGCAAAGGAAGAGTGGTCCAAAATTCCGGGTGAGAGGTGTAAGAAGCTTATTGATGGTTATATTTTCCAAAGGGTGTGCAACCAAATATTAAGTTAAGGGTGCCAAGAATTTGGACCAGCCCATTTTTGGAGCTTTATGTGACATTATGTCTAATTTGCTTTTTTTCCTCACTTTTTTTGTTTTGTTCCAATACACACAAAGGGAATAAACATGTGTATAGCAAAACATGTGTTACCGCAATACTTTTATGTGAGAAATACTTGATTTTCTGGAAAAATTTCTGGGGTGCCAACAATTTCGGCCATGACTGTATATGATGCTGAAAGAGAAAAGGAAGGGATGAGAGGAAGAGGGATAGCGTGTGAGATAATAAAAAAAGGGGGAGTGATGGTATAGGAATTGTAGTTAGTGTTAATGATTGGAAGAGTGTCCCCATGGGGACATCACACACATAGGAGGTCACTGAGGATAGCTGAGCATAGAGTCCCTTATTGGTAATTGACTCACTAGTTCACTTCGCTGTCTTTTCTCAGAAACTTACCTCATCTACTGACATGATGAGTGCACATCAGTGCTCCTATCTACCTTTATATGATCCAGCGTCACAGCTTATTATAACTTATTATGTTTCATAAGAACTGTCACACTGCATGTTATCACAGGAGAAGAGCGATTGAGCAACTGCTTCCTATTAAATGATAATAGAAACGTATAAGAGGAAGAACTTACATCATCACATATATTTAAAGTGGAGCTGTCCAGCATTAGATCCTACTGGCAGAGAAAACTTAGACCTTTTCATTAAATAAAAGGAGACATTTTATGCTGACATGCTATTTATGTATTCAAAAGAAGGAAGTCCTATACTAATTTTAAATCTTAAACTGTGTATAGTAAAAAGAATATGTGACTATGAATGGTCAGATAGTCATCATTGTTTTTTTTTTTTCACTCTACATCTTTCCTAATGCTCCAGACACAAGTAAATATAGCTCTCGATTTAACAATACTTATTATTATTTTTTTTACTTTGGAATTTAATTTGGCCTTGATATCAGCCTGTTGCAGTCCTTTGTAAAGCATAGCTCAGACGGGCAGAAGGACAAACAGCACAAAGAAACATGCTGTGTTCATGTACTCAAACATAGGAGCATGCTGATGGGAGGAAAGAATAGGGTAGACATGTGCACAACAAAAAAAAAATTGTTTTGTTTAGTTGCTTTACGTTTACGTTGATTCGTATCGATTCGTAATTTCGTAAAAGACGCAAGATTTCATATTCGGACTCGTTCATATTTTGGTTACAGTTATATTTTCCTTGATACAAAATTATTCGGAACGGAATTACGTCTAATTTTCTCTGATTCAAAATTCAGAATTTTGTTAGATAATAATTTTCGTTTATTCGGTACACTACTCATAATTTAGTAATTGTTATGTAGCGCCAGACTCCTGACGAGCATGCGCTATGTGTTTTATAAATTGAATGTTCCTAAAACCACAGTTGGGTTTTAGGGTTAATTGTTCTAAATTATGGTTTCAGTGCCAGTCTGGCTGGATTGCAATGTGTTCTGCTTGGCCATAGGTGTTGTTGTCACCTCTGGCAGGTACTAGAACGCAGTTTGGCTGGACGCATTGGGTGCCAATCTCTCTCGGAACCAACCAGTGGGAGTGTGGTCTCGCTGTGTATTCTGGGAGAGGGTACTTAAGGTACTGAGATCACGTGCTTCTGGGTTCCGGTCCAGAAGATCTTTCTGTCTGTTTGGTCCTGGTCCTCCTGACCAGCCCTCAGGGGCCCTCATGGCCTGGGGTGAGGATCCAGCCAATTCCGAGTCTCAGGGCTGGCTAGCCCAAGGCACAGTAACTGGAAGGAGGATTCTAAGGTGGTCCGGTTCCGTCTCATCTTTGGAGAGGCTCAGCAACCAGAAGAGGACTCTTCGTGAGAGGGCCATGGACAAGGCTGGTTCCTCAGCAAGAGCCTGGAAGCTAAGTTGAAGAACACCAGGTGAATTCACACTCGTACGGTATAGCCGGGCCGGCTGCAAGATACTGTATGAGGGTTCTCTAAGATTACTTATTCTTCAGTAACAATCAAGTCTGTGGCAGAGACTTTATTCTTCAGTTACAACCAAGTCTGTGGCAGAGACTTTATTCTTCAGTTACAACCAAGTCTGTGGTAGAGACTTTCAGATTGAACAGTTCCAAGAGTACCTGAACTGTCCACCTAAACCCTCTATCCCTGTTGAGAGACTGTGTTTGTCTACCCCTTTTTGCAAATAAAAATCCCAAAGCGGATCCAGTGTCAGTTTCTGAAATTCTTTGGGCCATCTACCTCGGGAAACCTCTAGACATCTACGAGGTCAAGAAGGTAACGGTAAGCCCAAAGCAAACCAGCAGTTCCTTCAGGGGTCAGGGCTACAATTACTTTTGTGAGATTGCCTTTTTCGTTGATTCGTACTTTCGTAGGAAATAAAGAATAATAATCCTATGCTTGCTTTTCTAATAAGTCCTGTACTTACTCCACTCCCTCAGTCACAAGATCTAACTCAGTCTCCTCCTCAACTGAATCTAAAAAGATTCAGGAATGCGGTGTGTCTCAGACACAAAAGGGATAAGCTGATTGATTAAAGATATTAAGTAAGATACATTACTCACTAATACACTGCCCATTTGAAAGAATGACTCGAGAAAACGAAATTACGAACATACATATTAAGATAGACTTATACTGTCCATTCAAAAGAACGATTCGAGAACACAAAGAAACGAAATTACGAACACACGAATGAAAATACGAAATTACGAACAGACGAAGAAACCAAATTTACGAACAGACAAAGGATTGAAAATACGAAATGTAAATCATTCGTTATAGATGTAATTTTCTTTCTTTTACTGTTTCGGAGTTTCGTATTTTCGTAAATTTGTCCGTTCCTAAGTTCGTATTCTCACGTGTTCGTTATTTTGCTTATTCGTAATTTCGTAATTTTCATATTTTGGTTCTTTCAGCTATTCGGATGTTCGAATTGATCCGAATGTACGAATATTAACAAATTCGTACGAAAATCTAATCGTTACGAACCGAATCGCACATGTCTAGAATAGGGCAGAGAGATGAGATCATCAGTCTGCTGCTTCTCCTTTCAATGTCCGGTCACAGTCTGGAGGGAGGGACAAGACCTGTAAAGTGTTACTTAACTGAAGCAGAGAGGACTGTGTTGGATGGCAGAGCTGTTTACATCTCAGGATTGGATCTACAGA
Organism: Lithobates sylvaticus; assembly: GCA_028564925.1. NCBI lineage: Eukaryota > Metazoa > Chordata > Amphibia > Anura > Ranidae > Lithobates > Lithobates sylvaticus. The sequence goes on from CM053028.1 coordinate 57,195,352, forward strand.
AATACAAATATCTTCAAAGGTAAAACTTCCCCTATAACAGGAGTCTCCTTCTGGTGCTCCTTGGGCCCTAGCGGATTCTTTAGGATATCGCAGGTGAACCTGTACTTGTTTATAATGTAAGCTGTATAAGGTTGCATATGTTAAAAGTTTGGTAAAAAAAATGTTTTAAATATTTTTCTGATAATGATATCATTATTTTGTAGAAGTGGATTTGATTTAAATCACTAGTAAAAAGGCTTGATTTAAATCAACTTTAACCTCCCTAGCGGTATTACCGAGTGTGCCTCGGGGTTAAATTTCAGTACCATTAGCGGTAACTCGGAGCCACACTCGGGATTGCATTGCAGGATCTGGGGATTTGATAGTTATGATATGCAAACAATTTACGATATAACAGGGGTCTTCAAATTTTCTAAACAATGGGCCAGTTTACTGTTCTTCAGATTTTAGGGGGGGGGGGGGGGCAGACTATGGCCAGGGGGAGTAAAAAATTCCCAGTGTCAGTGGGAGTAAAGTAATTACAGACAGTGGCACTTGTGGTCAATAGAAAGAGGAATAGTGTCCTATTAATGAAATCAGTGGGAAGAAAAGTGCTCCATCATTGGTATCAGTGGGAGGAATAGTGCTCTATTATTGGTGTCTGTGGGAGCAATGGTGCCCCATCGTTTATATCTGGGTCCCCCTTTGCTTGCTTTTATCCACCCTTGGGGCCACACAGTATTTCATCCTCTTGACACCAACATTAGGGCATAATTCCCCCCAATGAAACCAACATAGGGACACAATCCCTCCCAATAACACCAACAATGAGGCACAGTTCCTTCCAACGACACCAACAATGGAGCAAAGTTTCTCCCAGTGACAACAACAATGGAGCATAATTCTTTTGATACTGGTTCTTGTGATACTTCCATGGAATTGTTACGGGTTCTTTTGACTATGGCAGTAGCCTGATTTGATTACTCAATTTTATTTATGGTTTTATAGTTGTTTTTTTTATGGATTTATGTAATCTTAATAAAAATGTATTAGGGACAATCTTGTTTGTTTTTTAATAATAAAAATTAATTTTATTAATTTCAATAAAATGTTTAACAATACATCACTTTAATGCATAAAAAAAACAGGATTCCCCCTCCAAGACCATACCAGACCCTCTGGTCGGGTATGGATTTTAAGGGGTACCCCCACAGCAAAAAAAACATCATGGAGTCCCCCCAAAATTCATACCAGACCCTTATCTGAGCACGCAGCCCGGCAGGTCAGGAAAGAGGGTGGTGGCGAGCAAGCACCCCCCCTCCTGGACCATACCAGGCCACATGCCCTTAACATGGGGGTTGGGTGCTTTGGGGCACGTGGCCTGGTATGGTCCAGGAGGGGGGGCACTCACTTGTCCCCACCCCCTTTCCTGACCTGCCAGGCTGCATGCTCTTGTAAGGATTTGGTATGAATTTTGGGGGGGGGGGCACACCGTTTTTATTTGCGTGGGGGTTACCCTTAAAATCCATACCAGACTGAGGGTCTGGTATGGTCTTGGAGGGGGAAATTTTTGCTGTTATTACATTTTCATGGCTGACCTTGCCAGTCCTTACTCTGAATGAGCTCCACCTTATAACCCAGTGGCACCTAAATATATAGAAATAACATCTTTACAATGCTATTGTACAATTTGTCATGTGCTCTTATAATAAAATTATCCATAATGTATCTATAATGATGTCACCATTTCATTAAAAGTGTTGAAAGGGCATGGGCCCCAATCCAACCAGATTTGGGGCCTCAAATGACTTTCATGTTGGGTGAAATGGATTAGAGATGCTTGAGATGCAAGGCTGTAAAATAACTCATGGAACAGTTTATAAAATATGGTTAGTAAAATGAATGCTGAATGACAGACATATGTCACATACAAGAAGAACAAGCAAAAAAGGTTTTCTCTGAAATCATACATGATACCATCAAAAATTCCTGTATGTGTAATCTGTATTCCTCACATCTATCATCTAAATTTCCCTTGTTCTGTGTGTATCATCAACAGTGCAAGAAAGTCTGTATATTTATTTTAAGAGTCATGTAATATCCTGCTCATATACACAGATCAGCTATAACATTATGACAACACACCTAATATTGAGTAGGTCCCCCTTTTTCTGCCAAAACAGCCCTGACTCAGTGCTGTGTTTTGGCCTAGGCCGACAAAGCCAGGCCTAGGGCGGCACTTTACGGAGGGGGCGACAAAAAAGCCACCCCCCACACGAAAAAAAGACCCCCTACCTGTCCTCCCGAGTTCCGGCTCTCGCGGTCGCCTCCTGCACTTATACGTATACTTATGCCGGCATTTGTTTTTGGTATGAGAGCGTACTTGGCCAAGGAGGGGGGTGCCCCCATAAAGCGCACGGGGACTGGCTACACGTTATTCCACTGGCAGAGGCTCCGCCTACCCTCCTCCGCGCGGCCAATGCATCTTCTCCCCGGCCAGGGGTGGGGCCTGTTAGTGACGATAGGGGAGAGAGAGAGGAGGACGAGGGGAGCCCCCAGGCGGCCAGGACAGCAAGTACAATGAATACCCTACTTATGTCATGTCAGTCTGTTAAATTTGTAGCACGGATCACTGTATTCCAATATGATCTGTCATTTACAGATCATATTGCAAAAAAGCGATCCGTGTTACAAACTCATTAAACAGTCCACATTAAGTGAAAGTTCATGAACTGTAGTGTTCCATGCTGACCTGTAGGTATAGGCTTACCTGTAGGTATAAGTGGTTTACCAGAGTTTACTATCACTTTAAGGGGGTATCCAATGGCATGGTAGTAGTGTTTTTCCCATGCTGTTACAGCAATATGTTGTAAGTTTTGAGTTGCCCATGCAAAACAAAAGTTGGGCAAGAGTCTTTTGTAAATTGGCAGGAATGTAGAAAAAGAAAGCAAGATCACAAGATCCGTATCTTTACTACAAAGGGACCTATAGGAAATTATACACAGCTCAGCTGTAGTAAAGGATGAAAGAAAATCCCTTTTTATGCTTATAGTTTATTTTTAGTCCTTTCTATAATTTCCTTCTTCCTTTCTAACCATGCAAAGTTAGTATGTATTTTAAATAGCTCATTGTATCCTCGTTTTATAAATAAGTATTTTCTGCTACATATTTCTGTATATACTCTGGTAAGTCTCTCAATGGAAATTCCTTTCATGAATTTTGCTAAATATTTCCTATAGTGATATTACCAGTTTTCTAAGTCTTTGTCTTGTCATGTTTCCCCAAGGTTGGCTCGTCGTAACTTCCTGGACTTTCTGTCAGTATGATATTGTAAACAACCCTCAGAAATTACAAATGACGAGCCTACAGTCTAAGATAAGGAATTTTTTAAGTTATTCTACGAGGAAGATTCTAATATAGACGAAAAGTCTGTAATTCAGAAGGGAATTCCAGTGTGTGTGCCCTGGCCTGTTGCACAACACAATATTGGAAAATCGATCACTTTGTATATAATCTTTAAAACAAAATATGTAAGCTGAAGGGGTCTGGGACCAAGCTCAGGTAACTCATTAAAAGCTTGTTGTACTCTGAAGTATATGACTTACTAAACATGAGGACCATGTGCATGGGTGGCAAGCTTACCCATTGTGGTCAAAAAACAAACTAATATTTTGTGTTTGTAGCACTACCCCTGTAGGAGCCCTTGGTAGATTGGGCTCTTTGTCATGACTCTATGAACAACCTTGGCCCCTCTGACACACCTGGTTAAGCAAATGGTTACTACAATACTATTGGGAGCACAAATATAAATATCCTGCACACAACTATGTATCAGTATCAAAAAAACAAATGCAAGACTGATTAGTGGTAATTGAATTCTTAATATTGTCACAGGTTGAAATAAAGTGTATGCATAATTAGCAAATAGAGAATTAGTTCATCAACACTCACTAGACACTGTAATGACTATGTTTTAGCAACTTAGAATAGAGCTCTACAAAACTAGACTAAAGTGAACCTAGTAACCCACACAATGAGAAATGAGCTGTTGCATTTGGAATAGAGTTGCAATAGAATTTGGAATTTGGAGTTGCAATAACTCCTCTGTAAATAGTATGGTGTAACAACTTCTAGTGCACTCTATATACAAATAACTATGGTGTAGTATAAGGCTCCCTAAAGAGGTACCTCTTGCTATGGACAACAGGCACATTTACTGTGAAGTAGTGAGCAGCCCTTAGCTCTAGTTCTTCAGCCGACTAGTGTCGGGGCCCAGTCTTTACAGTGGTGCACTGTGTCTAATAAGTACAGTCTTGGTAAAGTCTGCATGCATTTAGTAAGGCTGCTATTTAGATGCCCAGTCCCTAATTTCTCAGTCTCTGCCAGCAGCAATAGATCTATTGCACCAGTTCACTCTCACCCCATAACCAATAGTAAAAGGGGGGAAAGGTCCGCTTTAATACTCATATGAGATTTCAAGTGTGACTGTATAGTTGTTCTGCGATCTATGTGGTTTTACCAAAATATGACAACTAAATTATGTAGTGATCCAAAAACACCTATGTAGCGAAATATAAAGTCTAGTGCCCAATATACTGTGAAGTTGATGGCCAGGATCTCCGGCTCCTAGACGGGACATTCCAGGAGAGGTGGAGACGGAGTGTCTACTGATGTCTGAATAAGTAATTTGGGTTAAGTAGGGTCTGAGGCAGCTTTCCATTCACCTATTGTTCAGTGTGTTAATGAATCCACTTATTATCTGCTACGAGATGTAATTACACTCCTAGTCATGTGTAGGGCAAGGTTTTATTGTTAGGGGAATGCCCCTGGAAAATGAGTTAAAAAAAACCTTGCATGGGGAAGCATAAAAGCCAGCTGTGGCTAAAATAAAGTATTCATTGACTCCCCGAACTGTGTGTCGTCCAGTTACTGGGGGGGTAAAAGGTGGCCTTGGATAATTTAGCACTTCCTCAGCTTCAAGGATTTCCCAGCGGACTTGAGGATCCGCTACAACCTACTGTAAATTAACTTGGGGCTATGTGAAAATAATAATTAAAAAAAATCGAAATAAAGTGAAATAAATAATCCATTTCCCTAATTATAGTATCAAAAAAGTAAAGGAAACCATAAAAAAAACACTAAATACATATAAACCTAAGTCAGAAAAAAATACATAGAAAATAAAGATAGCCCATACAATAAAGAAGAAAAGATATATAAAAAGAAGCAAATATAGTATAATGATAAAAATATGCAAAGATAAAAATAATTTCAACATTAACAGCGCTTCCAGAATATCTAAGCGTATTCAATGCAATTAATGGCATTCAATGAACAATAAAATTGCACACAGACATTGATCAGTGAGTGGAATTAAAGTCCATAGAAAAGTCCTTATAATGTGTGTACTGTTCCATATCTCATTAGAACCATAGGAGAAGTCACTCAGTTCCTGAATACCGTCACCGATATACCACGTGCACATAAAAACAGCTTTGGTAATTCACTCACCACAAGTAAGGGTCAAATAGGCCTGATATCTCCACACAATACTGGATGAACTCCTGTCCTTGGATCATAAAAGTTCCTTCATGGAACGGCTCAAAAGTGCATCATGAAAAAAACAAAGGGATAGTCTGCATAGCATAATACTGTAATTTTATTAGGAAATATCCCCTACGAACAATATATGGTTACAGGATGAACAAACAAATACAGTGTGTAATCATTAGCCTGTGCAACACAGCGTATGTCCTCTCACGCTTCCTGGGGTGGCTGGCCATGATGAGACCCAGGATGACACACACCGTGATTGACAAGGGAGCCGCGTGGTCATGCACTAACGCGTTTCGTCATTACGTCTTCTTCAAGGGGGAATGGCCACATGGCACGGTTCGTCTGTTAAATACTCAAGGATGGCGGGTAGTTAACCCTACATCTAACAAACATCACCGCGGCCGGCAAGGCCTGATAACAAGCTGCAGCATACACAATGTCATATATATGCAACAGCGTGTAAACTGAATGTAACATAATCACACCTCGTACCTCATACCTCATATATCGCTCAGACTCAACAAAATGTTGGAGAGTATTCACAGCTGTACCTAACCTTATAAAAACTATTTACAAGCAATATAGTAAAAACTGGGAAAAAGGCTGATGACAACACGTCCTTACATGTGTAAAAAGCCGTCACCCAGTGGATTGGCACAACAATATCCCCGTACCAATGCAGTGACAGAGAAAAGAACTTATTTTTTACCAACGCTACATTGACGACCTGTTCTTTATTTGGCAGGGATCAGAGGCCTCACTGATTGAGTTTTCAGAATAGTTGAACACTAATACCAACAACATTAAATTGGAGTTTCGTTGGAGTAACGAACAAATCAATTACTTGGAGGTAACCATTATGAAAAGTTGTCATGAAGATCCTGCCAGAAATCTAAACCCGGGCCGTCCTGGCCCTCAGATTCCATTGCGCATGCGCATGCGCGCCCGGGCGCGGGCACGTGCACAACCGCGCACAGGGAGACGGGCGCGCGCCCTAGTTAGCACCAGCCGGCCTATTTAAGCCTGACTTGAGCAGACGGTCTTTGCTGTCTGCTCTACAGCGTTGTGGTGTAGTAAAAGAAACCTGATCCTGTTATACCTGTTCCTTTGACCCGGCTTGCCATAAAGACTATCCTGCTTTCTGCCTGTACCCGACCCCGGCTTCCAGTGACCATCCTCCTGCCTGATCCATTGTACCTTGCTCTAGTTCAGATTCATTACCTGACTTCTTGATGAACTTTGGTTCCTTGTTTAGCCTTTGTCCAGTCTGCAGTCTGACCCTCTGTAACGAGCCTGTTCACCTGCTGGTTCCAGTCCAGTCTGTGGTTCCGTTTCCTGTGTTCAGTTCCTGTCAGCTCTGCTATCCCAGCTTACCTGTGAACCTGCTTGCCAAGCCGTTGTCCAGTTCCTGTCAGCTCTGCTATCCAAGTGTACCTGTGAACTTACTTGCCAAGCCGTTGTCCAGTTCCTGTCAGCTCTGCTATCCAAGCTTACCTGTGAACCTGCTTGCCAAGCCGTTGTCCAGTTCCTGTCAGCTCTGCTATCCAAGTGTACCTGTGAACTTACTTGCCAAGCCGTTGTCCAGTTCCTGTCAGCTCTGCTATCCAAGCTTACCTGTGAACCTGCTTGCCAAGCCGTTGTCCAGTTCCTGTCAGCTCTGCTATCCAAGTGTACCTGTGAACCTGCTTGCCAAGCCGTTGTCCAGTTCCTGTCAGCTCTGCTATCCAGTTTACCTGTGAGCCTGATTCCTGTGATCCTGCCAGCTCTGCTATCCAGTTTACCTGTGAGCCTGTTTCCTGTGATCCTGCCAGCTCTGCTATCCAGTTTACCTGTGAGCCTGCTTCCTGTGATCCTGCCAGCTCTGCTATCCGGTTTACCTGTGAGCCTGTTTCCTGTGATCCTGCCAGCTCTGCTATCCAGTTTTACCTGTGAGCCTGTTTCCTGTGATCCTGCCAGCTCTGCTATCCAGTTTACCTGTGAGCCTGTTTCCTGTGATCCTGCCAGCTCTGCTATCCAGTTTACCTGTGAGCCTGCTTCCTGTGATCCTGCCAGCTCTGCTATCCGGTTTACCTGTGAGCCTGCGTCCTGTGATCCTGCCAGCTCTGCTATCCAGTTTACCTGTGAGCCTGCTTCCTGTGATCCTGCCAGCTCTGCTATCCGGTTTACCTGTGAGCCTGTTTCCTGTGATCCTGCCAGCTCTGCTATCCAGTTTACCTGTGAGCCTGCTTCCTGTGATCCTGCCAGCTCTGCTATCCGGTTTACCTGTGAGCCTGCTTCCAGAGATCCTGCCTGCTCAGCTAACCTGTTTCCTTCCCACCGGTCTGTTGATCCTGCCAGGCACCCGTGCTCCTCCTCACTCCTGGCTCTCCTGTTCCCACACCAGGGGACCAGGAGTGGGAGACGCAAGGGAGGCCTCCCCCTGCAATCTAGGGCTCGCACCACCAGGTACGTGACAGTAGCAGACAGCCATGTCTGAGCCCGAGCAGGGAGCCCCGCCATGGAGGGGCTATGCCAACACCTGGCAGGTCTGACCGAAGCGGTGAAGAACCTCCAGCAGGGTTATACCCGGCTGGAGGAACGGGTACTGGCCCTGTCTGGGCCATCCAGTACCCAAGGAACTCCTCACTCAGCAGTACCCCCAACGGGGCCTGCACCTACCCAGACTATAGTGATGCTACCACCTGAGCCCAAGGTACCTACTCCAGAGAAATTTACGGGTGCCCGTGGTAGCTTCAGAACTTTCCGTAACTCCTGTGAACTCCATTTTGCCCTGCAACCTAGGACCTTCTCTTTAGAGACCACCAAGGTGGGTTTTGTGGTAGCCCTACTGACTGGGGATCCCCAAATCTGGGCCCACCGTCTCGTGGAACAAAAGGATGCAGCCTTGACCAGTCTCTCCACCTTTTTTGATGCCATGGCGCAGCTTTATGAGGACCCCCAACTCTCAACCACTGCGGAGGCCGCCTTACGTTCTCTCCAACAGGGTCGAAGACCAGCAGAGGACTATGTGGCTGAGTTCAGGCGTTGGGGTGCCGACACCGACTGGAACGATGCTGCCCTCCGTCATCAATTCCGCATGGGCCTCTCAGACGCACTCAAGGACGAGCTCGCCAGAGTGGGGGTACCCCAGACCCTGAATTCCCTCATAGACCTAAGCATCCAAATTGACCGGCGCCTACGGGAGCGTAGGGCCGAACGAACCTTGGGGTCCCCAAGACCTACCTGGATGCTCCCCAGGGGTCCTAGTCACTTCCGCACTGCTCCCCCCGTTAAACCTACTCATGCCTCTTCAGCATCCGAACCCATGCAACTTGGACTCCTGCGGCCTTCTCTCACCCCAGCTGAACGTCAGAGACGCCGCAGCAACAATCTGTGCCTGTATTGTGGAGAGCCTGGTCATTATGTTCGGAATTGCCCGGCTAAACTCCGTAAGTTCCCCACTATTCTCTCCAGTTATGTGGATCCTGTGACCGGGGTTTCATCTCATCTTGCCCTTTCTGTTTCCTTCCAGTTCTCAGGAAGGACCCTACAAACCACAGCTATCATTGACTCTGGTGCCTGCAGTTGCTTTATGGACTCTGCTTTTGCTGCCCGGCATCGAATTCCTCTCCGTCTGAGAAAACAAGGCCTGTCTGTCCACCTGGCGGATGGATCCACCATCAAATCTGGCCCAGTGACTCAGGAGACTGCCCCATTGCACACAGTAATCTCAGAGTCACATCAAGAACTGTTATGTTTGGACATAATTTCTTCTCCCTTGTTTCCAGTCATTCTAGGAATCCCCTGGCTGCAAGCACACAACCCGGTCATCAACTGGTCCACAGGAGAGGTGGCCTTTTCTTCTCCCTACTGCCAAAGGTCCTGCGGCTCCTTGGCCCCCGCAGGACCCTCTGCTCTGCTCTGCCTCGAAAACGAGGCAGGTCTACGTCAGTCCATCCCTGAAGTCTACCATGCATACCTGGATGTGTTTAGTAAACAAAGGGCAGATGTGCTGCCACCACATAGGCCCTATGACTGTCCCATTGAACTCCTTCCCGGGGCCAAGATTCCCTTCGGTAGGGTTTTCCCGTTAACAGAGGTGGAGCAGGGAAAATTAAAGGACTATATTGATGATAACCTGAAAAAAGGGTTTATCCGCCCATCTACGTCTCCTGCAGGTGCTGGAATATTTTTTGTAGAAAAGAAGGACCATTCTCTCAGACCCTGTGTGGACTACCGTGCCCTAAACGAGGTCACAGTCAAAAATCGCTACCCGCTTCCCCTGGTACCTGAACTGTTTCAGAGGCTTGGCACGGCCTCCATCTTTTCTAAACTGGACCTCAGAGGGGCATACAATTTGATACGTATAAAGGATGGGGACGAATGGAAGACGGCATTTCGGTCTCGATTTGGGCACTTCGAGTACCTGGTGATGCCGTTTGGACTCTGTAACGCCCCCGCTACCTTCCAGGCCTTTATAAATGATGTACTTCGGGACTTCCTTGATGTTTTTGCTGTTGTTTATCTTGATGACATACTAATTTTCTCTTCCTCCCTAGAGCTGCATCGTGGACATGTTAAAAGTGTGTTGGGTCGTCTCCGGCAACATGGCCTCTATGCCAAGGCAGAAAAATGTCTCTTTGAGGTAGAAAGCATACCCTTCCTAGGTTTGATCATCTCCAGTAGAGGCATCCGGATGGACCCCCAGAAAATCTCAGCCATCCTGGACTGGCCAGTTCCCGCAGATAAAAAGGGGATCCAGCGATTCATTGGCTTTGCCAATTTTTATCGCAAATTCATCAAGGGATTCTCGGCCATAGTGGCACCCATTACTCAACTCACCAAACAAGGTACCCGTTTTCATTGGTCCCCTGAGGCCCAAGGGGCCTTCGAGGCCCTCAAGGGGCTCTTTACCTCAGCCCCTATCCTGAAGCATCCAGATCCTTCTCTGCCCTTTGTCCTCGAAGTGGATGCCTCAGAGATAGCTGTAGGGGCCATCCTGTCCCAGAGACAGGGCATCAAAGCCCTGCTACACCCCGTGGCATTCTTCTCACGGAAACTGTCCCCAGCCGAGAAGAACTACGATGTGGGGGATCGGGAATTACTGGCCATAAAGACCGCCCTCGAGGAATGGCGTTACCTGCTAGAAGGGGCTACTCACCCAATCCTGATCTTCACAGATCATAAGAATCTAGAGTACCTGAAGACTGCCAAGAGGTTAAAACCTAGACAGGCCCGTTGGGCCTTATTTTTCTCTCGTTTTACTTTTCACGTGACATATCGTCCGGGTTCCCAAAACGCGAAGCCGGACGCTCTGTCTCGTATGTATCACAAATCCCAGGATGGTTCCCCTCCAGACACTATCCTTGCCCCTGGAAACTTTCTCCTGTTACAGAAAGACCTACTGTCCCAGCTCAGGCGGGCCTCCAGTGGCCTCATACCCACTCCCGGTCCTGGGTTGCAGGCCAAGGATGGGCTATTGTGGCATGGGGATAAGATTTTCATTCCCGAGGGTCTGCGGGTAACCGTCCTGGAATTGTGCCATGATCACAAGCTTGCCGGACACTTTGGTGTCACCAAAACCACTGAATTGGTACAACGTACCTTCTGGTGGCCTCAGCTAAGGGAAGACTGCAAGACTGCAGGAAATTTGTGGAAACATGCACTGTGTGTATTCGGAGCAAGAGTCACAGAACCAAAGCCTGGGGCTTACTCAAGCCATTACCAGTCCCAGATCGCCCCTGGAAAATGCTGTCCATAGATTTCATTGTGGAACTGCCCCCAGCAGAGGACCACACTACGATCTTCGTGATAGTTGATCGTCTGTCAAAGATGGCACACTTTGTTCCCATGAAGGGTACCCCTTCTGCCTCAGAAACCGCACAAGTGTTCATCCGAGAAGTCATCAGACTCCATGGGGTACCAGCCAACATAGTGTCCGACCGAGGGGTACAATTCACCTCTCGGTTTTGGAAATCACTCTGCAAGGCCCTCAATATTGAGCTATCGTTTTCTTCCGCTTATCACCCTCAAACCAATGGACAGACCGAAAGAACCAATCAGACCCTGGAACAATATCTTCGATGCTTTTCTTCCTTCTCCCAAGACGATTGGATCTCCCTGTTACCAGTTGCCGAGTTTGCATATAACAATGCTATCCACTCGGCCACCCAACAGACACCCTTTTTCGCCAACTATGGCTTTCATCCTTCATTTCTGCCCAATTCCCTTCCTGAATGTACTGTGCCCGCAGTCCAGGAGAAGATTGACTTCTTTGCTTCCAATAACCAACTCCTGCAGGACACCATGGCCCGGACCCAGGAACATAACAAAACAGTCTTTGACCGAAAGAGGCGTGGAGAATTGGTACTGGCACCGGGTGACACAGTGTGGCTCTCCACCTTGAATCTGAAATTGGCTTGTCCCTCAAAGAAACTGGGCCCTAAGTTCTTAGGTCCCTTTCCAGTCAAACGAAAGATTAATGAAGTAGCCTATGAGTTGGAACTTCCTGATTCCCTCAAGGTCCATCCAGTCTTTCATGTTTCCCTGTTAAAGCCCTCCACTTCCAACCCCTTTTCCAACAGAAGGACGGTACCCCCGGACCCAGTCTTGGTAGATGGCGAGGAAGAATATGAGGTAGAGGCCATACTAAATGTTAGAAAAAGGAGAAATCAGAACCAGTTTTTGATCAAATGGAAGGGATATGGTCCTGAAGAAAATTCCTGGGAGCCCGAGTGTAATATCCATGCTAAAAGTCTAGTTCAAGCCTTCAAAAGAGCTCACCCTGAGAGATTTGCCCAGAGGGGCACCCGGAGGTTGCCCCTAGGAGGGGGGCAATGTCATGAAGATCCTGCCAGAAATCTAAACCCGGGCCGTCCTGGCCCTCAGATTCCATTGCGCATGCGCATGCGCGCCCGGGCGCGGGCACGTGCACAACCGCGCACAGGGAGACGGGCGCGCGCCCTAGTTAGCACCAGCCGGCCTATTTAAGCCTGACTTGAGCAGACGGTCTTTGCTGTCTGCTCTACAGCGTTGTGGTGTAGTAAAAGAAACCTGATCCTGTTATACCTGTTCCTTTGACCCGGCTTGCCATAAAGACTATCCTGCTTTCTGCCTGTACCCGACCCCGGCTTCCAGTGACCATCCTCCTGCCTGATCCATTGTACCTTGCTCTAGTTCAGATTCATTACCTGACTTCTTGATGAACTTTGGTTCCTTGTTTAGCCTTTGTCCAGTCTGCAGTCTGACCCTCTGTAACGAGCCTGTTCACCTGCTGGTTCCAGTCCAGTCTGTGGTTCCGTTTCCTGTGTTCAGTTCCTGTCAGCTCTGCTATCCCAGCTTACCTGTGAACCTGCTTGCCAAGCCGTTGTCCAGTTCCTGTCAGCTCTGCTATCCAAGTGTACCTGTGAACTTACTTGCCAAGCCGTTGTCCAGTTCCTGTCAGCTCTGCTATCCAAGCTTACCTGTGAACCTGCTTGCCAAGCCGTTGTCCAGTTCCTGTCAGCTCTGCTATCCAAGTGTACCTGTGAACCTACTTGCCAAGCCGTTGTCCAGTTCCTGTCAGCTCTGCTATCCAAGTGTACCTGTGAACCTACTTGCCAAGCCGTTGTCCAGTTCCTGTCAGCTCTGCTATCCAGCTTACCTGTGAGCCTGATTCCTGTGATCCTGCCAGCTCTGCTATCCAGTTTACCTGTGAGCCTGTGATCCTGCCAGCTCTGCTATCCAGTTTACCTGTGAGCCTGTTTCCTGTGATCCTGCCAGCTCTGCTATCCAGTTTACCTGTGAGCCTGTTTCCTGTGATCCTGCCAGCTCTGCTATCCAGTTTACCTGTGAGCCTGTTTCCTGTGATCCTGCCAGCTCTGCTATCCAGTTTACCTGTGAGCCTGCTTCCTGTGATCCTGCCAGCTCTGCTATCCAGTTTACCTGCCAGCTCTGCTATCCAGTTTACCTGTGAGCCTGTTTCCTGTGATCCTGCCAGCTCTGCTATCCAGTTTACCTGTGAGCCTGCTTCCTGTGATCCTGCCAGCTCTGCTATCCGGTTTACCTGTGAGCCTGCGTCCTGTGATCCTGCCAGCTCTGCTATCCAGTTTACCTGTGAGCCTGCTTCCTGTGATCCTGCCAGCTCTGCTATCCGGTTTACCTGTGAGCCTGTTTCCTGTGATCCTGCCAGCTCTGCTATCCAGTTTACCTGTGAGCCTGCTTCCTGTGATCCTGCCAGCTCTGCTATCCGGTTTACCTGTGAGCCTGCTTCCCAGAGATCCTGCCTGCTCAGCTAACCTGTTTCCTTCCCACCGGTCTGTTGATCCTGCCAGGCACCCGTGCTCCTCCTCACTCCTGGCTCTCCTGTTCCCACACCAGGGGACCAGGAGTGGGAGACGCAAGGGAGGCCTCCCCCTGCAATCTCGGGCTCGCACCACCAGGTACGTGACAAAAGCCCTTCCAGAGGTTCCTCCCTTTAAATATAGGACAGCCTCTTTTGGTGACAGAGTGGTCAAAAGGTTTTGAATCCTCCCACCAGACCTCAAATGTTTTGGGACTGAGCTGGCTTTTATGCCTGTAGGAAGTGTAAGGCGTGCCAGCAAGTTAACACCCATATCAGAGGTCTAAGTAGATTCAGATCTATGGTCAACGGTATGGAGTTTGAAGTTAAGGAATTTATTTCTTGTCTATCCACTCATGTTGTGTATGTTCTAGAGTGCCCTCGTGGCCTAATGTATATTGGCAGGACCAAAAGAACACTGGGCAAAAGGGTCTCTGAACATATATATAACATTTTAATCGGTTATAAGGATCATAGTGTTTCACTACATTTTAGACAAAAACATGGCAGGAATCCAGCTGGACTGAAGTTTCGGGGGATAGACAAGATATACCCCATGTGGAGGGGTGCTCTAGAGTTTACATACTTGTTCGCAAGTTGTCCAAATGAGAAACCCAATGGATTTTTTTAACCAATACACTCAGTCCGAACGGAATGAACATTGATTTGGACTTAAATTGCTTTATTAGCAACTACTAGTCCCTCTGTTTTAGGACCTGCTTTACATATTTGTATGGCTTTTTTGATTAGCAATTTATAGTTTTTATGCATTTAATGATTGAATATCTGGGTTAATATGCAGTTCATTTTAATTATGTATTCTATTATAGGGTTTTACCATTATGATACCCTTCTGGCGGTCCATTTGCTGTCCCATTATCTATCAGACTGCATTTTTGTGTCATAATTATATATGTAATGTTAATATTTTATTTTATTAATGTATACATGATGATTTACTATAGAATTTATACTATGTGACAATATTGGCGCCACCCCCTGCCGATGCAGGAGTTGTCACTGCATCGGTACGGGGATGTTGTTGTGCCAATCCACTGGGTGAAGGCTTTTTACACATGTGAGGACGTGTTGGCATCAGCCTTTTTCCCAGTTTTTACTATATTGCTTGTAAATAGTTTTTATAAGGTTAGGTACAGCTGTGAATATGCTCCAACATTTTGTTGAGTCTGGGCGATATATGAGGTACGAGGTGTGATTATGTTACATTCAGTTCACACGCTATTGCATATATATGACATTGTGTATGCTGCGGGTTGTTATCGAGCATTGCTGGCCGTGGTGATGTTCTTGATGTTGTTTGTGCCTCATTACATGTAGAATTAACTACCCACCCTCCTTGGGTATTTAACAGGCGAGCCGTGCCGTGTGGCCACTCCCTCCAAAGACGACATGATGATGAAACGCATTAGGGCGTGACCACATGGCTCTCTTGTCAATAACGTTGTGTGTCATCCCGGGTCTCATCGCAGCCAGCCATCCCAGGAAGCGGTGAGAGGATATACGCTGTGTTGCATAGGCTAATGAATACATGCTGTTTTTGTTCGTTTATCCTATAAAAATATATTGTTCGTAGGGGATACAGTATTACGCTATGCAGAGTATTGCTTTGTTTTTTGCATGATGCAATTTTGAGTCGTTCCATGAAGGAACTTTTATGATCCAAGGAAAGGAGTTCATCCAGTATTGTGTGGAGATATCAGGCTTATTTGACCCTTACTTGTGGTGAGCGCATTACCAAAAGGGATTTTATGTGAACGTGATGTATCGGTGGCGGTATTCAGGAACTGAGTGACTTCTCCTATGGTTCTGATGGGATACAGAACACTACACACATTATAAGGACTTTTCCATGGACTTTAATTCCACTCACTAAGCAATGTCTGTTAATGCTGGGATTATTTTTATCTTTGCATATTTTTATCATTTTCATAGCTCCCAACTGTCCCTGATTTCGAGGGACTGTCCCTGATTTGGAGCAATGTCCCTCTGTCCCTCTTCCCCCCTCATTTGTCCATCATTTTGGTCTGATCTATATAGTTGTATATAAAATGCACTTTTTATCTTTCAAAAAGTGTTTCCCAGTGCTAAACCTTTCATTCAAATTCTAAATTGCTGCATTTGTAAATTTTAAAAGCCAATATAAAGGAATAGTAGTGGTAAAAAAAAAAAGCCCTTGTGGATTTAATCAACATTTTGTTTTTTGGTTAATTCCCCATTAAGGGGTGTGACAGGGGGCGTGTCCTATGCCTACATACGTTTGCTAGTAGGTGTCCCTCATTCCCATTTCAAAATGTTGGGAGTTTTTTTACTCTATATAATAGCAGCTATAGTGCATCAATTTTGTCTATCTTTTTGAGCGCTGGGATCAGTAACACAGTGTGACTGATATTTTTTAAAATATAGTATAATAAAGATAGTAATTAAAAAATTAAAATAGAAAAAAGAATGTAAAAAATCAACCTGTAAAAAAAAATCAGTGTCACAAATCAATAAAAGCATAAATGACAAATATGGGTTACATTGCTTTGTATAATCCGTTATCTGATTGTTTGGTTAAGATAACAAAGATTACAGAGCTGTTGCATAAGTCTGCCTTTGAGGACATGTCTGTACTAGCACAGTCCCTTCTTTGATTTATTACATTTTTATTTAGGGGCTTTGTGACCTGAGTGTGTTTATTTTCCACAGATTAAGGCAATTTTTTTTTGTTTTGGATAGAGTGAAGATAGATTGGAACACCTGTCAGGTTTTATTACTGTTTGTGCCCCCATTAGGGAGATTCACCCTCTATATGTCCTGTTTACCATTGTTATCATTGAGGCTAGGTTCACACTGCTGCGAATTCTATTGCGAATTTCAGCCGTTGCGATCGCTCAAATTCGCAAGTCCTTTAAATAACATAGTTTTCCGTGAGTGCCGTTCACATAAATGCGTTGCGAATCTAAGATGCGTGCAAAAAAGGGTCCTGTCCGAGTTTGATCCGTGTGCGATGCGAATTCAGCTCCACGACTGCTAAATTTGCCGTAGAATCGCAAGAACACATAAAGAATTTGCAATGCAAATTCGCAACGCAATCGGATCAAAATCGCGCTAAATTCGCACCGCAGCAGTGTGAACCTAGCCTTAAAGTGAAAGTAAAAGAAAATCCCAGAAAAGTAATAGAAGGGAAACCTACCAATGGGGGCACTAGTTCTGGTGACCTGGGGGGTTCCCAAGAAATTCCCTTATTTTGCAGGGATTTCCTCTCACTTCCCGTTTGGCTATGGGACAGGAAGTGAAAGGAAATCTCTGTAATTGGACACAGATGGTAAAAAAAAAATCTGCCAGGGGTTATGACCCTCCCTTACTCTATCCAAAATAAAAATAAAAAAGTTTTGCCTATAGTTTTACACTTTTAGCTCTGACTGATATTTATTAAATTCATGGTGACTGTACTTTATTTCCCAATCAAAAGACAAGTGTTTGCCCATTTACAGTGGTGTGAAAAAGTGTTTGCCCCCTTCCTCATTTCCTGTTCCTTTGCATGTTTGTCACACTTAAGTGTTTCGGAACATCAAACCAATTTAAACAATAGTCAAGGACAACACAAGTAAACACAAAATGCAATTTGTAAATGAAGGTGTTTATTATTAAAGGTGAAAAAAAATCCAAACCATCATGGCCCTGTGTGAAAAAGTGATTGCCCCCTAAACCTAATAACTGGTTGGGCCACCCTTAGCAACAACAACTGCAACCAAGCGTTTGCGATAACGTGCAATGAGGCTTTTACAGCGTCCTGGAGGAATTTTGGCCCACTCATCTTTGCAGAATTGTCCTAATTCAGTTACATTAGAGGGTTTTCGAGCATGAACGGCCTTTTTAAGGTCATACCACAACATCTCAATAGGATTCAGGTCAGGACTTTGGCTAGGCCACTCCAAAGTCTTCATTTTGTTTTTCTTCAGCCATTCGGTGGTGGACTTGCTGGTGTGTTTAGGATCATTGTCCTGCTGCAGAACCCAAGTTCGTTTCAGCTTGAGTACACAAACAGATGGTCGGACATTCTCCTTCAGGATCTCTTGGTAGACAGCAGAATTCATAGTTCCTTTTATCACGGCAAGTCTTCCAGGTCCTGAAGCAGCAAAACAGCCCCAGACCATCACACTACCACCACCATATTTTACTGTTGGTATAATGTTCTTTTTCTGAAATGCAGTGTTCCTTCTACGCCAGATATACTTGGACACACACCTTCCAAAGAGTTCCACTTTTGTCTCATCGGTCCACAGAATGTTGTCCCAAAAGTCTTGGGGATCATCAAGATGTGTTGTGGAGAAATTGAGACGAGCTTTGATGTTCTTTTTGCTCAGCAGTGGTTTTCTCCTTGGAACTCTGCCATGCACGCCATTTTTGCCCAGTCTTTTCCTGATGGTGGAGGCATGAACGCTGACCTTAACTGAGGCAAGTGAGGCCTACAGTTCCTTGGACGTTGTTGTGGGGTCTTTTGTGACCTCTTGGATGAGTCGTCGCTGCGCTCTTGAGGTAATTTTGGGCGGCCGGCCACTCCTGGGAAGGTTCACCACTGTTCCATGTCTTCGCCATTTGTGGATAATGGCTCTCACTGTGGTTCGCTGGATTCCCAAAGCTTTGGAAATGGCTTTATAACCCTTTCCAGACTGATAGATCTCAATTACTTTCTTTCTCAATTGTTCCTGAATTTCTTTGGGTCTCGGCATGATGTGTAGCTTTTAAGGATCTTCTGGTGGACCTTACTGTGTCAAGCAGCTCCTATTTAAGTGATGCCTTGATTGTGAACAGGTGTGGCAATAATCAGGCCTGGGTGTGGCTAGAGAAATTGAACTCAGGTGTGGACAACCACAGTTATAGTATGTTTTAACAAGGGGGGCAATCACTTTTTCACACAGGGCCATGATGGTTTGGATTTTTTTTCACCTTTAATAATAAACACCTTCATTTACAAATTGCATTTTGTGTTTACTTGTGTTGTCCTTGACTATTGTTTAAATTGGTTTGATGTTCCGAAACACTTAAGTGTGACAAACATGCAAAGGAACAGGAAATGAGGAAGGGGGCAAACACTTTTTCACACCACTATACATCTCTGACGTGTGTTAATGTGCATTAATGTGCATTACATTGCACTGAGGCCATTCATTTAGAGAAGCAATTATTGTATAACAAATGAAATGGCAATTGTTTGTGCTTCTGAACACTAAATGTAGTTCAGTTAGGGTTCGCATCAATTTTAAAGTGGAGTTCCACTCATTTTTCTGTTTATTAAAAGTCAGCAGCTAACAGTGTAGGTGCTGACTTTTAATAAACACACACTCACCTGTCCCACGGTCCAGCGATGTGGCCTCCCGAAGCCTCACTTTTCTCCCTCTTCTCTCCGCCGGCATTGCAAGTGTGGGCAAGTCACACTGCGCATCCTGAATGGCCGAGCAGCCTCCCGGGACCTGTCCCAGAAGATTGCAGGGAGGGAGGGGGAAAGGAGGAGTCACAAAGGCAGCACGAGTGGAAGTGGGAGCTGGGTACCTGTCAAAACTAGGTACCCCCCCCCCCCAAAAATGACATGCCAAAATGTAGCATGTCAGGGGGTTAGGAGTCCTTAAAGTGGAAGTTCCACTGCCACTGCATGGTCGATACTAAAATAAAGGCAGTCTGTAAGATGCTCTATGCTTACCTTTTCTATGGTCCATGTGTAAAAAAACGATTCTGCATTGCTGATCCCCAGTTTCCACAGATACCAGAATACCTGCTACTCTCACTGCATGCTGCGGTTCCTCCCACCAGCTACTATGTCCCTACAGAACCAGGAGGAGGAATTTCAGTATGCAGCAGGTAGAAATGATGGGGCACACAACTGAAGAGTCCAATACCCACAGGGCCCTAGATCAGCAACCAGTCAGAGTTTATACACACGGGCTGCTGGAACGGTATGCAGCATAATTTTTTACATTTAGTATTGAACCTAAAGCAACAGGATGACTTTAAAGTGTATGTAACCCCTGTAGAACTCACCCCCCAGAGGGGCCACTAAGACCCAAGTCACCCTTGCAAGTACAGAGGCTGCCAGTCACAAGCACAGTCCCATGCACACTGACAACACAGGATCAGTCTAGGAGATGTCTTTTTTGAATTTAGTGCGGAATAACTTTGATACAGAAGAGGGGTTCAGGGGTTTCAGGATACTCCAAAACAATAATTGTAATCAATTGGAGGATAAACTTCTCAGCAGAAATTTTTTATATTTTATAGCCGCAGGCACACATTAAAGTCCCAACCAGGTCTTACTCACAATGCCTCAGGAGCTGTCTGCCACCCATCCTTCACAGGTAGATTCTCAGTGAGGGGTATTAAAGATCCTCCTCAAGACCAGGACTTCAGAACAGTACTCTGCAGCAAAATCCATCAGCAATCTTCTCTGGGCCCCCCTGTTCAGCTCCAGCTGAGGCCTGAACTGCAATTTGTGTCTCAGTATAGCTATCTCCCCTAGCAGAACTGGAACCCTCCCTGAAGAGGAAAGAACACTCTGAAAAGGCCTCCGAAATATTTATCACCTCTCCAGCCAGCTTCTGGATGGCTCCTTCCAGGGATTGGCTGGGACATGATAAATATTCATATTGGACATTTGACTCTCACTGCCCTGTATTCTGCAAGATTCTCACAGAAGCAGGAGGGAGAAATCAAACACCCACCTAGGAAACCCTGACCAGACAAAAAAAAATATGATTGCTGCTCCACTGACTGCAGTGAAGCGAAAAAAATGTATTTAGTCTACCAGCCTAACTAGAGGAGAGCACTACATTACTAACAATGAACTTCTTTTATTTGCTCCCTTTTAGTCCTCGGGGTGACAACGTGGTTCCTTGACACGATACAGTAAGTGAGTGTTATTTCTCTAGAACAGGAAATGTGTTAATTGCACGGTTGTGTTAGAGAAATTAGATTTTTATTTTATAATCATTTAATGCATGCTTGAAAAAGATTGCTTAGAAGTAGAATAGATTCAAGTTACACAGAGTTGTTTCAAGTCCTTGAAATGCATATAAATCACAGAGATCAAATAGTTAATTTTTAGTTTACTAATGAGAAAATAAACTTTTGACAGCTACAGCCTGATAAGATAAGATAAGAACATCTTATACAGGTGGTTTATAAATAATTATGTGGAATATGGGAAAGTTATGTACAGTACATTAATTATGTTTCACAGGGTCAAACAAAGGTCTGCTTGTGCCCTCATTAAAACTGTTAAAATACATTGAATACGAAAACACTGATATGTATGTATATATTAATAATTAGACAATATTGAATAAAGTAGTTGGTCTTGTATATATATATATATATATATATATATTTATATATATATATATATATTGTAAGTGATACAGTACCTTTTTGTAGAACCAATATATCAATACATACGTATAGGATTATATAGTGAGACATATAACACATAAGGTGGGGTTATTGAAAGTTCATTCTCCCAAAGTCGTGAATCTGTTATCCTTGAAGTTGGTTAAATCTTATCAGGATGAGGAGGGTTTGATTTAACACAGCTGGGAGCTCACATTTTAGTTTATAAACATATTGTTTGATATCAACATTATCTTGCCCTACAAAGATGCAAAACATCTACTGGTCATCTTCTATATATTATCTGTTCTTTCATATAATGTAAAATCTTAATTTTAGATATTATTATATAGATATAGTGGTCCATTAAAATGGACCTAATGGGATGTAGCAATAGTAACAGGAAGGTCAGTCTCTAATATGGTTCTTCAGAAAAAAATGCTTTTAAATGAAGCTTCTACATCTTCCATCACAGGTGCTCAATGGAAAGGTGGCAACTCACCACAGGGGTTTGACACCTTTTTAAGGTAGATCAAATTGCGCATTTGAAACAACAAATTGATTCCCACTGCCAGGGGCGTAACTAGAAATCACAGGGCCCCATAGCAAAATGTTGTATGGGGCCCCCCCTGTAAACAGCCCCCCCCCACAAAAAAAAAACGTACTGTGCAAAACAGATGACAGTCTGTCTCCCACTCCCTTCCTACCTCTTGTCTAGACTTCAGAGCCTCCTCATGTGCCGAAAACGATGTCCCTTCACAGGCGCGCTCGAGCGTTCTGCCCCGCCCACTCTGCTCTGTGCTCCTGCCTCCTGCTGTATGCAGGTGCATGTGTCGGGACACGACCGGACTCGAGGGGCCCGGGAGGCTTAACAGTAAACTCACATTCCTCATCCTCACCTGGACAATTTTTTTGTCGGTGGGCGGAGTCTTATCAAAATTAGGGGGTGGGCATTTGTTTGTAGGTGTGGCCTAGTGGGGAAAGAAAATTGCGGCGCGCAAAGCGCGCCACGGCAAGGTATGGGGTTGGTTTAATCGTACTATTGGGTGTGGCTTAAAGGGGTGTGACTCAAAGGGCTGTGGTTAGAGTCTGAGATGAACAAGGGATGGAGGGAGAAACAAAGAAAGAAAGAGAGAGGAAGGAAAAAAAGAGGAATGAAGGGACAGCAGGCCCAGATCCTACACCACAATAGAAATATGTGTATTCCAGAAAGTTTAGCAATCAGCAGATAAAGATACTCCAAACACCTGGTGTTGGCGCTTCAATCATCCCGGCACCATGGTTGTTATGGCGTCAGGGTGATTGAAGCGCATTATTTCTATTATTACATTGTAATGTAAAATGAAATACTTCAACTCACCATAATGCAGAATCAGAATCAGTGGGAGCCCTGAGTGTGTCACTTGCCACGTCGCCTGCCACCAGATGCCATCAGGTGTCCCCAGCGGAGTGCTTCCTTACATCTCAGGTGTCCCCAGCGGAGTGCTTCCTTACATCTCAGGTGTCACTGTCCCCAGCCAGCGGAGTGCTTCCTTACATCTCAGGTGTCACTTCCCCAGCCAGCGGAGTGCCTCCTTACATCTCAGGTGTCACTGTCCCCTGCCAGCGGAGTGCTGCTTCCTTACTTTTCAGGTGTCACTTCCCCAGCCAGCGGAGTGCTGCTTCCTTACATCTCAGGTGTCACTATCCACAGCCAGCGGAGTGCTTCCTTACTTCTCAGGTGTCACTGTCCCCAGCCAGCGGAGTGCTTCCTTACTTCTCAGGTGTCACTGTCCCCAGCCAGAGGAGTGCCTCCTTACTTCTCAGGTGTCACTGTCCCCAGCCAGCGGAGTGCTTCCTTACATCTCAGGTGTCACTGTCCCCAGCCAGCGGAGTGCCAACTTACTTCTCATGTGTCACTGTCCCCAGCCAGCAGAGTGCCTCCTTACTTCTCAGGTGTCACTGTCCCCAGCCAGCGGAGTGCCTCCTTACTTCTCAGGTGTCACTGTCCCCAGCCAGCGGAGTGCCAACTTACTTCTCAGGTGTCACTGTCCCCAGCCAGCGGAGTGCTTCCTTACTTCTCAGGTGTCAGTGTCCCCAGCCAGCGGAGTGCTTCCTTACTTCTCAGGTGTCACTGTCCCCAGCCAGCGGAGTGCTTCCTTACTTCTCAGGTGTCACTGTCCCCAGCCAGCGGAGTGCTTCCTTACTTCTCAGGTGTCACTGTCCCCAGCCAGCGGAGTGCCTCCTTACATCTCAGGTGTCACTGTCCCCAGCCAGCGGAGTGCCAACTTACATCTCAGGTCCCCCCCCTTCCAATTGGAGCCCTCCTATATATATATATATATATATATATATATATATATATATATATATATATATATCAGCAGTGTCTCTGCTGCCATTACTGAAGGCCAAGGGGGGAACAAAATAGAGGCGGAGCCGGCCGGCTACAATAGAAATTTAGCTGCAGCACCACCCACCCCTTTCCACAGCAGGTTACAGATGACAGACAGACCGGGCGGGTGTGGGCGGAGCTACAGCTCTATTGTAGCCACTCGGCAGGCTCCCCTCTCGACTCTGGTCTTCTGGAAAATGGCGGCCGGCGGAGACAATATCTCCGCCGGCCGCGGACCTCTAGCAGCGGTGGCGGCGGCAGCGAAAAAGAGGAATTTTAATGGCAACTAGGACAGGACCGCACCTGGCTGCGGGCCCTACTAGGCTGCGGGCCCCATAGCGAACGCATGTGTCGCTATGGCGGTTGTTCCGCCACTGCCCACTGCCAACACCACTCCACTCCAATGGACCCTCCGGATGAAGCTAGGGCATAAAAATTGACTCCACCGGAGACGAGATAAAACAATAATTCTCCAGGTTTCACCCCTAAAATTAAATTAAAATGATATCTTAAAATTACATTTTTGTTTTGGTATACATAATCTAGGAGTACTATATACATTTATATGTTGGGCAGCACAGTGGTGTAGTAGTTAGCACTTTCACCTAGCAGTAAAAAGGTTTGCTGGATTCGAATCCCAACCACGACACCACCTGCCTGGAATTTGCATGTGCCTGTGTGGGTTTCCTCTGGGTATTCTGGTTTCCTCCCACACTCCAAAGACATGCTTGTAGGTTAATTGGATTCTGTCTAAATTGGCCTTAGTATGAATGTAAGTTAGTATGAATAGTACAGCTTCACTTTAACATGAACGTCTCTACCATCAGATGTATTTTTCATGTTGAGTGCATGCATACTAAGTAATGTGTCAGTATGATGCTTCCAGACATGTATTTCCTCTCACAGAGATCACAATGCTTACTTTCACAATGCCTTTATCTGCGTATGTCAGCACCATCTTTGTCAGGAATCAATTCAAGGTCACTGTCTACATCTGGACTAAGATTCTGGCTCAGGAATGATCATGTCTGTGTTGGCTGTATTTACAATTGTCTAATACAGATCAGCCCCTGCTGTAACCTCTTATCTTGTGACTTAATATAAACTTAAAGCGGAACTAAACCCTCCTATCCTTTTCAGCCAAGGAAGCTGCCATCTTAGCTTCTGTTTGATTTGCAACTTCCACGGTTCTGCACATGTGATCAGTTATGAATCCAACCATTTGTTGGTTTGGCAGTTTGTTGAGAGCACAGGCAAATTTGACAGCTAGCATTCTTGAAACCATTTAATTGATAGGTTTAGTTCCGCTTTAAAATGTTGCAGTCTAACCACTCTGGGAGACAAGACTGAGGAAATGCTTCCTCTTGCCTGCAGCAGACCAATGTCCTCATCTTTGCCTAGGCAATATCACTGACTAGAGATCAAGGATGGCTTTTTAACCCCATGGCCCCAGCTCCCACTCGCTCTTTAGGGGATTCTGAAAGAAGATATGGGCTTCCAGGTCATGTGATCACTGTAATTGACTGTCACAGTGGTCACATGATCCCTTATCTGCATAGCACTGGCGGCTGGTGGGTTTTTCTTTTGGGGGTGGCAAACAAGCACTCCCTCTCCGGGCAGCCAGCGGCATGGCACTGACAGCACCCCCCTCTCCCCCCAAGTGGCCCGCGGCATGGAACTGACACCAAAGCTCCCCTCTGGGAGGCCGGCGGTGTGGCACTGACAACCCCCCCCCCCCCCGGGCAACCGGTGATCAGGCACCTACCCTATGTAGGGCTGGAAGGCTGTGGTGTCCTCTCCTCCTCTCCCGGGGTGCAGGCAGCGGCTCCGATGTCTGCTCCTCCTGTGGCTTCCTCCGCCGCGTGTCTCCTCTCTGTTCCTCCTAAGTGCTAGGCAGCCAATAGGATCGCCTGACACTTTGACCAATCGGGAAACAGGTCCCAAGACCTTCCTCCTGATTGGCGGGAAGGAACTAACTTTAGCGTGCAAATAGCGAAAATGAATTAGCTGTCGTCACACAACTGGTGGGATCGCCCTTTTTTGAAGCCTATTAGAGCCTCTGGCTCTAATCAGGTGCTTGCAACCCCCCATTGGAATCCATAGTCCAGGGCCCTGATATGTAGATCAGGGGGCTGGATGCATGGATGGGGGGGGGGCACCCTCTATGGATGGGCCACCACTGCTGCATAGGCAGTTTTTTTTGTAAGGGTGAACTAAGCCTTTAATGTTAAAAGTTGTTTCTTTTCTGAAAAATGGTCTGTATATTGTGACATGTCAAGAAAATATTCATGTGCAGTTGTAAAGTTGCTAACAGGTCCACTTTAAGAGATCCATGATTTTGTAGAGTTCCTCATTTGCCGGGGGTGGATTGATTGGGCCCATATTAAATACGTATTTGTGTCTTCTTCAAACGAAGCACCACTGGCCTAGATTCTTTTCTGCATAAAATGATGGAAAAATATGACGACAAGTGCTTAATACCCAAAAATACAGGTGTAAAAATGTGCCCCCCCTCCCTTTTTTTTTAGTAAATGGGTATTCCCTATTAAAGGTGTATAAATATTGGTTGCTAGGCAACAAAACACTGTACAGATGAGGTCATGTGTACACAAGGCCACAAGATGGCAGCAGAGCTCAGCTGACTGACGTACACAGAGGAAAGTGCTGAGCCTGGCTGGGAGGGTATTCCCTACTTTCCAGGAATGCCATGGCATGCAGCCAGTTCTTATATGAAAACTTTCTCAGTACTATAAAACAAATGGGCCATTATCTTATGTACTTATTTTGGCACCTTTAACGTGTGCCCGACCCCATTTATTATTTTCTGTTTTGGGTTCGTGTAAGAACACGGAGTGTGTGTTGGTGTGTCTGATGTAACGATCAGTAATTGTTAGTTTACTTTTATTTTCTAAAGTTCAATAGAGAAATGACGGATTTGATTGATTGCTATGTGTTACAGAATGTTTGTACACATTGCACCATATTCATAGGCCTGGAAAGGCAAGGGGTAATTGGGTCAGAACAACGCAGGTGCTGAATCTGCGTATAGTGAGCCGGCAACCCACAAGGAATAGGGAAGAAGGGGTTGGACTATCTCGGTACTGGTGAATAATATAAACAGGGACTGATAAACAGGTATTAGAACTTCTAATACCTGTTTATCAGTCCCTGTTTATATTATTCACCAGTACCGAGATAGTCCAACCCCTTCTTCCCTATTCCTTGTGGGTTGCCGGCTCACTATACGCAGATTCAGCACCTGCGTTGTTCTGACCCAATTACCCCTTGCCTTTCCAAACATAATGGATGATGGTACTTGTTTAAATTAAACGTATTCCTACAACATTAGACTATACTCACATCGTTGACATATTCATAGGCCTCCTATTTTCTTATATTAGTTCTCTCCATGTTTTCCCTCCATTCACACTTGCTATGGTCCCACCACCTTCTTTAACACCTTGAACCCCACATTAGCGCACCACAACCACATTCATTGCATGCATAGGTGTGCACACCAAATCTCAGACACACATGCATGTGAATACACACTATATCACCAAAAGTATTGGGTGATCGCTCATCCATGTCTTTATAGATAGTGGAATTATGGTGTGGGGTTGTTCTTCAGGCGTTGGGTTTGGCCCCTTAGTTCCAGTGAAGGGAACTCTTAAGGCATCAGCATACCAAGACATTTTGGACAATTTCATGCTCCCAACTTTGTGGGAACAGTTTGGGGATGGCCCCTTCCTGTTCCAACAAGACTGAGCAAGGTCCATAAAGACATGGATGAGTGAGTTAGGGGTGGAAGAACTTGACTGGCCTGCACAGAGTCCTGATGTCAACCCGATAGAACACCTTTGGGATGAATTAGAGTGGAGACTGCGAGCCAAGCCTTCTTGTCCAACATCAGTGCCTGACCTCACAAATGCGCTTCTGGAAGAATGGTCAAACATTCCCATAGACACACTCCTAAACCTTGTGGACGGCCTTCCCAGAAGAGTATAAGCTGTTATACTGCAAAGGGTGGGCCAACTCAATATTGAACCCTACAGACTAAAACTGTGATGGCATTAAAGTTCATGTGCGTGTAAAGGCCGGTGTCCCAATACTTTTGGTAATATAATGTATGTCTACACACACAGACACACACTCTTATAAATAAATAAATAAAACATTTTAAAATGTATTAAAACATTGATGGTGTCAGTAGGGCAGTGGACAGTGTCAGCACAGCAGCGAATGTGTCAGTAGGGCAGAGGTTGGTGTCAGTAGTACAATGGATGGTGTAGGGCAGAAGACGTTGTCAATAGAGAAGAGGAAGGTGTCAGTAGGGCAGCGGATGCATTTTTTTTTTATCTATTCCTTTACAATTTTATTTTTTTTATTTGTTTTTATAATATTATTTTTTATGACTTTTTTTATTTATCCGATCCTTTCCCCTCAGAGGTTGGAAGTCAAGTGAGGGAAAGATAGGCCCCACTTGACTCCATACCATTGGATGACGGAAGCGACGTCAAACGTCACTTCCGCCCAATGGTCTTAAAGGGGATTTTTTTTTTTTTTTATTGAAAAAAATTATATATATATTTTTTTTTTATTTTTTTATTGCATTTAAGTATAAGTGTGAGATCTGAGGTCTTTTTGACCCCAGATCTCACATTAAAGAGGTCCTGTCATGCTTTTTTTCTATTACAAGGGATGTTTACATTAGGAATAAAAGTGATCCCAAAAATTTATTTTTAAAGGTACAGTGTAAAAATAAAAAATAAAAAGTAAAATAAATAAGAAAAAAATAAATAAAAATTTAAAGCGTCCCATCCCACCATGCAGACGCGCAGAAGCAAACGAATGCGTAAGTCACGCCCGCATATGTAAACAGTGTTCAAACCCCACATGTGAGATATCGCCGCGATCGTTAGAGAGAGAGCAATAATTCCAGCAAAATACCTCCTCTATACCTCTAAATCAGTGTTTCTCAACTCCAGTCCTCAAGGCGCCCCAACAGGTCATGTTTTCAGGCTCTCCATTATTTTGCACAGGTGATTTTATCAGTTTCACTGCCTTAGGCCCCATGCACACGAGACGCTGTTAAACGCGCGTTCAGAGGCAGTTGGACACTTTTTTTCAACTGCCCCTGAACGCATGCAGTGTTATCCTATGTGTCCATTTACACAGTCTAGTTTTTTCCCCGTTTTTATGCAGTTGCGTTTAACCTCGCTTTTCCAGAAGCAAAAAAATGCGTTCAGACACTTTGCTTTTCCACGTTTCAGACGCAAAACGCAGCTAAATGCGGCTAAATGCAGGCACCTGCGTTTAGCCGCGTTTGCGTTTATAAGCCTTTTTAAAGGAACACAATTTTTTGGACCAGAAAACTCAGAAATATGATGGTAAACCATAAAAAATACTAGAAAAGTTGGTTTAAAATGTCGTAATTAGTTTAGATAGTTCATAGAGCATATATACTCACTAATGCATACATGTTTGTGAAATATCCAACGGACATTCGCTGTGCCATCAACGGATGGGTCCAATATCGACAAGCTCTGATTCTGGACCTCTCATGCAAATTTGCGACGAAGTTGCTGCCTCATCAAGAGCAACATCAGGAGCATTTCCTGACATATATTCAATATGGGATCCATTTCCAAAAAATAACACAGAAAGAGAGGCAAATGCAAGTGTACAACTACTCTCTCTGCTGCTGCTCACTCTGATCAAAATGGCAGAAACAGTTAATAATACATGCTTTCTGAGCTTGGGGAGGGTCTATATGATGTTATCTTTACAAATGCTTATAGACGCAAACGCGGCTAAACGCGGCTAAACGTGGCATGAAAACACAGCAAAACGCGCGTTTTTAAACGCAGGCTTCTGCTTTTTAAAAAATGCGTTCAGCAGAGTTTGCATCTGCGTCTCGTGTGCATGGGGCCTTAGTATTTACCACACCCGTTTCATCTGAGGGAAATCCTGAAAACAAGACCTTTTGGGGCAGTTGAGAAACACTGCTCCAAACAGGTAACCTGTAAACATTTTTGAACTTCGCCTATGGAGATTTTTAAGTGTCAAAGTTTGTCGCCATTCCACGAGTGGGCACATTGTCTTTCACAATATAAAAAAAATTGGGCTAACTTTACTGTTTCAATATTTTTTTTTGTTCAAAAAAGTGTATTTTTTTCCCAAAAAATTTCGTTTGTTAGGCCCCTTTCACACTGGGGCGTTTTTCAGGCGGTACAGCGCTAAAAATAGCGCTTGTATACCGCCTGAAAAAATCCGGCCCCTTTAACTCCAGTGTGAAAGCCGGCGGGCTTTCACACTGGAGCGCTGCGCTAGCAGGACGGTCAAAAAAGTCCTGCTAGCAGCATCTTTGGAGCGGTATAGGAGCGGTGTGTTCACCGCTCCTATACCGCTCCTTCCCATTGATTAGAATGGGACACCGCGGTGATACCGCGGCAATACCGCCGCAAAGCGCCGCTACGGCGGCGCTCTGCGGGGGGTCTTTAACCCTTTTTCGTCCGCTCGCGGGGGGGTAAAACCACACCGCGAGCGGCTGAAAACCGCGGCTAAAACGACAGTAAAGCAGCGCTAAATATAGCGCTGCTTTACCGTCACCGCGGCTCCCCGCCCCAGTGTGAAAGGGGCCTAAGACCTCTGCACAAATACAGTGTGACATAAAGTATTGCAACAACCGCTATTTTATTCTCTAGGGTGTCTGGAAAAATATATATAATGTTTGGGGGTTCTTAGTAATTTTCTAGCAAAAAAAAAAAAAATGATTCTAACTTGTAAACACCAAGTGTAAAAAATAGGCTTGGTCCTTAAGTGGTTAATACATACCAACAATAAGGAAGACACTAGCATCTAAAAAGTGTGAAAGTATCATAAAAAACGATTTAGGTTAACAATGCAATAAAAACATAAAAAAATGACTTACTAAAAATACACAAAATGTAACCTTTCACCTTTGTTCTTCTATGTGTTATTACAAAGTTCTACCGAACAGAGAGAATTTCACAAGAGATTTTTATATCATGATGCAACTGTTCTGATTTGCTTTCCTTTCATCATCAGATATAAAAAATTTCACACAAAGCACTTGTGTTTTAACACGTACTGTAGCTCTTACACATTACACTACAGTACTTTAATATTTTACAGTGGTATATTTAAATTAATATAATATTTTTATAATCCAAACACAGTAAACACACTACATGGCAAATGTTTGCGGACACCTTGTTATCAGACCTATATGAGCTTGTCGGACATTCCATTCCAAAAACCATAGGCATTAAAGTGGTTGTAAAGGCTGAAGGTTTTATTAACCTTCATGGATTTAGTATGCAGTCCCCCCCCCATTCTCGATCCAGCGATGTGCACGAGAGCGGCTGCTGTCTCTGCTCTCTGTCTCCTCATTGGCTCAGAGACAGCAGTGGGAACCATCGACTCCCACTGCTGTCAATCACAGCTAGTGAGGCGGAGCCAAGCCCCATTCTGTGTGTCTAATCAGTCTGTATATGCAGTAAAGTATGCTTGTTATACTGTGGAACCTAAGCGGTTAATCCTCTGCATTGTGTAAAGAGGCTGTTTGATCCTGTCTTCTCTAACTCTCCCCTTCTTCCACTGTCCCGAATCTATCGCCTGAAAAGACAGAGCCTTTGGAGTCACTCTGCACACGCTCAGTTTGGTGTGTATTGCTACAGAGTTTTTTTTTTTTTCTTGGGAGGATGCATGTGATCAGCACAGTGCAGACAGAGGGTCAGGGGTCCTGAAGCCTCATAGGACAGTCAGAGAAGAATGAAAACTCCTCCTACAACTTTTAACCAGACACTGATAGAAGTCACAAGACTGCTATATACTGCTGATGAGAAAAGGTATTTAGCAGTTTATATTTACTAAAATAATTGCATTTCCATGTTCTGTGTACTGTGGGAGACCAGATATAGTGAATGCAGGGTCCTGTGTTTAGTAACACTTTAAAGTGATTGTAAAGTCTTGTTTTTTTGTTAAAAATAATAAACATGTTATACTTACCTGCTCTGTGAAGTGGATTTGCACAGGGCAGCCTGGATCCTCCTCTTCTTGGGTCAATCTTCGTCTCTCTTGGCCCCTCCCTCCTGACGAGTGCCCCCACAGCAAACAGCATGTTATGGGGCACCTAAGCCGAGCTGCAGCTCTGTGTATCCATTCAGACAATTTCCCCTCCTAGAGAAATTCTTACACTCTGCTGCCCCCTAAATTCACCCTCTCAACACAATCCCCCTCCCCTCAATCTCCTCTTGACACCCCCCCACCTCACATGATGCCACAGTGCCCAGGGCAGCCACCCCTCCTGCCCAACCCTTGTCCTGGCCCTGGGCTCAGGTCAGTGGCGTCACTAGGGTTGGTGTCACCCGGTGCGGTAAAACATGGTGTCACCCCCCCATACCCCCCTTTTTTTTTCGCGGTGGCAGCACAGCGTTGGACATCGTTGGTGCACGTTGGATCGGTCAGAAAGGCCTACAGGCAGTATTAGGGCTAGAGGATAGCAGGTTAGGCAGTTCCTAATTGCTCATTCCCTAGGATCAGTAATGGATAATGGCCGATAGGCCCACTTACCAGACCCAGCGAAACAGCGCAGTGATCCCTCCGGCTGAACAATTGCTCACTCTGGGTTGCCCCGGGTCGAATCTGGTCAGAAGTGTAGCATGTCTGTACCTTGGCACTGGCTTAGTCTTTCTCTCTCTGGTGGTGCTGGGCAGTGTGGTTCTCTCTCTGGTGGTGCTGGGCAGCGTGGTGTTCTCTCTGGTGTCGCTGGGCAGTGTGGAGTTCTCTCTGGTGGCGCTGGACAGTGTGGAGTTCTCTCTGGTGGCGCTGGGCAGTGTGGAGTTCTCTCTGGTGTCGCTGGGCAGTGTGGAGTTCTCTCTGGTGGCGCTGGGCAGTGTGGCGCTCTCTCTGGTGTCGCTGGGCAGTGTGGAGTTCTCTCTGGTGTCGCTGGGCAGTGTGGAGTTCTCTCTGGTGGCGCTGGGCAGTGTGGAGTTCTCTCTGGTGGCGCTGGGCAGTGTGGAGTTCTCTCTGGTGGCGCTGGACAGTGTGGAGTTCTCTCTGGTGTCGCTGGGCAGTGTGGAGTTCTCTCTGGTGGCGCTGGGCAGTGTGGAGTTCTCTCTGGTGGCGCTGGACAGTGTGGCGCTCTCTCTGGTGGCGCTGGACAGTGTGGAGTTCTCTCTGGTGGCGCTGGACAGTGTGGAGTTCTCTCTGGTGTCGCTGGGCAGTGTGGAGTTCTCTCTGGTGGCGCTGGGCAGTGTGGCGCTCTCTCTGGTGGCGCTGGACAGTGTGGAGTTCTCTCTGGTGTCGCTGGGCAGTGTGGAGTTCTCTCTGGTGTCGCTGGGCAGTGTGGAGTTCTCTCTGGTGTCGCTGGGCAGTGTGGAGTTCTCTCTGGTGTCGCTGGGCAGTGTGGAGTTCTCTCTGGTGTCGCTGGGCAGTGTGGAGTTCTCTCTGGTGTCGCTGGGCAGTGTGGAGTTCTCTCTGGTGTCGCTGGGCAGTGTGGAGTTCTCTCTGGTGTCGCTGGGCAGTGTGGAGTTCTCTCTGGTGTCGCTGGGCAGTGTGGAGTTCTCTCTGGTGTCGCTGGGCAGTGTGGAGTTCTCTCTGGTGTCGCTGGGCAGTGTGGAGTTCTCTCTGGTGTCGCTGGGCAGTGTGGTGCTCTCTCTGGTCGCACTGGGCAGCGTGGTTCTCTTTCTGGTGGCGCTGGGCTCAGCTACCTTGTTACTGTGGACACAATATCCCCCCCCCCCCCCATGAGACCAGCTTGCTCAGGGTGGGTGGATGGGTGGATGTGTCACTCAGCTACTGTGCCTACTATATCTAATATATATCTGTGTCCAGCAGCACCCCCTTCCCCCCCCCCATCATCATCATCATCATCAGACCAGCTCAGGGTGGGGGTGGCTCAGTCAGCTAATATATAGTGAGTGTTGTCTGTCTGATGGGGGGGGGGTGGGGGGGTGCTGCTGGACACAGATATATATTAGATATAATAGGCACAGTAGCTGAGTGAGCTGGTCTGGTGGGGGGATGGGGGCGGCTGGACTAGATTTCTCTCTCTCTCTCTCTCTCTCTCTCTCTCAGGTCAGCCAGGGCGCCAGACACTGAGAGTCCTCCCCTTCCCAGCTCTCTTTGGTACTGGCGGTACCATGGCAAGCACCTCACCCTGGGCTCGGGCCAGCGGTGGACACCAGGACCCCCCTCCCCCCCCCGCACCTGTTCCGAATCTGGATCTGAGTCTCTAGGGGAGACGACAATCCCCCACCCCCCCCCCCCGGCGGCGGCCGCCCGCCCCACCGCACACGCACACACACAACTGAACAACCACGCTGGGACACCGGGACACCCCCCCCGCACCTGTTTACAATGCGGGCGTCTGGAGAGGAGGGCAGCTTCACAACTTCCAGCTGCCGAGCGGAGACACTGTGTTGTGACGTCACGTCTGCACTCTGTGAGATGTGACAGGGCCGACTGAGGCTGGAAGAAGGAGGACACCAGGCGCGCGCTGCTGCGGTGTGTTGTTTCAGCCCAGCGGGCTGCGAGGTGAACGGCGGCTTAAAAAAAAAAAAAAATCCAAAAAAACAAAACAAAACAGGGAGGGTGTCACCCCTCTAGCGGGTGTCACCCGGGTGCGGACCGCACCCCCCGCACCCCCCTAGCAACGCCTCTGGCTCAGGTAAGTATGAGGGGGTCTGAGGGGGGCTGCTGCACACAGAAGGCTTTTTATCTTAAAGGGGTGTTCTGGCCGTGTTTTTTTTTTAAAGTCAGCAGCTACAAACACTGTAGCTGCTGACTTTTAATAAGGACACTTACCTGTCCAGCGAGCCCAAGATGTCGGCCCCCCAAAGGCCGATCTGTCCATCGGATTGGCTGCTGGCGCTGCCATCTTAACAAAGGGAAACAGGCAGTGGAGCATTGCGGCTTCACTGCCCGTTTCCTACTGCGCATGTGCGAGCCGCGCGGCGCTTTGTGAATGGCCCCATTGTTTTCTGGGACACACACATGTCCCAGAAGGCAACGGGGCCGCTCGCCGAAGAGGAGGAAGCGCCGCAGAATAGGAAGAGGCAGATTAGGAAGACTGTCTAGCAACAGGGGATCCTGGTAAGTTAAAAAATAGTTTATTTTCAAATGTTGTTAAATTTTTTTAAAAATATTAATGCATTTTTTTTATTTTAGGGTGGCCCTCCGCTATAATGCATAGAATACATTAAGATAAAAAAAAAAAAAAACTTTTGCCTTTACAATCACTTTAAGTTGTCCTCTTATTTGGTGCTATAACAGCTTCATCTGTTCTGGGAAGTTTTTTCCAGAACATTTTGAGGTGTATCTGTAGACATTTGGGCCCATTCAGATAGAAGAGCATTGGTTAGGTGGGGTACTGAGGTTGGAAGAGAAGACCTGACTTAGCATTAGCATTAGGCTCTCCAATTCATCCCAAATCGGTTAAGGTCAGGGCTCTGTGCAGGTCATTCAAGTACTGTCTTGTCAAACTTGTCAAACCATGTCTTTATTGAGCTGGCTTTGTGGGGTACAGTCCTGCTGGAAAGGAAAAGGACCTTTTCTTAAACTGCTACAACAAGGTTAGGAGAGTACAGTTGTGTTTGTATGTTTAGTATTAACAGTACCCTTCACTGGAAACATCTGAACCCAATCATTTGAAGGTGGTGTCCACTGTCCACATACGTTTGGCCACATTGTGTATATGTAATGATCAGTTCACAAACTGTTGACCATATAGTGTAAACTTGTTGATGAAAGGAATCTGTCTCTTTTAAGGTCATGTAGAGTAGACATTTTTTCTTCTATTTTTATTTTATATTTTTGTTACACAATCAGAAGAGATTCATTCACACTTTTTGTACTTGTGCCCGTTGTTACCTTGATAGAGCATAAGGGGACATTAGCATTTAGAGATGTCACTAGAACAGGCTGCAATGAGAAATCAATGGGGACACTTGTTATGGTGAGGATTGTCTAAAGCAACCATTCTCAACCAAGGTTCCTCCAGAGGTTGCTAGGGGTTCCTTGAACTGTGACTGATTGACCTCCCATCTGATGGGGCCTACATAGTTCTGAGGTCAGTGTCACTTGGCAGAGCCAGCTGCATGAATCCAATGATCTTTATCCAACCTCTGGTTGCATTTTGACCATTACTGTATTCTTCTCAACCACCAATGTGGGGCATTTTACCCACTGACCAGCAGGGGTTCCCTGAGACCTGAATATTATTTCAAGAGTTCCTGTGTGCAGGGCCGATGCATGGACTTTTGTCAACATAGGCGAAAATGCATTTTGCCACCCCCCTAACCCATCCCCACCATTCTCTTGCTACTCCCTGTCTAAAACCGAGCTGGTACCTCCTTAACATTGCGCCCATAATGTGATGGGGCGTAACGTGAAGGACGTCACAAACCATTGAAAATAGAGCTGAACTTCCACTAAACGGCAGTGTGTAATGAAGGGACAGGGTTATGCATTCCTCGCTTCCCCTCCCTGGCCACAGGCAGCTGGCAGGTGAGGCCAACTAAAACTTCCAGTGGCTGGGTTCCCCCCATTAGCAAACTCTCAGATCACCCCCCAGATACTTCCACTTTGATCACACCTCCCCAGATACCCCTACCCTGATTACACCCCAGATACCCCCCACTCTGATAACACCCGTAGATAACCCCCCACCCTGATCATACCTGCCCAGATACCATTACCCTGATTACACCCCAGAGACCCCCCCCAGCCTGATCACCACTCCCACAGATACCCCCAGTCTAATCACCCCCCCCCCCCCGAGACCTCTTCACTCTGATAAACCCCCCCCACACACACACACACCTACCTCTCACATAACACATCTCACACCACAGATTCCCCCACCGTGATTACAAGACACTCCAGATACCCCCCATTTTGATTACACCATACCCCCAGATAGCCCCCAGCCTGATAACCCCCCTCCGCATACTCCCTGATCACACCCCTCAGATCTCTTCACTCTGATCACTAACACACACCAGATACCCCCTCCCTCCACCATCACACACACCTTTGGTTTACCAACCCCTCAGATTTCACCAGTCCCGCAGTCCCTCCCAGTCCTGTGGCTCCTCCTCCAGATGATATCAGTGGAGGACTCTGCAACAATTGGGGTGGGTTAGCTGTCATTGGGGCAGGCATGACAAGATCTCACCCGAATCATGGGCAGTGGCAGCAGCAGCAGCAGAGCAGGGAGCCTCCTCCATCCCGAACTCCTCCTCCACCTGCCTGACTTCAATGTGCACAGCCAGCACACACCTCCATGCTGCCTGACAGCTGGTCTCCCACCTCCTCCCTGCACACATGGGAATTCGCCCACTGCTCCTCCTTCCTCTGCCTCATTGGATCCACTCTGACAGCGGTACACACTCATCGCCCCGCCTGCCCTCTGCTCTCCGCCTCTTTCATGCTGACAGCTGCCTGACTACTAAAAAACAGGCAATCTAAAGCTTCCATGCTGCGCCCTCTCTTCTATGGGGCGCAGGGTGGGAATTTTAGTTTGCCTGCTGGAGGAACAGGTACTTTAAAAGTCCAAATCCCAGAAAGTTGCTGGGGATCTAAATTTTGCTGTCCCCTCCCCTACCCTGGTGCCCTAGGCAGCTGCCTGACCTGCCTATTGCTGGCGCCGACCCTGCCTGTGTGGTAAAAGGTTGAGATAGGATGGTCTACTATGTGTGATTTTTGCTGCACAGGGAGAGCAGTAGTGACTGGTCTTTTATTACAATAAAGTCTGCACAGAGGCAAAGTGATGGAGTTGTTTCATGCTACATTATTAAATGTAGAACACAAAGGATACCAAGATTCCGATTTCATGTATTTAGACAATATTTGTTCAGTCTAGAGTTTAGCTTTAACTTTAAAGTACCTGGCTTTATAAAAAAACTTGAGAAAAATAGAACGTTCCTGGAATTTTTTTCTACTTTTTTATTTTATTTTCCATTATATTATTAATATTTGTGATGTTTCATAATCAGCCACAAAACACAAACAGTGACACTAAATTACCTTGAAAATATTAGGGGATTTTTATAGAAAGCATGTGGAGAGTTGTTAAAATCCTGGAAAATTAGGTTTTGTTCTGCGGTTCATAGGTCACGTGGTAAATGGATGTTTACAGCCAGAGGAACTGAAACAGAAACCAAAGACACAGATAACAGACTGAATGGGGAAATTGTGGCTTACCTGTTGACTGAGCCCGGTTTGCATCTTAAAATTTATCTTTTGCATTTTGCTGCCTCAAAAGCTACAGTAAATCTTTAAACCTCCCAACACCCCAGAACCACCTCCTATGTTATGGATATGAGGAGAGGGGAGGGGTTCTGTAGTTCTAACACACTTTCTGTCCTAAGGTGACAATGCTACTCTTCTAAAAAAAAAAAAATTGCAGCCACCATATCCTAGGATTGATTATCTGCAGTATATTATATTTTTGTTTTATGGGCTTAGATATGCTTTAAGGATGCCTAACCTTGTTCTCTTTCTGGTTTATACCCACTTGTAGTAACAGTGGCTGTTTCATTCTCACTTGTACTGAAGAAACCACTACCCCAGGGTATATATGTGTAGCCATTTTCTGGACTACCACGGTATAGGGATAGAGATTTTGCTTTAATTCTGTTCCCCTTTTGCTGAAATACTGAAGTTATACTGCACCATCCTCCTCTGGTCAGTAGAAGGAGAATAGGCCAAGCAAACCCATAGACTTCCATGTAGGGCACTGGGAATCTTGGGAGGTGTAATCCAAAGCAACAGCCATGTAAAGGAAAAACTGGGTTTCTGATAAAGTGATTGGATACCTAGAATTGGAGCCCTATGAATTAGAAATATGCAAATTAAGCTGCCCCTTGAAGGTGAACAAGTCACAAAAAAGTTGATAAAAATATATAAAAGATGGCGCTAAGCATATATAAGTGAATATACAGTATACATCATGTAACAAAATCATGAACATATATCACTGCAAAAAAAAACACATATATTGTTGAACATATAGCAAGCTAAAAAGTCCATTAGTGATAGTGTTCCCAACACCAAATAAAATGCTTTTAAATAAACCATCTAGTTCTTCCACCACAGGTGCTCAATGGAAAGGTGGCAACTCACCACAGGTGTTTGACCACTTTTTAAAGTAGGTCAAATTGCGCATTTGGAATAATGAGCGGGACGTGGAATGCGCGCTACTGTGTAAGGTACAAGCCAGATTCGCACAAGCTGTTTTCCCTAGTGCCAGGCAGGCACTTTTACATGTGAGTGCAACCAACAACTTTGTCATTGCTTTTAAATGTCATTAAATATACTACACTATGAGACTTACTCTCTCGTCTCCGGTGGAGTCAATTTTTATGCCCTAGCTTCATCCGGAGGGTCCATTGGAGTGGAGTGGTGTTGGCAGTGGGAATCAATTTGTTGTTTCAAATGCGCAATTTGATCTACCTTAAAAAGGTGTCAAACCCCTGTGGTGAGTTGCCACCTTTCCATTGAGCACCTGTGATGGAAGAAGTAGAAGCTTCATTTAAAAGCATTTTTTTCTGAAGAACCATATTAGAGACTGACCTTCCTGTTACTATTGCTACATCCCATTAGGTCCATTTTAATGGACCACTATATCTATATAATAATATCTAAAATTAAGATTTTACATTATATGAAAGAACAGATAATATATAGAAGATGACCAGTAGATGTTTTGCATCTTTGTAGGGCAAGATAATGTTGATATCAAACAATATGTTTATAAACTAAAATGTGAGCTCCCAGCTGTGTTAAATCAAACCCTCCTCATCCTGATAAGATTTAACCAACTTCAAGGATAACAGATTCACGACTTTGGGAGAATGAACTTTCAATAACCCCACCTTATGTGTTATATGTCTCACTATATAATCCTATACGTATGTATTGATATATTGGTTCTACAAAAAGGTACTGTATCACTTACAATATATATATATATATATATATATATATATATATATATATATATATATATATATATATATATATTTATATATATACAAGACCAACTACTTTATTCAATATTGTCTAATTATTAATATATACATACATATCAGTGTTTTCTTATTCAATGTATTTTAACAGTTTTAATCAGGGCACAAGCAGACCTTTGTTTGACCCTGTGAAACATAATTAATGTACTGTACATAACTTTCCCATATTCCACATAATTATTTATAAACCACCTGTATAAGATGTTCTTATCTTATCAGGCTGTAGCTGTCAAAAGTTTATTTTCTCATTAGTAAACTAAAAATGAACTGTCTGATCTCTGTGATTTATATGCATTTCAAGGACTCGAAACAACTCTGTGTAACTTCAATCTATTCTACTTCTAAGCAATCTTTTTCAAGCATGCATTAAATGATTATAAAATAAGAATCTAATTCCTCTAACACAACCCTGCAATTAACACATTTCCTGTTCTAGAGAAATAACACTCACTTACTGTATCGTGTCAAGGAACCACGTTGTCACCCCGAGGACTAAAAGGGAGCAAATAAGAGAAGTTCGTTGTTAGTAATGTAGTGCTCTCCTCTAGTTAGGCTGGTAGACTAAATACATTTTTTCACTTCACTGCAGTCAGTGGAGCAGCAATCATATTTTTTTTTGTCTGGTCAGGGTTTCCTAGGTGGGTGTATGATTTCTCCCTCCTGCTTCTGTGAGAATCTTGCAGAATACAGGGCAGTGAGAGTCAAATGTCCAATATGAATATTTATCATGCCCCAGCCAATCCCTGGAAGGAGCCATCCAGAAGCTGGCTGGAGAGGTGATAAATATTTTGGAGGCCTTTTCAGAGTGTTCTTTCCCTTTCAGGGAGGGTTCCAGTTCTGCTAGGGCTGCTGCCCCTGGGAGATAGCTATACTGAGACACAAATTGCGGTTCAGGCCGTAGCTGGAGCTGAGCAGGGGGGCCCAGAGAAGATTGCTGATGGATTTTGCTGCAGAGTACTGTTCTGAAGTCCTGGTCTTGAGGAGGATCTTTAATACCCCTCACTGAGGATCTACCTGTGAAGGATGGGTGGCAGACAGCTCCTGAGGCATTGTGAGTAAGACCTGGTTGGGACTTTAATGTGTGCCTGCGGCTATAAAATATAAAAAAATTCTGCTGAGAAGTTTATCCTCCAATTGATTACATTTATTGTTTTGGAGTATCCTGAAACCCCTGAACCCCTCTTCTGTATCAAAGTTATTCCGCAATAAATTCAAAAAAGACATCTCCTAGACTGATCCTGTGTTGTCAGTGTGCAAGGGACTGTGCTTGTGACTGGCAGCCTCTGTACTTGCAAGGGTGACTTGGGTCTCAGTGGCCCCTCTGGGGGATGAGTGCTACAGGGGTTACATACACTTTAAAGTCACCCTGTTGCTTTAGGTTCAATACTAAATGTAAAAAATTATGCTGCATACCGTTCCAGCAGCCCATGTGTAAAAACTCTGGTTGCTGATCTAGGGCCTTACGGGTATTGGACTCTTCAGTTGTGTGTCCCATCATTTCTACCTGCTGCATACTGAGATTCCTCCTCCTGGTTCTGTAGGGACATAGTAGCTGGTGGGAGGAACCACAGCATGCAGTGAGAGTAGCAGATATTCTGGTATCTGTGGAAACTGGGGATCAGCAATGCAGAATCGTTTTTTTACACATGGACCAAAGAAAAGGTAAGCATATAGCATCTTACAGACTGCTTTTATTTTAGTATCGACCATGCAGTGGCAGTGGAACTTCCACTTTAAGGACTCCTAACCCCCTGACATGCTACATTTTGGCATGTCATTTTTTTTGGGGGGGTATCTAGTTTTGACAGGTACCCAGCTCCCACTTCCACTCGTGCTGCCTAGGTGACTCCTCCTCTCCCCCTCCCTCCCTGCAATCTTCTGGGACAGGTCTCGGGAGGCTGCTCGGCCATTCAGGATGCGTAGTGTGACTTGCCCACACTTGCAATGCCGGTGGAGAGGAGAGGGAGAAAAGTGAGGCTTCGGGCGGCCACATCACTGGACCGTGGGACAGGTGAGTGTGTGTTTATTAAAAGTCAGCACCTACACTTTTAGTTGCTGACTTTTAATAATCAGAAAAATGAGTGGAACTCCACTTTAAAATTGATGCGAACCCTAACTGAACTACATTTAGTGTTCAAAAGCACAAACAATTGCCATTTAATTTGTTATACAATAATTGCTTCTCTAAATGAATGGGCTGCCTCAGTGCAATGCAATGCACATTAATGCACATTAACACACGGCAGAGATGTAAATGGGCAAACACTTGTCTTTTGATTGGGAGATAAAGTACAGTCACCATGAATTTAATAAATATCAGTCAGAGCTAAAGTAGAACTATAGGCAAAACTTTTTTATTTTTATTTTGGATAGAGCAAGGGGTCATAAACCCTGGCAGATTTTTTTTTTTACCATCTGTGTCCCATTACAGAGATTTCCTTTCACTTCCTGTCCCATAGCCAAACAGGAAGTGAGAGGAAATCCCTGCAAAATAAGGGAATTTCTTGGGAACCCCCAGGTCACCAGAACTAGTGCCCCCATTGGTAGGTTTCCCTTCTATTACTTTTCTGGGATTTTCTTTAACTTTCACTTTAAGGCTAGGTTCACACTGCTGCGGTGCGAATTTAGCGCGATTTTGATCCGATTGCGTTGCGAATTTGCATTGCAAATTCTTTATGTGTTCTTGCGATTCTACGGCAAATTTAGCAGTCGTGGAGCTGAATTCGCATCGCACACGGATCAAACTCGGACAGGACCCTTTTTTCACGCAGCTTAGATTCGCAACGCATTGATGTGAACAGCACTCACGGAAAATGATGTTATTAAAAGGAATTTGAGCGATCGCAACGGCTGAAATTCGCAATAGAATTCGCAGCAGTGTGAACCTAGCCTCAATGATAACAATGGTAAACAGGACATATAGAGGGTGAATCTCCCTAATGGGGGCACAAACAGTAATAAAACCTGACAGGTGTTCCAATCCATCTCCACTCTATCCAAAACAAAAAAACATTGCCTTAATCTGTGGAAAATAAACACACTCAGGTCACAAAGCCCCTAAATAAAAATGTAATAAATCAAAGAAGGGACTGTGCTAGTACAGACATGTCCTCAAAGGCAGACTTATGCAACAGCTCTGTAATCTTTGTTATCTTAACCAAACAATCAGATAACGGATTATACAAAGCAATGTAACCCATATTTGTCATTTATGCTTTTATTGATTTGTGACACTGATTTTTTTTTACAGGTTGATTTTTTACATTATTTTTTCTATTTTAATTTTTTAATTACTATCTTTATTATACTATATTTTAAAAAATATCAGTCACACTGTGTTACTGATCCCAGCGCTCAAAAAGATAGACAAAATTGATGCACTATAGCTGCTATTATATAGAGTAAAAAAACTCCCAACATTTTGAAATGGGAATGAGGGACACCTACTAGCAAACGTATGTAGGCATAGGACACGCCCCCTGTCACACCCCCTTAAAGGGGAATTAACCAAAAAACAAAATGTTGATTAAATCCACAAGGGCTTTTTTTTTTACCACTACTATTCCTTTATATTGGCTTTTAAAATTTACAAATGCAGCAATTTAGAATTTGAATGAAAGGTTTAGCACTGGGAAACACTTTTTGAAAGATAAAAAGTGCATTTTATATACAACTATATAGATCAGACCAAAATGATGGACAAATGAGGGGGGAAGAGGGACAGAGGGACATTGCTCCAAATCAGGGACGGTCCCTGGAAATCAGGGACAGTTGGGAGCTATGAAAATGATAAAAATATGCAAAGATAAAAATAATCCCAGCATTAACAGACATTGCTCAGTGAGTGGAATTAAAGTCCATGGAAAAGTCCTTATAATGTGTGTAGTGTTCTGTATCCCATCAGAACCATAGGAGAAGTCACTCAGTTCCTGAATACCGTCACCGATACACCACGTTCACATAAAATCCCTTTTGGTAATGCGCTCACCACAAGTAAGGGTCAAATAAGCCTGATATCTCCACACAATACTGGATGAACTCCTTTCCTTGGATCATAAAAGTTCCTTTATGGAACGACTCAAAATTGCATCATGCAAAAAACAAAGCAATACCCTGCATAGCGTAATACTGTATCCCCTACGAACAATATATTTTTATAGGATAAACGAACAAAAACAGCATGTATTCATTAGCCTATGCAACACAGCGTATATCCTCTCACCGCTTCCTGGGATGGCTGGCTGCGATGAGACCCGGGATGACACACAACGTTATTGACAAGAGAGCCATGTGGTCACGCCCTAATGCGTTTCATCATCATGTCGTCTTTGGAGGGAGTGGCCACACGGCACGGCTCGCCTGTTAAATACCCAAGGAGGGTGGGTAGTTAATTCTACATGTAATGAGGCACAAACAACATCAAGAACATCACCACGGCCAGCAATGCTCGATAACAACCCGCAGCATACACAATGTCATATATATGCAATAGCGTGTGAACTGAATGTAACATAATCACACCTCGTACCTCATATATCGCCCAGACTCAACAAAATGTTGGAGCATATTCACAGCTGTACCTAACCTTATAAAAACTATTTACAAGCAATATAGTAAAAACTGGGAAAAAGGCTGATGCCAACATGTCCTCACATGTGTAAAAAGCCTTCACCCAGTGGATTGGCACAACAACATCCCCGTACCGATGCAGTGACAACTCCTGCATCGGCAGGGGGTGGCGCCAATATTGTCACATAGTATAAATTCTATAGTAAATCATCATGTATACATTAATAAAATAAAATATTAACATTACATATATAATTATGACACAAAAATGCAGTCTGATAGATAATGGGACAGCAAATGGACCGCCAGAAGGGTATCATAATGGTAAAACCCTATAATAGAATACATAATTAAAATGAACTGCATATTAACCCAGATATTCAATCATTAAATGCATAAAAACTATAAATTGCTAATCAAAAAAGCCATACAAATATGTAAAGCAGGTCCTAAAACAGAGGGACTAGTAGTTGCTAATAAAGCAATTTAAGTCCAAATCAATGTTCATTCCGTTCGGACTGAGTGTATTGGTTAAAAAAATCCATTGGGTTTCTCATTTGGACA
Source organism: Lithobates sylvaticus (assembly GCA_028564925.1). Taxonomy (NCBI): domain Eukaryota; kingdom Metazoa; phylum Chordata; class Amphibia; order Anura; family Ranidae; genus Lithobates; species Lithobates sylvaticus. The sequence continues at coordinate 57,240,134 of CM053028.1, forward strand.
ACTTGCGAACAAGTATGTAAACTCTAGAGCACCCCTCCACATGGGGTATATCTTGTCTATCCCCCGAAACTTCAGTCCAGCTGGATTCCTGCCATGTTTTTGTCTAAAATGTAGTGAAACACTATGATCCTTATAACCGATTAAAATGTTATATATATGTTCAGAGACCCTTTTGCCCAGTGTTCTTTTGGTCCTGCCAATATACATTAGGCCACAAGGGCACTCTAGAACATACACAACATGAGTGGATAGACAAGAAATAAATTCCTTAACTTCAAACTCCATACCGTTGACCATAGATCTGAATCTACTTAGACCTCTGATATGGGTGTTAACTTGCTGGCACGCCTTACACTTCCTACAGGCATAAAAGCCAGCTCAGTCCCAAAACATTTGAGGTCTGGTGGGAGGATTCAAAACCTTTTGACCACTCTGTCACCAAAAGAGGCTGTCCTATATTTAAAGGGAGGAACCTTTGGAAGGGCTTTACTCAAAGTCTTATCAATTCTCAAAATATTCCAGTGTCTCTAAATTGGATTAATTATCTCTAAATGGTTCATGGAAGTTACTAATAAAGCCCCATTCATGTTTATTATCTTCGAGCTTTGTCTTAACCTCCAGACAAGAATCCTATGTGACAGCGCCCACTTCATGGATTAACCTTGTCCAGATGTTGAGGGTTGTAACCTTTTTCCACAAAACAATTCCTATCTGCATCCAAAGAGCAATTCCTGCGAATCCGCATGAACTGACCCTATGGAATGTTACATATTCATAGTGGATGGTGTCCACTGTTGATAGGAATATAACTATTGCGGTCAGTAGGTTTAAAATATACTTTGGTGAGCAATACGTTTTGACTTTTCATAATGGTTACCTCCAAGTAATTGATTTGTTCGTTACTCCAACGAAACTCCAATTTAATGTTGTTGGTATTAGTGTTCAACTATTCTGAAAACTCAATCAGTGAGGCCTCTGATCCCTGCCAAATAAAGAACAGGTCGTCAATGTAGCGTTGGTAAAAAATAAGTTCTTTTCTATGTCACTGCATTGGTACGGGGATATTGTTGTGCCAATCCACTGGGTGACGGCTTTTTACACATGTAAGGACGTGTTGTCATCAGCCTTTTTCCCAGTTTTTACTATATTGCTTGTAAATAGTTTTTATAAGGTTAGGTACAGCTGTGAATACTCTCCAACATTTTGTTGAGTCTGAGCGATATATGAGGTATGAGGTACGAGGTGTGATTATGTTTCATTCAGTTTACACGCTGTTGCATATATATGACATTGTGTATGCTGCAGCTTGTTATCAGGCCTTGCCGGCCGCGGTGATGTTTGTTAGATGTAGGGTTAACTACCCGCCATCCTTGAGTATTTAACAGACGAACCGTGCCATGTGGCCATTCCCCCTTGAAGAAGACTTAATGATGAAACGCGTTAGTGCATGACCACGCGGCTCCCTTGTCAATCACGGTGTGTGTCATCCTGGGTCTCATCATGGCCAGCCACCCCAGGAAGCGTGAGAGGACATACGCTGTGTTGCACAGGCTAATGATTACACACTGTATTTGTTTGTTCATCCTGTAACCATATATTGTTCGTAGGGGATATTTCCTAATAAAATTACAGTATTACGCTATGCAGACTATCCCTTTGTTTTTTTCATGATGCACTTTTGAGCCGTTCCATGAAGGAACTTTTATGATCCAAGGACAGGAGTTCATCCAGTATTGTGTGGAGATATCAGGCTTATTTGACCCTTACTTGTGGTGAGTGAATTACCAAAGCTGTTTTTATGTGCACGTGGTATATCGGTGACGGTATTCAGGAACTGAGTGACTTCTCCTATGGTTCTAATGAGATATGGAACAGTACACACATTATAAGGACTTTTCTATGGACTTTAATTCCACTCACTGATCAATGTCTGTGTGCAATTTTATTGTTCATTGAATGCCATTAATTGCATTGAATACGCTTAGATATTCTGGAAGCGCTGTTAATGTTGAAATTATTTTTATCTTTGCATATTTTTATCATTATACTATATTTGCTTCTTTTTATATATCTTTTCTTCTTTATTGTATGGTCTATCTTTATTTTCTATGTATTTTTTTCTGACTTAGGTTTATATGTATTTAGTGTTTTTTTTTTATGGTTTCCTTTACTTTTTTGATACTATAATTAGGGAAATGGATTATTTATTTCACTTTATTTCGATTTTTTTTAATTATTATTTTCACATAGCCCCAAGTTAATTTACAGTAGGTTGTAGCGGATCCTCAAGTCCGCTGGGAAATCCTTGAAGCTGAGGAAGTGCTAAATTATCCAAGGCCACCTTTTACCCCCCCCAGTAACTGGACGACACACAGTTCGGGGAGTCAATGAATACTTTATTTTAGCCACAGCTGGCTTTTATGCTTCCCCATGCAAGGGGTTTTTTAACTCATTTTCCAGGGGCATTCCCCTAACAATCAAACCTTGCCCTACACATGACTAGGAGTGTAATTACATCTCGTAGCAGATAATAAGTGGATTCATTAACACACTGAACAATAGGTGAATGGAAAGCTGCCTCAGACCCTACTTAACCCAAATTACTTATTCAGACATCAGTAGACACTCCGTCTCCACCTCTCCTGGAATGTCCCGTCTAGGAGCCGGAGATCCTGGCCATCAACTTCCCAGTATATTGGGCACTAGACTTTATATTTCGCTACATAAGTGTTTTTGGATCACTACATAATTTAGTTGTCATATTTTGGTAAAACCACATAGATCGCAGAACAACTATACAGTCACACTTGAAATCTCATATGAGTATTAAAGCGGACCTTTCCCCCCTTTTACTATTGGTTATGGGGTGAGAGTGAACTGGTGCAATAGATCTATTGCTGCTGGCAGAGACTGAGAAATTAGGGACTGGGCATCTAAATAGCAGCCTTACTAAATGCATGCAGACTTTACCAAGACTGTACTTATTAGACACAGTGCACCACTGTAAAGACTGGGCCCCGACACTAGTCGGCTGAAGAACTAGAGCTAAGGGCTGCTCACTACTTCACAGTAAATGTGCCTGTTGTCCATAGCAAGAGGTACCTCTTTAGGGAGCCTTATACTACACCATAGTTATTTGTATATAGAGTGCACTAGAAGTTGTTACACCATACTATTTACAGAGTAGTTATTGCAACTCCAAATTCCAAATTCTATTGCAACTCTATTCCAAATGCAACAGCTCATTTCTCATTGTGTGGGTTACTAGGTTCACTTTAGTCTAGTTTTGTAGAGCTCTATTCTAAGTTGCTAAAACATAGTCATTACAGTGTCTAGTGAGTGTTGATGAACTAATTCTCTATTTGCTAATTATGCATACACTTTATTTCAACCTGTGACAATATTAAGAATTCAATTACCACTAATCAGTCTTGCATTTGTTTTTTTGATACTGATACATAGTTGTGTGCAGGATATTTATATTTGTGCTCCCAATAGTATTGTAGTAACCATTTGCTTAACCAGGTGTGTCAGAGGGGCCAAGGTTGTTCATAGAGTCATGACAAAGAGCCCAATCTACCAAGGGCTCCTACAGGGGTAGTGCTACAAACACAAAATATTAGTTTGTTTTTTGACCACAATGGGTAAGCTTGCCACCCATGCACATGGTCCTCATGTTTGGTAAGTCATATACTTCAGAGTACAACAAGCTTTTAATGAGTTACCTGAGCTTGGTCCCAGACCCCTTCACTTACATATTTTGTTTTAAAGATTATATACAAAGTGATCGATTTTCCAATATTGTGTTGTGCAACAGGCCAGGGCACACACACTGGAATTCCCTTCTGAATTACAGACTTTTCGTCTATATTAGAATCTTCCTCGTAGAATAACTTAAAAAATTCCTTATCTTAGACTGTAGGCTCGTCATTTGTAATTTCTGAGTGTTGTTTACAATATCATACTGACAGAAAGTCCAGGAAGTTACGACGAGCCAACCTTGGGGAAACATGACAAGACAAAGACTTAGAAAACCGGTAATATCACTATAGGAAATATTTAGCAAAATTCATGAAAGGAATTTCCATTGAGAGACTTACCAGAGTATATACAGAAATATGTAGCAGAAAATACTTATTTATAAAACGAGGATACAATGAGCTATTTAAAATACATACTAACTTTGCATGGTTAGAAAGGAAGAAGGAAATTATAGAAAGGACTAAAAATAAACTATAAGCATAAAAAGGGATTTTCTTTCATCCTTTACTACAGCTGAGCTGTGTATAATTTCCTATAGGTCCCTTTGTAGTAAAGATACGGATCTTGTGATCTTGCTTTCTTTTTCTACATTCCTGCCAATTTACAAAAGACTCTTGCCCAACTTTTGTTTTGCATGGGCAACTCAAAACTTACAACATATTGCTGTAACAGCATGGGAAAAACACTACTACCATGCCATTGGATACCCCCTTAAAGTGATAGTAAACTCTGGTAAACCACTTATACCTACAGGTAAGCCTATACCTACAGGTCAGCATGGAACACTACAGTTGAACTTTCACTTAATGTGGACTGTTTAATGAGTTTGTAACACGGATCGCTTTTTTGCAATATGATCTGTAAATGACATGGATTGGATCATATTGGAATACAGTGATCCGTGCTACAAATTTAACAGACTGACATGACATAAGTAGGGTATTCATTGTACTTGCTGTCCTGGCCGCCTGGGGGCTCCCCTCGTCCTCCTCTCTCTCTCCCCTATCGTCACTAACAGGCCCCACCCCTGGGAAAAGATGCATTGGCCGCGCGGAGGAGGGTAGGCGGAGCCTCTGCCAGTGGAATAACGTGTAGCCAGTCCCCGTGCGCTTTATGGGGGCACCCCCCTCCTTGGCCAAGTACGCTCTCATACCAAAAACAAATGCCGGCATAAGTATACGTATAAGTGCAGGAGGCGACCGCGAGAGCCGGAACTCGGGAGGACAGGTAGGGGGTCTTTTTTTCGTGTGGGGGGTGGCTTTTTTGTCGCCCCCTCTGTAAAGTGCCGCCCTAGGCCTGGCTTTGTCGGCCTAGGCCAAAACACAGCACTGAGTCAGGGCTGTTTTGGCAGAAAAAGGGGGACCTACTCAATATTAGGTGTGTTGTCATAATGTTATAGCTGATCTGTGTATATGAGCAGGATATTACATGACTCTTAAAATAAATATACAGACTTTCTTGCACTGTTGATGATACACACAGAACAAGGGGAATTTAGATGATAGATGTGAGGAATACAGATTACACATACAGGAATTTTTGATGGTATCATGTATGATTTCAGAGAAAACCTTTTTTGCTTGTTCTTCTTGTATGTGACATATGTCTGTCATTCAGCATTCATTTTACTAACCATATTTTATAAACTGTTCCATGAGTTATTTTACAGCCTTGCATCTCAAGCATCTCTAATCCATTTCACCCAACATGAAAGTCATTTGAGGCCCCAAATCTGGTTGGATTGGGGCCCATGCCCTTTCAACACTTTTAATGAAATGGCGACATCATTATAGATACATTATGGATAATTTTATTATAAGAGCACATGACAAATTGTACAATAGCATTGTAAAGATGTTTTTTCTATATAATTAGGTGCCACTGGGTTATAAGGTGGAGCTCATTCAGAGTAAGGACTGGCAAGGTCAGCCATGAAAATGTAATAACAGCAAAAATTTCCCCCTCCAAGACCATACCAGACCCTCAGTCTGGTATAGATTTTAAGGGTAACCCCCACGCAAATAAAAACGGTGTGCCCCCCCCCCAAAATTCATACCAAATCCTTACAAGAGCATGCAGCCTGGCAGGTCAGGAAAGGGGGTGGGGACAAGTGAGTGCCCCCCCTCCTGGACCATACCAGGCCACGTGCCCCAAAGCACCCAACCCCCATGTTAAGGGCATGTGGCCTGGTATGGTCCAGGAGGGGGGGTGCTTGCTCGCCACCACCCTCTTTCCTGACCTGCCGGGCTGCGTGCTCAGATAAGGGTCTGGTATGAATTTTGGGGGGACTCCATGGTGTTTTTTTTGCTGTGGGGGTACCCCTTAAAATCCATACCCGACCAGAGGGTCTGGTATGGTCTTGGAGGGGGAATCCTGTTTTTTTTATGCATTAAAGTGATGTATTGTTAAACATTTTATTGAAATTAATAAAATTAATTTTTATTATTAAAAAACAAACAAGATTGTCCCTAATACATTTTTATTAAGATTACATAAATCCATAAAAAAAACAACTATAAAACCATAAATAAAATTGAGTAATCAAATCAGGCTACTGCCATAGTCAAAAGAACCCGTAACAATTCCATGGAAGTATCACAAGAACCAGTATCAAAAGAATTATGCCCCATTGTTGTTGTCACTGGGAGAAACTTTGCTCCATTGTTGGTGTCGTTGGAAGGAACTGTGCCTCATTGTTGGTGTTATTGGGAGGGATTGTGTCCCTATGTTGGTTTCATTGGGGGGAATTATGCCCTAATGTTGGTGTCAAGAGGATGAAATACTGTGTGGCCCCAAGGGTGGATAAAAGCAAGCAAAGGGGGACCCAGATATAAACGATGGGGCACCATTGCTCCCACAGACATCAATAATAGAGCACTATTCCTCCCACTGATACCAATGATGGAGCACTTTTCTTCCCACTGATTTCATTAATAGGACACTATTCCTCTTTCTATTGACCACAAGTGCCACTGTCTGTAATTACTTTACTCCCACTGACACTGGGCATTTTTTACTCCCCCTGGCCATAGTCTGCCCCCCCCCCCCCTAAAATCTGAAGAACAGTAAACTGGCCCATTGTTTAGAAAATTTGAAGACCCCTGTTATATCGTAAATTGTTTGCATATCATAACTATCAAATCCCCAGATCCTGCAATGCAATCCCGAGTGTGGCTCCGAGTTACCGCTAATGGTACTGAAATTTAACCCCGAGGCACACTCGGTAATACCGCTAGGGAGGTTAAAGTTGATTTAAATCAAGCCTTTTTACTAGTGATTTAAATCAAATCCACTTCTACAAAATAATGATATCATTATCAGAAAAATATTTAAAAAATTTTTTTTACCAAACTTTTAACATATGCAACCTTATACAGCTTACATTATAAACAAGTACAGGTTCACCTGCGATATCCTAAAGAATCCGCTAGGGCCCAAGGAGCACCAGAAGGAGACTCCTGTTATAGGGGAAGTTTTACCTTTGAAGATATTTGTATTTCTGTAGATCCAATCCTGAGATGTAAACAGCTCTGCCATCCAACACAGTCCTCTCTGCTTCAGTTAAGTAACACTTTACAGGTCTTGTCCCTCCCTCCAGACTGTGACCGGACATTGAAAGGAGAAGCAGCAGACTGATGATCTCATCTCTCTGCCCTATTCTAGACATGTGCGATTCGGTTCGCAACGATTAGATTTTCGTACGAATTTGTTAATATTCGTACATTCGGATCAATTCGAACATCCGAATAGCTGAAAGAACCAAAATATGAAAATTACGAAATTACGAATAAGCAAAATAACGAACACGTGAGAATACGAACTTAGGAACGGACAAATTTACGAAAATACGAAACTCCGAAACAGTAAAAGAAAGAAAATGACATCTATAACGAATGATTTACATTTCGTATTTTCAATCCTTTGTCTGTTCGTAAATTTGGTTTCTTCGTCTGTTCGTAATTTCGTATTTTCATTCGTGTGTTCGAAATTTTGTTTCTTTGTGTTCTCGAATCGTTCTTTTGAATGGACAGTATAAGTCTATCTTAATATGTATGTTCGTAATTTCGTTTTCTCGAGTCATTCTTTCAAATGGGCAGTGTATTAGTGAGTAATGTATCTTACTTAATATCTTTAATCAATCAGATTATCCCTTTTGTGTCTGAGACACACCGCATTCCTGAATCTTTTTAGATTCAGTTGAGGAGGAGACTGAGTCAGATCTTGTGACTGAGGGAGTGGAGTAAGTACAGGACTTATTAGAAAAGCAAGCATAGGATTATTATTCTTTATTTCCTACGAAAGTACGAATCAACGAAAAAGGCAATCTCACAAAAGTAATTGTAGCCCTGACCCCTGAAGGAACTGCTGGTTTGCTTTGGGCTTACCGTTACCTTCTTGACCTCGTAGATGTCTAGAGGTTTCCCGAGGTAGATGGCCCAAAGAATTTCAGAAACTGACACTGGATCCGCTTTGGGATTTTTATTTGCAAAAAGGGGTAGACAAACACAGTCTCTCAACAGGGATAGAGGGTTTAGGTGGACAGTTCAGGTACTCTTGGAACTGTTCAATCTGAAAGTCTCTACCACAGACTTGGTTGTAACTGAAGAATAAAGTCTCTGCCACAGACTTGGTTGTAACTGAAGAATAAAGTCTCTGCCACAGACTTGATTGTTACTGAAGAATAAGTAATCTTAGAGAACCCTCATACAGTATCTTGCAGCCGGCCCGGCGATACCGTACGAGTGTGAATTCACCTGGTGTTCTTCAACTTAGCTTCCAGGCTCTTGCTGAGGAACCAGCCTTGTCCATGGCCCTCTCACGAAGAGTCCTCTTCTGGTTGCTGAGCCTCTCCAAAGATGAGACGGAACCGGACCACCTTAGAATCCTCCTTCCAGTTACTGTGCCTTGGGCTAGCCAGCCCTGAGACTCGGAATTGGCTGGATCCTCACCCCAGGCCATGAGGGCCCCTGAGGGCTGGTCAGGAGGACCAGAACCAAACAGACAGAAAGATCTTCTGGACCGGAACCCAGAAGCACGTGATCTCAGTACCTTAAGTACCCTCTCCCAGAATACACAGCGAGACGACACTCCCACTGGTTGGTTCCGAGAGAGATTGGCACCCAATGCGTCCAGCCAAACTGCGTTCTAGTACCTGCCAGAGGTGACAACAACACCTATGGCCAAGCAGAACACATTGCAATCCAGCCAGACTGGCACTGAAACCATAATTTAGAACAATTAACCCTAAAACCCAACTGTGGTTTTAGGAACATTCAATTTATAAAACACATAGCGCATGCTCGTCAGGAGTCTGGCGCTACATAACAATTACTAAATTATGAGTAGTGTACCGAATAAACGAAAATTATTATCTAACAAAATTCTGAATTTCGAATCAGAGAAAATTCGACGGAATTCCGAATCATTTTGTATCACAGAAAATATAACTGTAACCAAAATATGAACGAGTCCGAATATGAAATCTTGCGTCTTTTACGAAATTAAGAATCGATACGAATCAACGTAAACGTAAAGCAACTAAACAAAACAATTTTTTTTTTGTTGTGCACATGTCTACCCTATTCTTTCCTCCCATCAGCATGCTCCTATGTTTGAGTACATGAACACAGCATGTTTCTTTGTGCTGTTTGTCCTTCTGCCCGTCTGAGCTATGCTTTACAAAGGACTGCAACAGGCTGATATCAAGGCCAAATTAAAGCGGTTCTGCACCCTTTTCATTTAGTAAATCTCTTTGCCTTCCAAATCAGGCAAAGAGTACTAAATGAAATGTTTTTTTTTTTTTTTTTTTTTTTTTTTTACTTACTTACCTTGTAATTGAAGACTTCCGGTCTTCTCCCTCTGCGGCGGCGGGCGGGGTCTTGCGTCGATCGTCGTCACGGCGCACTGTCTCCTGGGATCTGGTGTCATTGATCCCAGGAGTCAGTGCGGGCATCTTTCGAAATCTCGCGAGATTTCGGCCACATCTTCCGAAATCTCCCGAGATTTCGGCCGCATCTGCCGAAATCTCGTGAGATCTCGGCAGATGAGCCGTTACTGCGCACGCGCGAGTAACGGCAGTGCATGCTGGGCCATCTAAAGTCCCTGTGGGTGTTTCACATGCCCACAGGCAAGATGGCCCCCAGCACTAAAGAAGAAGACGAGGAACTTCATCGGACGAAAACCGGCGGCGATCGAGATGGAAGATGGAACAGGTGAGTCCCCTAATAAAGGTAAGCACACTTTATATTACATCCTAAAAAAAAAAATTTTTTTTCAGAGTGCAGAACCGCTTTAAATTCCAAAGTAAAAAAAATTATAATAAGTATTGTTAAATCGAGAGCTATATTTACTTGTGTCTGGAGCATTAGGAAAGATGTAGAGTGAAAAAAAAACAATGATGACTATCTGACCATTCATAGTCACATATTCTTTTTACTATACACAGTTTAAGATTTAAAATTAGTATAGGACTTCCTTCTTTGGAATACAGAAATAGCATGTCAGCATAAAATAACCTTTGTCTCCTTTTATTTAATGAAAAGGTCTGTGTTTTCTCTGCCAGTAGGATCTAATGCTGGACAGCTCCACTTTAAATATATGTGATGATGTAAGTTCTTCCTCTTATACGTTTCTATTATCATTTAATAGGAAGCAGTTACTCAATCGTTTTTCTCCTGTGATGACATGCAGTGTGACAGTTCTTATGAAACATAATAAGTTATAATAAGCTGTGACGCTGGATCATATAAAGGTAGATAGGAGCACTGATGTGCACTGATCATGTCAGTAGATGAGGTAAGTTTCTGAGAAAAGACAGCAAAGTGAACTAGTGAGTCAATTACCAATAAACGACTCTATGCTCAGCTATCCTCTGTGACCTCCTATGTGTGTGATGTCCCCATGGGGACACTCTTCCAATCATCAACACTAACTACAATTCCTATACCATCACTCCTCCTCTTTTTATTATCTCACATGCTATCCCTCTTCCTCTCATCCCTTCCTTTTCTCTTTCAGCATCATATACAGTCATGGCCGAAATTGTTGGCACCCCAGAATTTTTTTCAGAAAATCAAGTATTTCTCACATAAAAGTATTGGGGTAACACATGTTTTGCTATACACATGTTTATTCCCTTTGTGTGTATTGGAACAAAACAAAAAAAGTGAGGAAAAAAAGCAAATTAGACATAATGTCACACAAAACTCCAAAAATGGGCTGGTCAGAATTCTTGGCACCCTTAACTTAATATTTGGTTGGAAAAAATAACTGAAATCAGTCGCTTCCTATAACCATCAATAAGCTTCTTACACCTCTTACCCGGAATTTTGGACCACTCTTCCTTTGCAAACTGCTCCAGATCTCTCTTATTGGAAGGGCGCCTTTTCCCAACAGCAATTTTAAGATCTCTCCACAGGTGTTCAATGGGATTTAGATCTGGACTCCTTGCTGGCCACTTTAGAACTCTCCAGCACTTTGTTGCCATCCATTTCTGGGTGTTTTTTGAAGTATGTTTGGGTCATTGTCCTCAGGGCCGTCTTTAATATTGATTGGACCCTGGGCAAAACTTTTCTTGGGCCCCCCCCATGCAGTTTTGCTCTCCACCTGCTCAGAGACATACAATTAATAGCAGCTAGACTCAAAATCAGTTAATCAGTTTACTGAATCAGATCAGGCAGCTATTGCGATTGGTTACCAGATGTTACAGTGTATCATTACAGCTCACTGACTGGTTGCTAGAGGTTACACCACACATTACGGCTCACTGATTAGTTGCTAGAGAATACAGCACATGATTTCTGCTTGTTGATTGGTTGTTAGAGATTACTGTGGATATGACCTCAGAGGGGCATGATATACATATCAATGCCACCGCTATTTACATATCAATTCCGGTAATTTACATGTAAACACAGGGTCTGCAGGTGAGTCATCTTTAGGCAACAATAGGGCAGAGCTGGGCAGCATTAGTAGCAGCACTTCACACTGAGATATTTGGACACAGCACAGGACAAAAACCTCAAGGGACGAGGGAATTTAAACCAGGATAGTTGGCAAGTATGAGGCAGCTGATTTGGGCCCCACAACAATGACAGGGCCCAGGGCAGCTGCCCCTTTTGCCCTGCCTTAAAAACGGCCCTGATTGTCCTGCTGGAAGACCCAAGATCTCGGACGCAAACCCAGCTTTCTGACGCTGGGCTCTACAGTGCGACCCAAAATCCTTTGGTAATCCTCAGATTTCATGAGGCCTTGCACACATTCAAGGCACCCAGTGCCAGAGGCTGCAAAACATCTTTGAACCTCCACCATATTTCACTGTAGGTACTGTGAAATATGTAATAAAGTCCCTCACGCTATCTACGTGAATAAAGTGAATAATAAATCTAAACAATAAATTGAAATAATTGCAGATAAATCTAAAGTGTATACAGTGCACTAAAATGGGTATAAATATAAATAGTGATCAGCGTAACTATAGTAAACTTAAATAAATAACCTGGACTACAATACTTTAGGTACTGTGTTCTTTTCTTTGTAGGCCTCATTCAGTTTTCGGTAAACAGTAGAATGATGTGCTTTACCAAAAAGCTCCATCTTGGTCTCATCTGTCCACAAGACGTTTTCCCAGAAGGATTTTGGCTTACTCAAGTACATTTTGGCAAACTGTAGTCTTGCTTTTTTATGTCTCTGTGTCAGCAGTGGGGTCCTCCTGGGTCTCCTGCCATAGCGTTTCATTTAATTTAAATGTTGACGGATAGTTTGCGCTGACACTGATGCTCCCTGAGCCTGCAGAACAGCTTGAATTTCTTTGGAACTTGTTTGGGGCTGCTCATCCACAGCTTTGCAACCTTTCATCAATTTTTCTGTCCACATCCAGAGAGATTAGGGTTGCAAACTTTTGGGTTGCAAACTTTTGGGTTGCAAACTTTTGTTGCGCACTGTGGACAAAGGCAAATCTAGATCTCTGGAGATGAACTTGTAAGGCCCCTTTCACACATGCGGACCGTTCGTCCGTTTTTTCATACGTCCGTTTACGGATGAAAACGGACATTAATGCTTGTCTCCGTCTCCGTTAAGGTCCGTTTTTCTGAACGGAAGAAGACTTTATTTTGTCTTCCGTAAAAAAACGGAATGGACGAAAAATGGACGTTAGCGGACGATCCGTTCACATCCGATCCGATGACATCCGTTTTTCATCAAAAAAATTCCCATAATTCATGAAAAACTTAAAAAAAAAAAAAAAAACGGATAAAAAACGGACATAAACGGATAAAAAAAACGGACATAAACGGATAAAAAACTGATGAAAAACGGACGTAATCGGATGAAAAACGGAAATAAAAATGGATGAAAACTGATGTTTACTGACAACAACTGATGATAAAAAAACGTGACTGAACTGATCTAATGTACGGTCCGCATGTGTGAAAGGGGCCTTACCTTGAGATTGTTGATATTTTTCCTCAATTTTGTGTAAATAAGTACTCCCATCCATTTAACATAATGCAGATTAACCACTTCAGCCCCGGAAGGATTTACACCCTTCCTGACCAGAGCATTTTTTGCGATACGGCACTGCGTCACTTCAAAGCGGAGCTCCACCCTAAAGTGGAACTTCCGCTCAGCGGATTCCTCCCCCCTTCCGGTGCCACATTTGGCACCTTTCAGGAGGGAGTGGGGTGCAGATACCTGTATAATACAGGTATCTGCACCCACTTCCGGTCATAGATAGCCGCAGAATATCCGCAGATGCCCGCCCCCCCATTGTGTTCTGGGAAACACACAGTTCCCAGAACACAACGTGGACCAGTGAAGACGCGCAGCGCGACTCGTGCATGCGCAGTAGGGAACCGGGCAGTGAAGCCGCAACGCTTCACTTCCTGATTTCCTGACAGAGGATGGCGGCGGGGGCAGCTGAGAGACGAGCAATCGCTCGTCATCTGCTGCCGACATCGCGGGCACCCTGGACAGGTAAGTGTCCATTTATTAAAAGTCAGCAGCTGCAGTATTTGTAGCTGCTGGCTTTTAATATTTTTTTTACGGTGGAGCTCCACTTTAACTGACAATTGCAGGGTTGTGCAATGTTGAATCCAAACAAAATTGACGTCCTTTTTTCACCACAAATAGAGCTTTCTTTGGTGGTATTTATTTTTTGCGCTATAAACAAAAAAATAGCGACAATTTGGAAAAAAAATCTATATTTTTTACTTTTTGCTATAATAAATATCCCCCTCCCAAAAAATATAAAAAACTAATTTCTTCCTCAGTTTAGGCCGATGTGTATTCTTCTACATATTTTTGGTAAGAAAATCGCAATAAGCATATATTGATTGGTTTGCGCAAACGTTATAGCGTCTACAAAATAGGCGATAGATTTATGGCATTTTTATTATGAATTTTTTATTTTATTAATAATGGCGGCAATCTTCGATTTTTATCATGACTGCGACATTGCGGTGGACACAATGGACACTTTTGACACTATTTTAGGAACAGTGACATTTATACAGCGATCAGTGCTATAAAAATGCACTGATTACTGTGTAAACACTGGCAAGGAAGGAGGTTAAACACTAGGGGGCGAACAAGGGGTTAACTGTGTTCCCTCACTGTGTTCTAACTGTAGGGGGGTGGGCTCACTAGAACATGACAGAACACTAGGAGCAGTAGATCCCTGTCATGTTGCTAGGCAGAACAGGGAAATGCCTTTAAACTCCATTTAAAGTGGACGTACAGGTACGCCCATTTGCGCAGCCGTGCCATTGTGCCGACGTATATCGTTGTGCGCTGGATGGCAAGCGGTTCACATGGGCAAACATATTTGAAATCCAGACAGTAATATTTGAAGTATAGATACAACAGGGTCAGGAAGTATGTTATTTTCAGGATCATCAGGATAAATGAAAGGAATGAAGCCTGAAAAGGGAAACTAATGCAGCCACTTCATGTAAGGACTGGTAAGCTATAATATATTACATGTTTAATATTGTATTCAAAAAAACTAAAAAACAAAAAACAAAAAAAAAAAAACTTATTTAAAAAGGAACTTATTGAAATGAAAAAGAACACTTAAAAATAAAGTATATTTAAAGCCAATTTATTTTTATTTTTTTAGATTTTGAATGGTGAAGGGTGTAGAGCCCCTGTCATATTTTTTACTGCATTCTGTCCTCCAAGGGGAGATACACCCTCTGTTTGTTCTGATGGCCATTATCACTTGGACTGAGAATAAAAAAAAATCCAAAATGTTGCATTGTCAATAAAATAGGGCTAGTAGGGAAATCTTCCAACGGGGGCAATTATTCCGGTGACACCTGTCTAATGCCCCGTACACACGAGCGGATTTTCCGTCTGAAAAACCTTGGATGTTTTTTCCGACGGAATTCCGCGCAAGCTTGGCTTGCATACACACGGTCACACAAAAGTTCGCTGAACTTTCGACCGCCAAGAACGCGGTGGCGTACAACACTACATCGAGCCGAGAAAATTATGATCAATGCTTCCGAGCATGCTTTGAATTGTTTCCGAGCATGCGTAGGAATTTTGAGTGTCGGAATTGGTATAGACGATCGGAATTTCTGATCAAAACTTTTTCCGTTGGAAAAACTGAGAACCTGCTCTCAAACTTTTGCTGGCTGGAATCCCGCCAGCAAAAGTCAGATGGAGCCTACACACGGTCGCATTTTCCGGCGAAATGCTGTCATCAATCTTTTGCTGTCCGCGTGTACGCAGCATTAGTGTAGATTTCCTTTACTTTAGCTTTCCTCCTGCTTCCTATTGTGTCTACAGAACAGAAAATAAAGGGCAAACCATTTCTGACTCTATAATAAAGATAAAAAAATTGCTATACAAAAATTGCTTTGTAGCTGGTACACTGTTACACTCCTGGATGTCAACAAATTACTCAGAAGGCACTTTGCTTGGTTTTACTTCCCACTGATAATGTTGGAACAATATGTATCTTTGCTTGTACTGCAGCTGATGGGAATTCCCCAACACATGACTTGTTGCATAATAAAGCATGAGTTTCATTTGTATTACTGATTGCATGCATGAGGTACTTGATTTATTGCAGCATGACAGGTCATGTGACACACCTGACAACCTGAAGAAGAAATTCAGATTACAGCGCACACATACAAAAATGACATTTAAATCATGTTTTACCTTAACCCTTGCCTGTTGCAGGGGGCACCATGTTGAGCTGCATACTTCTTCCCCTGAACCGCATCTTCACTGGAAACTCTTGCCTCATACATTTACATACGCAGAATGGCATAAGTCACCTACCTCTGTGATTATATCTGATGCTGAGAGGGTCTATAATTTTTTTTTTTTTGGGTTAGAAAAAAAAAAAAAGATGGTGCAGCTATAAGACCATACAAACAGAAAATCAGATTACAGCGCACACATACAAAAATTGACATTTAAATCCCGCAAGGCTACTTAAAACACCTGAACATATTCAGAAAATAGGCATACGCAAATATGGGGATTTGGCCACACCATATGGCCATATAGTGCTTAACCACTTAAGCCCCGGACCATTTTGCTGGCCAAAGACCAGAGCACTTTTTGCGAACTGACAATTGCGCGGTCGTGCGACGTGGCTCCCAAACAAAATTGACGTCCTTTTTTTCCCACAAATAGAGCTTTCTTTTGGTGGTATTTGATCAACTCTGCGGTTTGTATTTTTTGCACTATAAACAAAAACAGAGCGACAATTTTGAAAAAAAAAACACATTATTGTTTACTTTTTGCTATAATAAATATCCCCAAAAAATATATAAAAAAAATACGTAAGATACGTATTCTTCTACATATTTTTGGTAAAAAAACAAAAAAATAAATCACAATAAGCGTTTATTGATTGGTTTGCGCATCTATAGCATCTACAAAATGGCGGCGATCTGCGATTTTTATGGTGACTGCGACATTATGACACATCGGACAATTTTGACACATTTTTGGGACCATTGTCATTTTTACAGCAATCAGTGCTATAAAATTGCATTGATTACTGTAAAAATGACACTGACAGTGAAGGGGTTAACCACTAGGGGGCGGGGGAGGGGTTAAGTTTGTCCTGCGGAGTGATTCTAACTGTTATGCCGCGTACACACTATCAGACTACCCGGCGGACTTGGTCCGGCGGATCAGAGTCCGCCGAACAATCCGCCCGTGTGTGGGCTCTGGTGGACTTAGAAAGAAGTGTTGACTCAAAATTATCCACCGGACTCGGCAGTCCGGCGGACAATCCACCCGTCTGTGTGCTAGTCCGCCGGACTTTTGAAATGAACGGACTTGCCCACACACGGAGTAAAGTCTGTTCATTTTGAACGTGACTCCAGGTAGACGGGACTAGCGAAGGAAGCCAATGTCACCGCCTCCATCGACGAGATTGACACCTTGCTAGCCCCGTCACCTGGTATGGATTTAAAGGGGAACCCCAACGCTGAAAAAAACAGCGTGGGGGTCACCCCAAAGTCCATACCAGACCCTTATCCGAGCACGCAGCCCGGCCGGTCAGGAAAGGGGGTGGGGACGAGCGCCCCCCCCCTGAGCCATACCAGGCCACGTGCCCTCAACATGGGGGGGTGCCCCCCACCCCAAAGCACCTTGTCCCCATGTTGATGAGGACAAGGGCCTCTTCCCGACAACCCTAGCCGTTGGTTGTCGGGGTCTGCGGGCTGGGGGCTTATCAGAATCCGGGAGCCCCCTTTAATAAGGGGGCCCCCAGATCCCGGCCCCCCACCCTATGTCCCCCAGTCCCCCGGGACTGTGACATCATAAAGGGCGAGGTCACCATGTCAGCAAGTCCGTTCATTTCGTCCGGGGGATTGTCCGCCAGAAAAGTCCGGTCGTGTGTGGGCGTGTGTGGGCATGTGTGAGCAAGTCCAGCATCTACAGACAGCAACCAACCTCATCAACGCATCACTCTCCCGCAATACCCGCAAGGCCTATCAGACAGCCTGGAGGGCATTCAACAAGTTCTTGTCTCAACACCCCCGAGAACCGTCCAGCGTCAAACTGATTCTGGCCTTTATTTCCTACTGTCGCACTCACTTGACATTATCCCACAATACCATATGGCTGTACCTGGCTGGTGTACAGCACTACCTGTCCCTTCAGGACCCCGCGAGACCTTCCGTATTCTCGTTCCATGCAGTACGGGCTGTCCTCCGGGGGATTAAGAAACGTCAGCCAGTAGTCGGTCCCAGGCAACTACCGATAACCAGAGAGATCTTCAGGGACATGTCCACCATCCTGGACATGTCCCCGTTCGGTCTTCTCCCCAGCACGGTCCTACAAGCTGCCATACACTTGGCCTTCTACGGGTTCCTACGACCCAGTGAGTTTACCTGTAACCACCCTTCAGGCCCAGTGTTACGTAAAAGTAACTTAGTCCGCCACCAAGATCATTTCATCCTACACCTGGCTGTGTCAAAGACGCAGCAGCTAGGCGCAGGAACAGACATACACCTCTTCAGGACCCACAAAAACTGGTGTCCAGTCGCCACACTGAATCGGTTGTTAACACTTCTGTCCGATCAGCCAGACACCAGTCCTCTTCTGCCCTTTCCTGTGAAACCACTCAACATGTCGCAGTTCATGAAACATACCCGGATTCTCCTCAGCAACCTACACCTAAACCCCAGTCAGTACTCCGGGCATTCATTCCGGATCGGGGCAGCCTCAACAGCATCCCGGCAAGGCATCCCGGACCACATCATTAAAAAGCTAGGTAGATGGAAGTCAGCCTGCTTTTACCGCTATATACCTAACCCACAAGTGGAAATGGCCCAGGCATTTGCCAAGCTTACCCAGTGACTTGTCGCATCAATAAAGCTATTTGCCTACCTGAATGTTTTGCCCCCTTATTTTGGTGTACCATACGATAGACCAAGGCACACTTCATCATCACATCAGGTCCATTTCATGTTGGTAAGTTTGTGTTAAACCTGTATGTCATCTTTACACGTATTGGTCATAGGGCTCTAAACCATAAATAAGAAGGCCAGTATGGTGGCCTGAAATTATGGGAGGAGCCCGGAGGGTATTTAACCAGCCCACAGGCTGCCGGTCTTTGTCGGTTTCCTGTGCGAGATACCCACCCTCCCTTCCCCTTCTTAGGGCATTTCTCAAGTATTCTTACTCCAAACAGAATACTAATTTCACATCATTTCATAGCTACTCTCATTTCATAATTTCTTATATAGGGTATGCCCCCTTATTTTGGTGTACCATACGATAGACCAAGGCACACTTTCAGGTCCATTTCATGTTGGTAAGTTTGTGTTAAACCTGTATGTCATCTTTACACGTATCGGCCATAGGGCTCTAAACCATAAATAAATAAATATATATATATATATATATATATATATATATATATATATATATATATATATATATATATATATATATATATATATAAATAAAATAAACAAACTTTGAAAATATACACAATAATTTGCATCTTATTTTTCTTAACATAGGGTGCTTGCACTAAGTTTTGAACCTTATACATTTCATTTGAATTATTTTGTGTATACTCTAAAAACTTTTATATATATAAAAAGAAAAACCACCAAGGACACTCCTGTAAGTCATCTGTGTGTGTCAATATGTTTGGCAACATACAAATTTTTCAAGAAAATATAACTGAGGTCTGTTGCTTCACATGTTTCTAAACTCATTTTCCCTGATTCTGTTTTCCAGGAATTCTAGAAATGATTACAGTTGACCTCAAGTAACATTTATATTTTTAACACACATTCCTGATTTTGTATATGTCTTTTATTCGGCACATTGTTTCAATAAATACTCTGTTCGGATCTTTTTAAAGAGGAAGTAAAGCCTCTTAAAAAAAAATATATACACCATGCAAGGCAAAGGCATAATGAGCTAGTATGCATAGCATACTAGCTCATTATGAATTACTTACCTGAGATCAAAGCCCTGGCATCGGCCCTCGTTCGCCTCCTCCAATGCCGTCATCTTTCCCAGAGTGACTTCCGGGTATCGCAGCTCCGGCGCTGTGACTGGTCAGAGCCGTGATGACGTCACTCCCGCGCTTGCGATCTGGTGCCGCCACTAACGGCATGATCACCGTTAGAAACGGCACGCTCACATCGGTGCCGCCATTCCTGCAAATATCTCCTAAACTTTTTAAGATTTACCTGTAGGTTAAAGTGGTTGTAATGGGTTTACAACCACTTTAAGCTGATAAACGGACAATTATGCGATGGCCGGGGACAAGTGAGGCGGCAGCATTTCAACACACAAGGTATACCTTCTCTACAAGTGACCCTCTGTGACAATGTCACTTTAATATAGAGATTGTGGGAAGGTTTTGATGTGCTGGTTTATCCCATATTACACAATATGTTGAAAAAAACATTAGCAATAATTTACCTTTATAATTTTTATTTATGCAAGTATAAAATGAAAATACTAGTAAGATAATGCGTGCGTTTTTTGCCATTATTGCCTAACTGAGGTTTTGTAATCTGGCAATATGTAGATATAATAAAATGAGGAAATGGCTGTATATAAGTCACTGGCAGACTGCAGGTGCTCAAGTGGTTTTGAAAAACTTTGCAGAGGAAAAACAAGATGGGACACAGAAGTGTGCAGACCCCGTGACTATCATATGCTGCTGTGCTTGTGCATTGGAAAAACATGTTTTGTGCAAAATGTCACCATTTCCATACTGGAAATAAATATATTGTGATTCATTTTAAATATGAATGGAAAAAGTTTATATGTAACCTTTCAAGAATGTCCATAAAAATATTAAAACTCAACATACCCTTTTTACAAGATTTACACATTTATGGGAGCAAAGGTTTTACATATAAGAAACACGTTCTTATATTTTTTTTTTATACTGTACTAAAGGGTCAGTCCATCCAAATTTCAGTTTTTGGTAGTTTAAGATTCAGAATACTTTATTGATCCCAAAGGGGCAATTATTGCAACACATACCACACTCAACAAAGACAACAAAAGATCACAACAATGAACAGAACAAGACACAAAGGCATAACACAATTCTCAATAACAACCATTAGCACCAAATAAAACAAATTAAAACTACACTCTAATAAACATCCATACATTAACCACTATCTGACCGCACACTGTCATATGACGGCAGCAAGAAACATCTCTTGTTCCGGGCCGCCGTCATATGACGGCACTAACTTTGCGGCCACTATGGGGTGCGCGCGCGCCGCGCCGCTGGGGACCCGATGCGCGTGCCCGGCGGCCGTGATGTCCGCCGGGCACCCACGATTGCCCAGTAACTGAGCAGGACGTGGATCTGTGCGTGTAAACACACAGATCCATGTCCTGTCAGAGGAGAGGAGACCGATGGTGTGTCCCTTGTACATAGGGACACCGATCGGTCCCCTCCCCCAGTCAGTCCCCTCCCCCCACAGTTAGAATCACTCATATAGGGAACATATTAACCCCTTTATCATCCCCTAGTGTTAACCCCTTTCCCTGCCAGTCACATTTATACAGTAATCAATGCATTTTTATAGCACGGATCGCTGTATAAATGTGAATGGTCCCAAAAATGTGTCAAAAGTGTCCGATATGTCCGCCGCAATGTCGCAGTCACGATAAAAATCGCAGATCGCCGCCATTACTAGTAAAAAAAAAAATATATAATAAAAATGCTATAAATCTATTCCCTATTTTGTAGATGCTATAACTTTTGCGCAAACCAATCAATATACGCTTATTGTGATTTTTTTACCAAAAATATGTAGAAGAATACGTATTTTTTTTTTTTAAATTGATATTTATTATAGTAAAAAGTAAAAAATATTGCGTTTTTTCAAACTTGTCCCTCTTCTTTTGTTTATAGAACAATAAATAAAAACCGCAGAGGTGATCAAATACCACCAAAAGAAAGCTCTATTTGTGGGGAAAAAATTATAAAAAATGTATTTGGGTACATGGTTGCATGACCGCGCAATTGTCATTTAAAATGCGACAGCGCTGAAAGCTGAAAAATGGCTTGGTCAGGAAGAGGGTGTTCGTGCCTGGTAGGCAAGTGGTTAAAATACAACATAGAATAAATAACAGATTAAAAAATAACAGAAAACCAAACTACCAAAATGCAAATAATACACCACTTTCTATAGCATTACCCCAAATAATAATTAATAAATACCAACATACTAGAAAAACTACATAAAAATCCTGATCATAAACCATATTGCTGGTGAGATAATGCACATCTTCTGTAGAAAATGGCCAAGAAAAAATTCTCCATACACTTATGTTTATATCCAGTAGTCTTCTGTCCTTCTGGCCTCTTCTCCCTGTGTGGGCTGCATACAGTCTTAAATGCTGTTATGACATTGGTAACCCTCTCTGCAGTATCGTACCATAAGTCCAGGCTGACATGACATGACGGCCTGTGTCCACAGGTAGTAGGTTAAATAATGCTGGCCTTCATTCATCCCCAAAGGTTGCTGGACCTCTGAGTGGTATATAATTTGAGGAATAATATTTCTTGGATTTTTAAGGTGCACATTTACAACAAAATGATTTATAGAAAAATAGGAATTTATTAGCAAAATGTTAAAAACAAACATCCAACTATGAGTATTTGATATTACAGTACAGCTACAAGTGCAAACGGATTTAATCTCTACATGTTTCGCCTTGATTGTTGGCTTCTTCAGGACAATTTTTGATATCAGGCACAGTATACACTGGAAATAGAAAGAATTTTTAAGAGACAATAATGACATAGTAAACAATCAAAGTACATAATAGGTATACAGCAAACACATACAGATTTAAATATTCATGAATTGGCAAGGTGCATGGTGTCGAAACTCCAATATGGTCATATACAGTACAGTACAGTACATATCATGTTTGAGAACAGGTGCATGCAGGGTGCCTCTTTGGGGGGGGGGGGGCGTTTCCATGCTGTTTAAATTATTTGCCAACCCCTCGGGTAGTTTATCTACCCCTGAGGCAGAGGATTGGTGTAAATGGAGCACACATATTCAAAAAGGTATTCTAAACGTTGCTTTGATCGAGGCTGATAAAGTGCATGCCAGATGGTACTTGGTCCCGGAGCGTCTTTCGAAAATGTATCCGATATCGTCGGCCTCCTGGTTCAGGGGTTGTGGCCAGATAGGCTTGTTTCTACACACATGGTGGACTTGTCCCAAAGCGCGTTGTTTCTGGATGAGGGTACGTTCCTTTATCTTTTCAGTCACGATGGTTAATATTACTAAAGGGCAAGGATTGCCCTACTTAATAAAAATGTACCAAGACACACACAGACCCTAATATACAAAATGTTTTTAGCAGCCAAAATCTCTATTGTGACTGATTGGAAAAGTCTAGCCTTAGACATAGATTTAATGAAACGTAAACTCACGTGGATCATGTTAAACGAAAAAATAGTCAGTGTCTTGCGAGACAAACAACCCCTCCTCGATAAAATATGGTCCCTCTGGCTCGCCTACTTGCAGGTCCCAAACATACAGTTTTGACTCCAGGAACACTTAGTGGTAGATCCCCGGACAGACTCACCTTCCCTTTTTCTTCTTCTTTACTCATTCTTTTCTCTCCTACTTTCACTGGTTCCCCATAAAAATAACAAACATGTTATACTTACCTGCTCTGCGCAGTGGATTTGCACAGAACAGCTCGGATCCTCCTCTTCTCGGGTCCCTCTTCTGTAATCCTGTCCCCTCCCTCCTGTTCAGTGCCCATTCAGACACGGAAGCCCCAGCCCGGCCCTGCCCCCTCTCTCCCTGATTGGCTAGCTGACTTTGACAGCAGCGTCAGCCAATGGGGCCACTGCTGTGTCTCAGCTAATCAGGAGGGAGAATCTTGGATGGCTGAGACTCTCATGGACTTCGCTGGACAGAGATGGGGCTCAGGTAAGGGGTAAGGGCTGCTGCACACAGAAGGCTTTTTGCATAGATGCATAGAATGCATTAAGATACAAAACTTCTGCCTTTACAACTCCTTTAAGTAACTATTTTTCAAATAATTGTTCTCCCTCTTAGTTGGGTATTATAGGGGAGTCCGTGCAGCACTGGATGAAAGATGCAAGGGTCTGTCAGGAGTCCAGAAACTCATTGACCTTTTATACACACACACTAATTACAAGCAAACAGATCACAGGTGAGGATGGTTACCTTTAATAGCCATTCAAACCCCTTTGTGTCAACTTGTGTGCATGTTATCAGGCCAAAATGACCAGGGTATGTAAACTTTTGATCAGGGTCATTTGGGTAGTTTCTGTTGCCATTATGATTTAAAAAGAGTAAACAAAGTTGCTTGATAATAAATGGCTTCAGCCAAACACTAACCATTAGTGAAAGAAATGTTTTTGTGTTATCATTCATATTCTCTGAAAAATGGCCAAGAAATCATAGATTCTGCCAGGGTATATAAACTTATGAGCACAACTGTATGTTTTTGAATGTACAGAGCTTAGCGAGGATTGTTCTCTGCTTTGCTTTGTAATGTTAATTCCTTACTCTTCAAAAAGTTCAATAAAAACAATTGAAATAATTGAAACAGAAAATTAGCCAGTGGAAAAACAGTTTAATAGTTTTGTTTGTGATTTTTTTTTTGTAGTATAACACTGCATTGTCTTTAATGTCCCCTTATCCCCAATTTTTCCCAAAATATTTAAAATTTAAATTTGAGGTATGAAACTGGCTAGCATCAGGACAGTATATGAGTACTTGAATAGGCAGCAAATCAAATGAGACAAGGCAGGTTTTATCTTGTAATAAAAAATGTATGTTTTATCTGAGAGACAAAAGCCACAAATATTGTTACAGTTTATAAGCAGTTTGGTTAGTCCGCAATATAAGGGAGAGAGATAAGACATGTTTTTATCTTGAAATAGAAATTAAAGTGTATCATTTGAGAAACAATGCCACAAATATTGTATAGTGATTGGACCGTGCACCTCCAGATGGCAGAAGGCATCAGCTGCACCTGCATCTACTAAAAAAGTTACACTAAAACCACCACCAAGTCAGTTGGCCTAAGACCCATTTTGTCCAAGCTCTTATTATTGCAACCCCTCCTATATATAATCTAGTGAAAAATTCTAGGCCTAGGTTGCCCCAGAGTGGGAGATTCCCAATATGTTTCTTTTGGTCTTCACTAAGGTTATTTTTGTTTTTATTTTCACATGTACTTTTCTATTTCTTTTTTCTATTTTAAATTTTTTCGCCAGTTTTTGGTATTGATGCAGTAGTTGAGCTGCACACAACAGAGGTCCGGCATGCCTGCAATTCCTCTGCAGAAGGAAGAAGAACACAAAGAGGAGGAGGCTTGAGGGTTAGCAGTGAGGAGAAGGGTTGGTGGTGATGAGGAGGAAATGGTGCAGGCTTCAAGGGGGTGTTTCACCCTGGGAGTTGTATGTGGGTGGGGTGAGATTAGGGAGGACTCAGGCTCTGCATTTTTGGTAAATGGGGTATTTTATGCTCAAGTACTGGCAATCTTTGGGTTACGTAGGTTAGTTCTTAAGTTGAATTTGTATGTAAGTTGGAACAGGTAAAAAAAATTTAAATGTAACTCCAGCCAAAAAAATTATTTTAAGTTTTGTATGGCATAAGGAAAGGTTAACTGGGCATGCAGTGAAGTGGGATAGTTAACAAGTGGCAGCATGCAGTGAGCAGCACGAAGGCCTCCCGGTGGTTTCCGGGACCAGCACGACGTCACACTGCCTCTGTTCTTAAGCATGAGTCATATGTAGGTTGGATCTTTGTAACTCGGGGACTGCCTGTACTCCAGAATTTGGGTTATCATAGAGAGAGAGAGACCACTATTGGGTGCCCACCATATTAGATCTCAGATACATACAGTAAAATTTACAATCTTTTGACATCATTCCAGAGAAAGCACATTTTGCTCTGTGTACCAACCTTTTTGATGCATTCCTGATAGAAAAGGTAAACAGAGATCATGTGATTGCTGTGTTTTTATTTCTGGTAGCTGACCTGGAACTGAGTGGGTGATCTTCAGATCTCCATCTCACTATTCATGCTGACACCTTCAAGTGGCAACATACTGTTGCAAGCCACATGAGATCAGAGTCTTTTCATCTTCCAATTCTATCATCGATCGGTTACAAAATCTGGAATGACATTTTTCAATGAATATTGATTACACTTGATGCAAGTTCTTTGGGGGTTACCTACAGTACAACCATATTTAATCATCATTTTGAGCAGGGACTATTTGTCTCACATACATCTTGCATTTTTAGATTTTTCTGGGATTCTACTACATTTAGCAACTGCATCTGAATTATACTGTGTCATTTACAGTTTTCCTTTATTATCGTTTAGCTATTGTTCTGAGATACCAGACGAGCATTTAACCTATCCAGAGTGGGAAGGGGGTCACTGCATTGGTAAATTTAACAACAACCTGGAGTGGGACTTTAATTTTATTCTTTTCTATGTCAGTTTTTCTTAGAACCTGTGCTTAGGTCTGACCTCAAAGTGCTTAGTCACGAACAGCATGCCTAATGAGGTCCATGACTCACAGTAAAGCTCATAGATCTAAACAGAGAACAGGGGAATGTTCTGTAGGGGGCTCTAACCTGACAGATCGTATTGTGGTATAAGTGATACACTGACTCACCCATCCTAATACATTGCTCTATGCCAATGTAATCTGATCAGAATTGCAATGCGCACATCCTTTGTGTATATACAATAGCTCTGGATCACTAATAAAATATTCATGCAGATATATGACTGATGCTGTGCTCCATGTTTTGCCTTATTTATCACAGATACATAACCAGCCAATCAATAACAAAATAAATAATTGTGTTAAAGTTGAAACAGATGTAAAAACCATTGTCCAATCAAATGACAAAGTTGAACTAAAGGCAAAACTTTATTCTGTTTTGAACAGAGTAAGGGAGAGTCATAACCGGTGTCAGTTTTTTTTTTTTTGCCATCTGTGTCCCATAGGGGAGATTCCTCTTCACTTCCTGTCCCATAGCCAAAACAGTAAGCAAGTGGAAATACCTCCAAAGTTAGGGAATTCTGGGGTGTCACCAGAACTAGTGTCTCCTTTGGAAGATTTCATTCTATTATTGCTGTAGCACCCTCTAGTGTGCTACTAGTGGTACTGCAGGAAAACTATAGTCTGGTCCAGGCCTGAGTCATGGAATCTGGATCAGGGTTCATTAGAGTTCAGGGCTTGGTGACTCATCCAGGCAGCTCCCTGGTGCCTCCTTCTGGTTCTAGAATGTTGGAGAATATTCTAGAAATTAGTGGTCGGAGGCTACGAGGGTTGTCTTGCATATTTAGTGGCCCTTAGCCAATCCATAGGAACTGCGCCTGGCAGAGAACTAAGGAGTTTTTAAATAGACATGAGCCATGCCAGCAGGAGAGTCATGGAAGATGGAGAAGCAGTGCTGTGGGAGTCTGACGGTGGCCCTTGAAGGACCCCTGCCAGGGACAGGCTTTACCTTGAGCCGGAGCTTGAGTGGCTGGCCTGGAAGGATCCCACCACAGGAGGCAGTTGGATGGAAGCTTTCTGGAGAGGCAGCAGGAGCAAAAAAGAGAGAATAAGTAGATCACTACGGTGCAGGGACAGATGTAGCAGGTCTCCCTTGAAGACAGCGTTGTGCTAAGTCCAACCTTGCCCTGGGAGGTCTCCAGTGTGTCAGTCAGGAAGACTGGGAAGAAGAAGCAGCCAGGTGGACGAGTCAAGAGCAGCCAGGTGGGCTAGCATTTCTGCAAGGAATAGAGCTGGGATCTGTGTCTACAGGAAAGCAGAAAGCGTTGCAGAAAGCAGTTCACTCCACATGTGCTACTTTTCCAAGGGACTGAGAGATCCTAGCCTGTTGCTAGGAACAGGGGCTGTTGCTGAGCTAACTAAAAGACTTAGTTCCAAAAGAAGTGAACAAAGGAACAAGAATTGTGCAAGAGGATCAAGTGGAAGCTGTAAATAGGGAGGAAGTTGTCCATGGTTCTGTTGTCATTGTCAAGTTGGACATCTCATAATTCCTAACCTATCCAAGTTATCATCCCCTAATAAAAGAACAAAAACAAGCCAAAAGACTGATTTCTGTGTCTGGATGCAAGAAGGAAATGCTATGTGACTGGTTGTGCAGCAGTGGGGAACCCTGACATTTGCAACTCCTATGGGGGTAGTGCTACACTGTTTTGATATAGAAACCCAGAATTTGGGATTTTCTTTTACATTGCACTTTCACTTTTCATAATAAAAGTAAACAGGACAAATATAGAGGGTGATTCTGAAGTCTGCTATGGACTTTAAGGGGAACCCCACGCCAAAATAAAAAAAAAATTGAGGTAGTGTCCCCCCAAAATCCATACCAGACCTTTATCCGAGCATGCAGCCTGAAGGACAGGATAGGGGGGAGCGAGTGCCCCCCTCCTAAACCATACCAGGCCACATGCCCTCAACATGGGGAGGGTGCTTTGGGGTCCCCCCAAAGCACCTTGTCCCCATGTTGTTGGGGACAAGAGCCTCTTCCCGATAACCCTTGCCCGGTGGTTGTTGGGGTCTGCGGGCTGGGGGTTTATCGGAATCTGGAAGCCCACTTTAACAAGGGGACCCCAGATCCCGCCCCCCTATGTGAATGGGTATTGGATACATTGTACCCCTACCTATTTACCAAAAAAAGTAGTGTAATGTGACAAAAGACAATAGACGGTTTTTGACAATTCCTTTATTAAAAAGGTCTTCTTCTTCCCTGCTTCTTCTCCTGGTCTTCTCCTTCTTTCCCGGTCTTCTCCTTCTTCCTCCAGCTTCTTCTTCCCCCGCTTCGTCCTCCGTTCTTCTTCCTCCGCCGCCGATTCCGCCACCGCTGAAGATTAAAAAAATGAACCTCCTCCGATGCTACGATGGGGCGGATGACATCATTCCGAGACCTCGCCCCTTGTGACTTCACCGCCCGGGGCATGATGGGTCCTTGATGTCACATCCGGGGTCTCCCGGATTTAGTCTAGTTATATATAAAATGTGCGCTATGGAAGTGGACAGATTGGCTGGCTGCAGCGTCGGAGGAGGGTCATTTTTTTCATGTACAGCGGGTCGGTGGCAGGAGCGGTGGTGGAGTAAGAAGAAGACCGGAAGAAGAATCGGGGAAGAAGAAGCCGGAGGAAGACCGAAGGAAGAAGGAGAAGACCAGGAAAGGAAGTGGGGAAGGAGAAGCCGGAGGAAGACTGAGAAGACCAGAGGAATAAGTGGGGAAGAAGAAGACATTTTTAATAAAGGAATTGTCAAAAACTGGCTATTGTCTTTTGTCACATTACACTACTTTTTTAGTGTAATGCCGCATACACGCGGTCGGAATTCTCGTCGGAAAAAGCTCTGATGGTTTTCCCGTCGGAATTCCGACGGAATTTCGTTTAAACTGTCTTGCCTACACACGGTCACACCAAATTCCGACGGTCAATAACACTGCGGCATACAACACGTTTGACGTCACTATAAAAGGGAAGATTACTGCTTCCGAGGATGCATCGAATTGTTTCCGAGCATGCGTCGGAATTTTGCATGTCGGAATTGCATACACACGATTGGAAAATCCGATAGAAAGGTTTTCCGTCTGAAAAATTAAGAACAGGTTCTCAATCCAAAGTCCGTCGGAAATTCCGACAGAAAAAGACAGATGGGCATACACACGGTCGGAAAATCCGATGAAAAGCTCCCATCGGACTGTTTCCATCGGAAATTCCGACCGTGTGTATGCGGCATTAGGGTAAGGGGATGATGTACCCCATACTTATTCACATAGGGGGGGCAGGATCTGGGCAGGGTTGTCGGGAAGAGGCTCTTGTCCCCATCAACATGGGGACAAGGTGCTTTGGGGGGGACCCAAAGCACCCTCCCCATGTTGAGGTCATGTGGCCTGGTATGGTTCAGGAGGGGGGCACTCACTCATCCCCTCATTTTCCTGACCTCCAGCTTGCATTCTCAGATGAGGGTCTGGTATGGATTTTGGGGGGGACCCCACATAATTTTTTTTTAACATTTTGGCGTGGGGTTTTTCTTAAAGTCTATACCAGCCCTGAAGGGCCTTGTATGTACTTGGGTGGGGGGAACCTAAGCCATTTGTTTACTTGATTTTTGAATAGCCGGATTTTTGGAATTCCACACCACAATATTTTTGAATATTTACATACCATTGCAGGCATTTGAAGAGTTAAAATTATGGAATAAACCAAACTGATGTGCATTGGCTAATTATGCTGCTGAGTACAATGCACATTTTCAAGAGGTGATACAATCTGCGGGATTTGAACACATGAACCTTTGACGGCAGCTAGGCATACCGCTACGCTACGGACTTGCACATCCAGATACTTTTGTATGCAACTAGAATTAATACAGATTTGAAGGGTTATGAATTGTTTGCACTTATAAAATATGTATTTTGAGTCTGCAAAAGTCAAACAAAGTAAAAAACAATCAACTTTTTATTTCAACATTAGTATAAACATTTGTTACATTAATGTACTTGGGCCAAACCAAAAAAATAGGGCTGCGTAAATTAAAGACTAATTCCTCGTTTACTATTTAATTTTTTTGATCGATCAAAATTCTTTTGATTGGTACTCGCCTCTCCGCTGGCTTCCGGACCTTCAGGGAGTTCCATCGGAGATCCGGTGACGTTACGGACATCGACATCACCGGACTCCTCCCCTCTTCCACAAGTGCCTCCGTCTGCTAACGAAGAGAAGAGTCCGGTGATGTTGAAGTTCTGATTGAACGTAACGCGTACAGGGGAGGAGCTGCGCATGACGTCACCCGCTGCTGCCCTTCGGAAACACGATTGTTGGTTTTACATGCTTTTATTATCTTTATGTGAGTAGTTTGTGTTTGAACACAAAAATTAAATCTTATGCTTAAGTGGTGAGCACTTAGATCTTTTCTTTCTACGCATGACCTGGCGTCCTTGCTAAGATCTAAGGAGACGTGAGAGAGAAGTTTATGGTCCGTGTTAACCCTTTTGATACCCGCTTGCATGACCACCTGTTTGCAGAGGGGTCCATGCCATAAGGTGAGAGTGATTAGTTAGACTGGAGGTGGAGGGATTGTCACGCTACTGTGGAAAAAAAATTACTTACGTCAGTGCTACAGTTTGAATTTAAAACGTATTTGTGTGAACTGTGAAGTTAAGTCATGGATTGTGGAAACTAACTAGTGTCGGGTAATTGTATATAGTGTATACCACATTTACCACTGACTAATGCAGAGTTGCAATGCAAGGAGATCAGCTAAAAGTAGTTGGATTTGTATGAGCGTTATAATTAATCGAAATTAGTCGATTAATCGATTTTAAAAAATCGATTAATCGAACACGAAAATGTTAATCAGTAACAGCCCTAAAAAAAAAGTCATGGAAACGATGCTCCAGCATTTGACAATAGTTAGAAGGGCCCTGCTCAAAAGAGCTTACAATCTACAAGGGTAGGACACAAAAAATTATACACATTAAACAAATCACATTAGAAATGCAGGTATACAAATCAAGCTAATAACAAGCATGAATCATTTTTTTTGTGATCAAAAGTCCTTGCCCCAAACCCCAAAAAAGTTACATGGCAGAACTACTGTGGAAGGGCAGTGAACAACCTGTTTCTGGCATATGCCACCTGTTTTGAAGGTTGGGTATGGCTGATTACTGTCAGCACACTGAGAGATAAACAGCTGTCATCTTGTGGGTTTTGTCTTTCTAAGGGCTCTTTCACACATGCGGACCGTATGTCCGTTTTTCATCCATCCGTTTTTGGATGAAAAACGGACATACATGCATGTCTATGGGGTAGCGGGTGTCAGCGGATTTAAGCCCCATACACACGCTCGGACAATCCGCGGACCAGGTCGGTCGGATTCTGTCCGACGTACTTTGTCCGATGTTGGTGTTGCGTACACACGGTCGGACTACGTTGTCGGAATATCCGGTCCGGAAGAACGTTGTGACGTAAGTCGTCGTCCACGAGATTACAAAAGGGAAGTTCAGCACCACGTCAGGCACCCGTTGGGCTCCTTCTGCTGATCCCGTGTTTATCGAGAGTTAGTGGAAGTTTGGTGACTTAAGATTCGCGCTTCTCAGTTTTCTGACTCAGATCGTTACTGCTCTTCAGTTTGTGCTTGTCGTGCGTATCTGTTTATTAGTGCGTGTAGTCAGTTCGCATTTGTTGGTCATTGCGGCCTATATCTTGATATAGGACGCTTTGATTTGCACTGCTTATTGTCTGCTCGTTGCTGGTATTCAGTTCGTTCTTTCAGGCCTTGCTGTTTATCGGTGCTTTCTGTTTGTCCGTTCTGACCAGCCGACCTTTTGTGACCTTCTGAGCGATGTTTCCCGTGCGTACTCGTCGCCGAGTTCGTGCTGTACGCGGAATTGGTGTCGGGCTTTTAGCTTTGACCCAAGACCCGTCCATGAACAGAGTGACGAGGAGTATGTGGACCAAGAATTGGTTGCTTCAGCGTGACCAGTTCTCGCACATGCCTTTGCTTCGTGAGATCCGGGAGAATAATCCTGATGATTTCAGGAACTTTCTCAGGATGACGGACCCCGATTTTCACCATCTTTTGGCTTTGCTGACCCCCTTTATCAGCCGGCAGGATACCTGCATGAGACAAGCCATTACTCCGGAGCAGAGGCTTGTTGCCACGTTGAGGTACTTGGCGACAGGGAGAAGTCTTCAGGATTTGAAGTTCTCTTCAGGTATCTCTCCCCAGGCCCTGGGACTCATTATTCCAGAGACCTGTTCTGCCATCATTCAGGTCCTGCAGGAGGACTATATTAAGGTAACATTTCTACTTGACTATTCCCTTCTATGTATGCTCTGTTTGCTAATGTCTTGTATTTTTGACCTCCTTCCCTAATTACCATGATTGCAATATGTTCTAATATGCTGTGCCCCTTTTCTCCTTCATGCATTTTTCCCTTCACTTACCTCACCAGCATGCTCTTCTGCCCCAATAGACACCTATGGCCTAGTCACTTAATCAATGTCTTTTGTCTGCTGCATAGTATTGTTTGTCCCCAAACACCCCCTAAAATATGCACAAATGTTTGCTGTGTGGTTTACTTCGTGTAGAGACCCTTTTTTATTTGTTTTTGGTGGGGGGGGGGCAAACTCATTATGAACCCCCTCCCCCAACTGCTCTGTCAGATGGTACCAATCCTCTATCTGTTGCCTTTCCCAAGCTCAATACACACTATCTACCTACCTCTTTATAGTGGGCATCTTTACGGATGAATTCTGCAAAGCATGTAGTGCAATGGCTGCCTCCATACTTTCCATTTCCTCTTTTTTTGTCTTCTTTCCCTCCTATTAGCTTGCTTGTTAATTTCATAATGTCACAATGTGCTTGCGTTTTTTTGTGGGTGGGGGGGGGGGGCGGGGGGGTTAATGTTATTTTATCTTTCCTGGGGGCTGCCAATAGTGTTAAGTACAGAGGGTCTGGCCAAACTAGCACACATTATTGAGCCATTTGCCAATCAATGAAGTGCAGAGGGTTACCTGTCCCCCCCCCCCCCCCCCCAAAACCCTAGTTATTGCCAATGGCCCATCAGAAGTGTGGGGATTGATGGGGGGTGAGTCATCTGTGAAGGGGAGCCTCTACTTTTCTGTGCAAATACTTTCCAGCCTCCAATTTTATACAATGCTCTTGTTCCAAGATGTTGATTGTCTAATCAGCTTGCAATGTTTAGGTGCAAAGTGACTAATTATTTTTTCTTGTTTCACTCCACAGTTCCCTTCCACGCCACAGGAATGGCAGACTGTGGCCTCCCACTTTGCCAGCCGTTGGGACTTTCCTAACTGCGGAGGGGCAATTGATGGGAAACACGTCCGCATCGTCCCACCGCCCAACTCGGGGTCCTACTATTATAATTATAAAGGGTTTAATAGTGTAGTGATGTTGGCGGTGGTGTCGGCAACATACGAGTTTATGTATGTGGACGTGGGGATGAACGGCCGGATATCGGATGGTGGTGCCATTACGCACACGGAGTTCTACTGGCGTCTCCAAAGTGGCAGTCTGTGCTTGCCACCTCCAGAGGAGAATGCCGAAGGACTCCCCTTCGTCTTTGTCGCAGATGAAGCGTTTGCGTTGACTCCCCATGTGATGAGGCCGTTCCCGATGAGGACCCTCACCCCGGACCAGAGGGTCTTCAACTACAGGCTGTCCAGAGCCAGAAGAGTGGTGGAGAACACTTTTGGCATCCTGGCCAGCCGCTTCCGCCTGTTCCTGACGGCATTTAACTTGGCGGAATACAAACTGAACCACATAGTTCTTGCCTGTTGCATATTGCACAACTTCCTCAAAAGACATAACAGGAACTATGTGGTTCCCGTTGGCCCAGATGTGGAGGGCCCTCCAAATGCGGACCTCACAGCCCTTCGAGTGGCACGTCCAGGCTTGCCCCCTCTAAATGCCCGCGTGGTCCGCGACCAATATATGGAGTACTTTGTGGGTAGGGGGGCCATTGCTCTGCCTGACGATGTGTGAGAGGCATTTTTTAATAAATCTGATATTTGAACCAACCTATGATTTCTTGTCATTTCAGTCTTCTTTTTAGCTTATTTTACCTTGACATTTTTTCCCTTTGCCTTCGACAGTGGGAATGCACTTTCTGGGCAAAAGGAGGTAACAGTCTCTTCTTCCCAAAAAGATTCTTCTCATGTTGTGTGTTTGCTACCTAATCTTTGGTCTAGAGAAGGTTTGTCCTGCATAACTGACACCCAAAATACTCCTTTTCAGCACCAGGTCTGACATGTGTGTATTCTGAAAAATGCTGGGCTCCGTGTTTTCGTACAAAGCACTGTGGGTGTCATTTACATAAGTCAAATCCGCTATGCTCTACAAGTGCATTGAAAAAGTTCCCTGGGAAAGACAATTGCAGTGCAAAGTGGATTTGCCTTTAGTAAATAACACCCATTGCCCCCCATATCCTTTACATTTTACATACATAATGCATTGTGTTTTTTAAATAAGGAAGCCACACATTTAGAAAAATAAAAAAGTTTACTAGGAAAACCTTCACAAGTGCGTTTACAATCTTCACGCCAAAACTGACAACATCTTGGTTATTTACAACATTGTTTACAAACATTCCGCAATTGGTAAAACCAGGCATGGAGAAAAACAGAACCTATGAACTAGGAAAGTTCAACTTTGTAAAGTGAAGACAAGATCAGACATGACTATATGTTCAAAGTGTGTTTGATCTTGCCTTCATCACATGGGGGGGTCACCCCCGGAAAGTGGAAATTTAGAACATGCACACAATTTGGGTCTGAAAATGGTCATTAGATGGTAAAACACATGCCTAGAAGCTTCAAAAGTGCCATTTTCCATCATGGGGATGAATGGACGTTTTTTGGGGGTGCAACCCCTTCACCACAACCACTTTCGTAGTTCGTAAAGTGTTTGCACCCCCAAAAAAACGTTGGCATTCATCCACCATGATGGGAGCTAGCACATGTGGACACAATGTGTGCATGTTCCAAATTTCACACAGTTTTTAAGTTGCAAATGTGTTCAGAAGCTGGCACAAATGTGTGTTAATTACTTGGTGCGTTTTCATATTTTTCCTAAAACATCAATGATGTTCTTCAATTTTTGTTGAACATCATTGATGTTTTGCTTTATGTAATCTAGATCTCTATTGCAGACCATTATCTCTCCGATGAGTACGTGGGCACTCTCTGTGGTAAAGTGCGATTTTTCTTCCACAACATCCACGTCACCTAAAAACCACAAACAAACAAAAATGGGGTGTTGGAAATGAGGCAGCCATACATGGATTAGCTTACCAGTAGCTGTGTTCTCACACACTCACCTGTTGTGGTGACAATTTCTCCAAGTTCGATGATCTCTCCTTCCTCCTCCTCCTCCTCCTCCTCTGCTTCTGCTCTTTCCCCTTTTTTGGGAGGTGTTGGTTTGGGGGTTTCCGCAGACGGCCCAAGTTTTCTCTCCCCTATGAGAATGTACAAAAGGAAGATTTAGCAAGACTATCTATTGAGGGCAGAAATAGGAAATGACAAACATTGCTTGAAAGTGACGGACACTATTTTAGTTTGGCCAGTTACAAATGGCAACAACATGAATGTAGTCACTTTGTAAAGGTGCTAAACTGACTAGCTTTTTGGTAGAAGTTTGTGTGATGGAGACCCCCCTCTAGTATCCACTGGAGCACATGTGTGGAAAAGCCTAATAAAAAGTGGGTTTGGGTGTCCCAGCACTAGTGCTCTAGAGTCCAGATGGGTAAACAGCTACTGGGTGACCTCTCCTTTACATTGAATAAATTGGCTTGACATTCTTGATGACATTTCTAGTGAGAACAAACTTCCTTTCCCCAAAAAAAAACACCAAACCACGTATTAAAAGTGGCCGAACGTTCGAGGTTGCGTACGATCGAATGGACACACACACGACCATGACAGTGGCAGAAAGATCGAGGCTGAGTACGATCGAATGCACAGACGAACATGAAAGTGGCCATTTTGGAATGTACAACTTTGTAAAAATCAAACCACATGGAGCAGTATGCAAGCAAGAAATCAAACACAAAACACAACTACTTACTTTTTTGAAGAATTCGCTTGATCTTTCTGTACTGATCGGCCTCCCTCAGTTTCAGGTCTGACCAGCGTTTCCTCAGTTGCTCCTTGGATCGTTGTACCCCAAAATGATTGTACAGCCTTCTCACAACTTTAGACATGATCTTGGCCTTGCGGACATTGGGGTTGAGGTAAGGCCCATACTTCCCATCATAGTCGCTCCTCTTTAATATGTCCACCATCTCCAACATTTCTCCAAATGACATATTTGAGGCCTTGAATTTCAGGCTCCGGGATCGGGACGTTTGTGCCTCCGGACTTTCCTCGTCCACCTCCTCGTTGGGGGGATATTTGGGGCGCACCTGCTGTGTCCCCGCCATGTGCTCTCCCCACTGCGCCGTAAAGAGAAGGGGTGGGGAATAGACGAGAAAGATCGTCAGGGGCGGGCGGAGTTTGATGCATGCGCACTGTATATAAAACGTCACACGCCTGTGTCGTAGCCACGATCTGGGAGACGAGGGGAGAGAAAGCTCACGCACGAGACGATCGCTACAAACGAAGGTACAATTTGACGTTGGTACATAACTAGCCTAGACTGATTAGAACTTGAGGCTTCTTTATGGAGAAGATTAGGAGAGTTTAGGCTGACATTATTTATATTGTTTGGTGTGGAGTTGTGTCTTGCAGAGGTGATGGAGGCCTTCTACAACGTGAGCTTTCTACCCATCTTCATTGATAAATACCGGCAATTCCCCCTCTTATGGCAGGCGAAACACAGGGATTATAGCAACAGACCAAAGAGGTACGCAGCCCTGCTGAAACTTGTGGCATTTGTAAAGCCTACCCTGCCCATGGCAACCGTGGCAAACTTAAAAGTGAAGATCAACAACATGAAGAGTACCTATTTCCGGGAGCGCAATAAGGTCCTGAAGTCACAAGCATCTGGAGCTGCAGCAGCTGATGTCCATGTCCCCACGCTCTGGTACTATGAGAGGCTCCACTTTCTCAAAGACCAGGCTACTGTCAGGAAGTCACTCTCGACTCTTCCTTGCACGCGTCCTTCCACGCACGCCACCCCTGATGAGGCTTCCGAGGACCAACCTGGGCCTTCCAGTATGGAAGATGTGCAGGTGCCCAGCTTGTTCCAGGTATAGTAGTTTTGTAACCAGTTTGGGGAATAATGAATGATGTTCAGTTAATTCAGGATCCCCAATTGCTTATTTCCTAACGTGATTGACATATCAACAGACAGTGGTGTGGGAGACATTTTTGGGAAGAATCTAAACTGCAGGGCTGAGAATTGTATGGTTTTGTATTTGAAAACATTTTGCAACAGTCACTAGATGAGAATTGTGTGTGTTTGATGAACAAATAACTGAAACTATGTCCCTTTTTCATACACAGGAAGACCTCAGCCAGGAGGTGGCTGTGGAAGGTGGCAGTCAGGAGGAGGCAGGGGGTAGTGGCAGCCAAGAGGGGGGTAGGCGTAGGAGCCTGACTGTCTCCCAAGTCCCTCCCCTCCGCCTTCCCTACAGAAGGGCGAAAAACATGGGGGAGGTGGGAGAGTCAGCGCTCCAGCTGATAAAAGATGCCTCAGCCTCCCTCTATGCCACACCCACCTACGAGGAGGCCTTTGCCTCCTTGGTTACCAGTAAATTTACGGGTATGGAGGCGGGGCAACGCAGCATGTGTGAGGAGGTCATCCTCAAAATACTAAATGAGGGGATGGCTGGGGAGATGACTCCCCTCACACATGTTTGCGAGAGTGACCTTGCTCCGCCTCCTCCTCCTCCTTCTGCCACCCCACCAGCACCAGCACCACGGCGTGGAAGGAAGCGTACAAGGAAGACAAGAGAGTGACGACCTGGACTCAGTCTGGTCTGAGAGAAGATGGAGCCTCTCGTAGGACCAGAGCCTGGGGACCTAGATGGCATCTGCTGCAGTTCCGGATGTTTTGGACTTCAGGACCAGATTGCGCTCCCTTATTATTTAGATAGGTACTCTTCATGCCCCCAATTGTTTAAGTCTGTAAAATGATGGTTGCCATGGGTGTCCAAGGCTTTGCAAATTCCCCAAGTTTCACCATGGCTGCGTTCCTCTTTGGTTTGTTGCTGAGACCTAAATAAAGGTTTTTTTGATTTGAAATAATCATTGACTATTGTGTTTTACTTTTCTACAATGACAGTTTTTCTTTGAGTAGGCAGGTACATTTCACTAATCCTAAAGTAGAATTAACAAGGGGCACCAACAACCAACAAACTCCTAGTAAATTTAAGCAAGAAATACAAATGTTAATAATGTGGTTTTGCTAAGTTGAGACATACAAACCCCCTCCAAAAAACAAAAAAATTCTCCTTCAAATATGTATTCCCCAAAAAAAAAAAAAAAAAAAAAAAAAAAAATCATGGTAAAAAAATAACAAAGATTGTATTACGATCTGAGTAAAATTAAACATGTAGTGTATAAATGCTGCAAAGTAATAAAGAAGTAAGTTTGTGAGAAGTGCGGGTGAATAGGAGCAGCTAAAACATGTCATTCTTGTTGCATTGTAAAGAAAAAGAGAATGCGCTGCATTAAAGACATTTTAACATTGCAGCGTGACGAATGTGCTGTGTCGATTAGGAAAGGTAGTTTTACCTGACCGAGCGCTTCCGTCACAGAATTGCTTCTGAGCATGCGTAGCACTTTGTCCGTCGGACAAGCGTACACACGCTCGGATTTGGTGTGATCGGACCGTGTTGACGGCAAAGATTTCCAGCAGGAGATAAGACTTTGTCCGTCGGACAAACTGACGAACACTGTCCGATGGTGCATACACACGGTCTGATTTTTCAACAACCTTGTCCGATCGGACAGAATCCATGAAAAAGTCCGACCGTGTGTATGGGGCTTTAGTGTAAAAAAAAGCCATGGGAGTTAAAATGAGAGTAGTTTGCAGGTCTGAGCATGCTCAGTTGTGTTGGCACCTAGTTGTAAAGAGACTGGAAATGTATCTCTCTTCTCAGACTTGTAAAGATATTTCAGTGTAAAGATAAAAAATAACTTTTCACACAGTTTAAAAGCAGATTATCTTTAAACAATATACTGCATACAGTATTTCAGTACCATTTAGGCAATTATATCATGCGCTAAACATTATTTCCATGGGTAATAGTCATGGTCCTAACAAGAGTAAGGGTTTGGGCGCTATTTGTTTTCTAGGAGCTATAGTAAATTCGGTTTTGAGAGTATTTTTGCACCAGTGCTATAGTGAATACAGTTTTAGTGCTAATTACCATGATTATCGCTATTTAGCGCGTGGTGCTATAATAAATGACCCCCACAGTGACACTTTTTGGGGACCGGTGACACTCTTTACAGTGATCAGTGCTAAAATAAAATGCACTCTCACTGTACTAATGACACTGGCAAGGAAGGGGTTAAGTGTGCGCCTAGGGAGTGATTTCTAACTCTGTGGAGGATGGTTTAACTGGAGGAAGAGAGAGATCTCTCTCTTCCTCTCTGACAGAACGGCGGTCTGCCTTGTTTACATAGGCAGACCGCCGTTCTGCCTCTCCCGTGAATTATTGGCAGGTCCCGGCACCCATCGCAGCCACTGGACCCACTGATTGGCTCCCACTGTGTCCAATCACAGCGGGAGTGGGTCGCCGGCAGCGCGCGTGTGCATCCAAGGCCATGAGGAGGAAACAACTTAGAGGTACGTTGTTTCATGCAGCCGGGTCGCACTGCCACAGTAAATGAGCAGTGGGTGGTCCGGTAGTAGGTTAAAGAAAAGAAAAAAATATGCCCCTGCAGGAAAATGTCATAATGTGCTAGTATACCTGGCATACTAGCACATTATGACATACCTTAAAAGAAGCTCTCCAGCAGTGCGCTGTCACAGCTAACAGAGCTTTCATCTTCAACCGGTCTTCCCTCCGGGTTTGCGGGCTCTGGCATGTTCACGGGAGTCAAGGCTGCAGCACAGCTCTCTTAATGGACAGCATGCCGTCCAATGAGAGCGCAGTGACCATGCTCTGGTGATGTCACCGGCTGCTACTAAAGTAAATATCTCATAAATGCTGCACGTTGAGGAGATATTTACTATACCAACAGGTAAGCCTTATTATAGGCAGGTATGTCTCCAGTCTCTGACCGTCTCCTGCAGCATGTCTCCAGTCTCTAAAAGTCTCCTGCAGCATATCTCCAGTCCAGTGTAATTAATTATTAAAGTGGATGTAAATTTTTTTTTTATGTCATAATGTAGAGAATAAGATTTCCTTTCATTTGAGCCCAGTCTTGCCACACAGATTTACTCGAGGCCTGAGCAATCCTTTTATTGTTCAGTTAGAGAAATCTTGACAGAGTCTTGAAAACTTTGTCAAAAATGCCCCCTTGCTGTGAGTGACAGGTGATTTACATATCTCATGCACTAGCCTGAGACAGGCACATCCTGTGTGAAAAGTTCACAATTCACATTCCCCCTCCCCTCCCCTCCCCTCCAGCTCTCCCAGCTTTACTGTGTTTTGACTGGATGTTTCTCATCATGAGATGCAGTGAACAGTCAGCAGACTATAGACAGACAAGTGATTTAGGGGACATGTATGTAGTCAGAGCTGGGCAGAGTAGATCATCCAGTGATCTGATGATAACCTGTCTCAGGCTAGTGCATGAGATATATAAATCACCTGTCACTCACAGCAAGGGGCGTTTTTGACAAAGTTTTCAAGACTTTTTCAAGATTTCTCTAACTGAACAATAAAAGAGGATTGCTCAGGCCTCGAATAAATCTGTGTGGCAAGACTGGGCTCAAATGAAAGGGAATCGTATTCTCTACATTATGACATCAAAAAAAATTTGGGGTTTACATTAACTTTAAGCGCTACGTAAACTGTTGGCGCTATATAAATCCTGTATAATAATAATAATAATAATAATAATAATAATAAAGAAAAAATCTGAGTTTACTTCCACTTAAATTCTTTTTTTTGCACAATGTAGAAGTTTGCATCATCAGATATTGTGAAATCAACTGTAAATGATTGAGGAATACATCTGGATCGTAAAAGGTTATGTGAAGAAAAAGGAAAAGTTTCACTGCACAAATCAATGTTACAGCAAGAAGTGATAGTAAAATGGAGAAGAGCGATCGGATGTGGTTTAGGTGGGTGTAAGATTAAAATGCCTGATTTCAAGGAAGTATTGAAGGGAATGTATGTCTTATAAACTGGGATTGTTTGCAGTGCCAGTAAAGTTACATAACTTGTCAATTCTATAGAACATGCAGGAAATTGTCATATTAGAAGCAGGTGGGGATGTTGTAGGGAACAAAATTGGCTAATTTTAAAATTCTCATGAAGTTGATATTTCAGCTTCTGATGGACTGCGGTTGGCTGATTCACCCACTGACTTCTAATACCTCTTGATGGCTTCACTGACGTGATCGTTACATGTGGCAGCTTTGTTCCACAAGGTGTGCGATAAGTATGTCAATGTCTTTTACAAAGGATTTATTGAGGTTTTTAGAAGTTTTACAATGGCTCAATAAAGTAGCATTTAACAGGGACAAGGAGCAAACAAAATGAACATTTATCTCACAAAAGTGAGTACAACCCCTCACATTTTTGTAAAACATTTTTATTTTATATCTTTTCATGTGACAACACTGAAGAAATGACACTTTGCTACAATGTAAAGTAGTGAGTGTGCAGCTTGTATAACAGTGTAAATTTGCTGTCCCCTCAAAATAACTCAACACACAGCCATTAATGTCTAAACCGCTGGCAACAACAGGGAGTACACCCCTAAGTGAAAATGTCCAAATTGGGCCCAAAGTGTCAATATTTTGCATGGCCATCATTATTTTCCAGCACTGCCTTAACCCTCTTGGGCATGGAGTTCACCAGAGCTTCATAGGTTGCTACTAAAGTCCTCTTCCACTCCTCCATGACGACGTCACGGAGCTGGTGGATGTTAGAGACCTTGCACTCCTCCACCTTTTGTTTGAGGATGCCCCACAGATGCTCAATAGGGTTTAGGTCTGGAGACATGCTTGGCCAGTCCATCACCTTTACCCTCAGCTTCTTTAGCAAGGCTGTGGTCATCTTGGAGGTGTGTTTCGTTATCATGTTGGAATACTGCCCTGCAGTCTCCGAGGGGATCATGCTCTGCTTCAGTATGTCACAGTACATATTGGCATTCATGGTTCCCTCAATGAACTGTAGCTCCCCAGTGCCGGCAGCACTCATGCAGCCCCAGACCATGACACTCCCACCACCATGCTTGAGTGTAGGCAAGACACACTTGTCTTTGTACTCCTCACCTGGTTGCCGCCACACACGTTTGACACCTGAAGCAAACATGTTTATCTTATTCATCCACAGGACATGGTTCCAGTATTCCATGTCCTTAGTCTGCTTGTCTTCAGCAAACTGTTTGTGGGCTTTTTGTGCATCATCTTTAGAATAGGCTTCTTTCTGGGACGACAACCATGCAGACCAATTTGATGCAGTGTGCAGCGTATGGTCTGAGCACTGACAGGCGGATTACTCCCCCCCCCCACCCCTTCAACCTCTGCAGCAATGCTGACAGCACTCATACGTCTATTTCCCAAAGACAACCTCTGGATATGATGCTGAGCACGTGCACTCAACTTCTTTGGTCGACCATGGCGAGGCCTGTTCTGAGTGGAACCTGTCCTGTTAAACTGCTGTATGGTCTTGGCCACCCTGCTGCAGCTCAGTTTCAGGGTCTTGGCGATCTTCTTATAGCCTAGGCCATCTTTACGTGGAGCATCAATTCTTTTTGTTCAGATCCTCAGGCAGTTCTTTGCCATGAAGTGCCATGTTGAACATCCAGTGACCAGTATAAGAGAGTGAGAGTGATAACACCAAATTTAACACACCTTCTCCCCATTCACACCTGAGACCTTGTAACACTAAAGAGTCACATGACACTGGGAGGGAAAATGGCTAATTGGGCCCAATTGACACATTTTTACTTAGGGGTGTACTCACTTTTGTTGCCAGCGGTTTAGACATTAATGGCTGAGTGTTGAGTTATTTTGAGGGACAGCAAACTTACACTGTTATACATGCTGTACACTCACTACTTTACATTGTAGCAAAGTGTAATTTCTTCAGTGTTGTCACATTAAAAGATATAATAAAATATTTACAAAAATGTGTGGGGTGTACTTACTTTTGTGAGATAATGTCCATCCTGTCCTGAAATTTACACAGCTTCTCCCCACAGCACAGCCCGAGCAGGGGAGGTGACCTAATCTTTTCTGCTGCAGTTTCACTTTCATTTACATGTCTCCTCCCCACAACCACCATGTGACTGGAGTTTAGCTTTAATTATTGTTATATAACAATGGACTTAAACTTTTAAAGTGGAGTTCCACCCTAAAAAAAAAATTTCATTTATGTGCATTAAAAAAAAAAAACAATGGACTTAAACTTTTAAAGTGGAGTTCCACCCTAAAAAAAAAATTTCATTTATGTGCATTAAAAAAAAAACATTTGAAACTTGGTGGATCCCCAGACTCGTAGGCTACACAACGTTTGCAGATCTACGGGCTAAGTTTGATCTACCGAAACAGGTGTTCTATGGGTATCTCCAAATCCGCCACTATGCCTTGTCATTTGCACCAAATCTGCAATTCTCCCCTCCAACCCCCTTTGAAAATATTGTACTTGCAGGATCAGGCCAAATCTCTGATATATACAAAATATTGAACGCAAGAGCCTTTGATACGATGGGCAAACATAATTATATGCTAAAGTGGGAAAAGGCCCTGGGAGAGGAGATACCCATGGAACAGTGGGGGACCATTTGGGTCCAGTCGGCCAAGAGCTCGATCTGCACCCTTTATAAAGAAAATTGGTACATGACCAATGCTACATGTGATATTCCCAACCAGCTCAGATCGCTGCTGGCGTTGCATGGGGGCTAGAGGGACACTCATCCACATTTATTGGGATTGTCCACAGATTGTTCCTTTCTGGAACTCAGTCCAGCAATTACTTGCCCGCCTACTTGATAAGGTAATACCCGCCACCCCTAAATTTTTTCTACTGGGCCTCTCCTCATTGAAAGCCCCAGCCCCACAGAAGAAATTAACTAGGCACATTCTCACAGCGGCACGCTGCCTGGTGGCGCTAAACTGGAAACGTAGCAACCCCCCCTCCACTGAAGCCCTCTATGCAAGGATTAAAGATGTTGAGTTGATGGAGAAGATGACAGCAAGAATACAAGACAGCTTAGAAGCACATGATAAGGTCTGGGAACACTGACCCAGGATGAAGACGACCTACTATTCCCCCCCCCCCCCTTCTCCTCTTTTCCCCCTTTTCTTCCTTCTTTACTAGGAGTTGCTCTAAAACTCCTGTTTACCACTTGTTATGCAAATTACAATGTTTAGTTAATAGCTACTCTTCATGCAAAAGTAGAATTACCTTGTTATAAAAAGAAGAAAAATGCCAGAGGCTACAAGTTTCAGAAGTAGACTAGC
Source organism: Lithobates sylvaticus (assembly GCA_028564925.1). Classification (NCBI taxonomy): domain Eukaryota; kingdom Metazoa; phylum Chordata; class Amphibia; order Anura; family Ranidae; genus Lithobates; species Lithobates sylvaticus. The sequence goes on from CM053028.1 coordinate 57,284,981, forward strand.
CATGTCAGTTAAGATAGCAAATTACTCATGTGTGGTTGACTAAGTATTGCATTTCAAATGTATCTGATAAATACTTGAATAAAACTGTTATTGATAAAAAAAAAAAAACATTTGGAGAAATGTTTTACTCACCTCTAAATGGCTGTTGCTATGCGGTCCCCCGTAGTCTGCCTCCTTCAGTGCCTGGGCTCTTGACGTCACTTCCCTCAGTGCAGGAAGGGCTCAGCTCTGCCCCCTCCCTCTTGTCAATCATCTGGGACACGTGACAGGTCCCAGATGATTGCGCGGCCAATCACGGCGCGCGGTGCCGCTCGTGCATGCGCAGTGGGTGCCCGGCTGTAAAGCCACAGCCGGGCGCCCACAGTTACAATGCCGGCGCCGCCGAGCGGAGGGGGAGACGAGCGGGGCATTCGATCCCCTGCATCGCTGGAACCTGTGACAGGTAAGTGTCCGATTATTAAAAGTCAGCAGCTGCAGTATTTGTAGCTGCTGACTTTTAATTTTTTTTTTTAAGCGGAACTCCGCTTTAAGCACTTTAACCATTATATATGAATGCGCATCATCACTTGACAGATGCAATTCTAGCAGGAAAGATAAAGAATAATTTGAGTTTGACAAGACCTCAACCTGCATCGATTTTGAAACAAGTGTATTTATTTAATATTTAATGCATGTGAAGCATATAATGTACAGATGTGACTCATCATCACTATATTTATTGTCTTAAGACAGATAGATAAATCCCTGCACTGTGCTGTGCGTCCTCCGCCTATGATAGTGCTGTCATTTATTATCTTCATGGCGGTGCTGTAATCTGTTACATAATTACAAGTAATAGCTATTTCTCCCTATCATAAATAATTTCATGTGATGTGGAACGCGAGTCTGACTCACGCAGTATTATTGGATATATCCTCATCTCCAGCCTTGGGAATCCTAGAAAAGATAACATTTTAGTAAAAATTTTATAATTAATTCAGTGTACAAGGAGCAGAACTCAATTACAGATGGACTTTGCATATTCTTAGCTGATTATCTAAGTATCCATTTCTGCTTGAAACATTTCTAAAGTCAAAATATTTTTGTGGTTTTTCATGGAGCAACTGAAGGGTTAGAACCTCTGTTATATTTTCTATTACTCTGTCCCCTCTGGGAAGATTCACGCTCTCTATTTCTCCTGGTGAGTGATGACAAGTGATGAGCTAATGATGAACTAGCGATGTCATTCCTGGGCCAATCAGCTGCGGCACAAGGCTGCACATATACATAGGACAAGGATGCTCATGACATCACTAACCATATTAAGTCAATAACATTGTCCTAATATGGCCAGGTGGCCATAATCGGTCAATGATGTCATGAGCATCCCCACCTCTTTGTGTACATGCAGCTGCAGGCGGGGAATCTCCTGCCTGCAGCCCGTTGGCCTGGCACTGACATGGGTTTGGACCAAACACAGTGTTCTGTCAAAAGAGCCAACTCATCAAAATCTCCAATCACATCACTTCAGGTGATTCTCCAGCAGCAGTAATTGCAGATTTTGACGACTTGGCAGTTTACACAGGACACCGGCAATGTAAACACTACGGTACATGACGAGAACACCGGCTAAAGAATAAAAAAGTTGTCTCCGCCTTGGAGGTCGGCAATGTTGTTGGTTACTAGCAGGCGGACTAACAATGTCCACTCAATGTCAACTCATTATATCGTGTACCGTAGTGTATACGCTGCCGGGGTTTTGTGAAGACAGAACCCTGGCAGCGTATTGTCGAAATCTGTTGTCGAAATAACATTTCAATTACTGCAATTACTGCTGCTGGAGTCACCGGAAGTGATGTGGTTAGAGATTTTGATGAGTTGGCTCTTTTGACAGAACACCGGGGCTGAACCCATATTCATCCCTAGTGGTGATGAAAATCCAAATGAGAAAATGTTGGGAGGCACAAAATATAAAGGTCTCTACGATGAAGCCTCCTGGGCAAAACAGAGGATTGGCAAAGATCACCACTGGCATGTTCCATTAAAGTTTTCATGGTTACACTGACATTGATAGTTGGGCTTAGAGGCCTGTGAGATTAAAGTCGTTCTAAAGGCATACATTTTATTTACCTTTATGCTGTCTTTGCATAAGGTAAAAAACCTTCTGTGTTCAGCTCCTCCACCCACTCCAAATACTTACTTGAGCCTGATCTCGATCCAGCGCTGTGCCTAGGAGGAGTGGCTTTCTCTGCTCTCTCCCTCCTCCCAGCACAGGGAGGCAACAGCGGAAGCCATTGTCAAATCGTGTGACACAGGGCTGCACTGTCTGTCTGTATCTATGGACACAGGCCATGTGGCTCAGGATCGAGCCCCCAGGTGTGTCATGATAGCTTCCTATGGTGGTACATCGAGAAGAGGAGGAGCTAGGAGGGAACCTTAGAAGAGGAGAATCAAGATTAATTTGCTAGTTAAAATTCATTAGAGAAGGAGCTGGGACAAGCAGGGATCACCATTGGCATGTTCCATTAAACCTTTAATGCCTACACTGACATTGGTTGTGTGGTTTGCTACTTTTTAAATGCATGTGAACAGAACAGTCATCAGACATATTTTGGGGGCACTTTACACATTTTTAGGCTCCCCCCCCCCCCCGGGCCTGACCACCAACACTCCCTAGGGCCCGGCCACTGGTCATCCCACCGAGTCCTTCAGTTCACCTGTCCGTTTTTCAGGTGAACCCAATCGGACGCCCCATTGCTCTCTATGGAGCAGTGGATGTCAACATGTGACCATCCGATTCGATCTGCTAAAAACAGACAGATAGGGAACGGATTGGATGACAGTTGGATGGAAACGGACAGGCGGTCCAGCAAAGAGATCTCTGCAGGTCCTCCAGAGTTACCATGGACCTCTTGGCTGCTTCTCTGATTAATGCTCTCCTTGACTGGCCCACCAGTTTAGGTGGACGGCCATGTCTTGGTAGGTTTGCAGCTGTACCATACTCTTTACATTTGCGGATGATGGATTGAACAGTGCTCCATGAGATGTTCAAAGCTTGAGATATTTTTTTATAACCTAACCCTGCTTTAAACTTCCCCACAACTTTATCCCTGACCTGATCTGGTGTGTTTCTTGGCCTTCATTATGCTGTTTGCTCACTAAAGTTCTCTAACAAACTTCTGAGGGCTTCACAGAACAGCTGTATTTATACTGAGATTAAATTACACACAGGTGAACTCTATTTACTAATTAGGGGACTTCTGAAGGCAATTGGCTCCACTAGATTTTAGTTAGGGGTAGCAGAGTAAAGAGGGCTGAATACAAATGCACACCACACTTTTCAGATATTTATTTGTAAAAAATTTGGAAAACCATTTATCATTTTCTTTCCATTTCACAATTATTTACCACTTTGTGTTGGTCTATTACATAAAATGCCAAAAAAATACATTAATGTTTTTGGTTGTCACATGACAAAATGTGGAAAATTCCAATGGGGTATGACTACTTTTTCAAGACACTGTGGGGTTAATTTACTAAAGGCAAACTGACTGTGCAGTTTGCAAAGTGCAGTTGCTCCAGAGCTTAGTAAATGAGTTAAAGTTTCATTTTGCAAAGAATACCCAATCATGTGCAAGGAAAATTTTAAAAAAGCATTTTTGCTTGCACGTGATTGGATGATGGAAGTCAGCAGAGCTTCTGCTCATTTACTAAGCTCTGGAGCAACTGCTTTCGCAGAGTGCAACTGCGCTTTACAAAGTGCACAGTCTATTTGCCTTTAGTAAATCAACCCCTGTATTTGTGATTTTATAGAGCCATTCTAACAGAATTCCTCTACAACCACTTGATTTACTGCTCAACTTATGGAAAGCATAAGTATGAAACTTAACATATTTGTAACAAAGAAACAAAAACTGTGAAGTCAGCTACCATATGGTTCAGATAAGACTTCAATGTGTCAGGATGTGCGGGTATCTCCCTATTTCTTCAGAGATATATGGAAACCAAATGTAACTCCTATGTCTTATTCCCAGAAGAATGTCTAGTACTCCAGCAGGTTACACATCGGCCTGGCTGAGCTGACTGCTATCTCAGAGATCTTGCAAACAACACGCAAATTGTCTGGATTAACCGCCACGAGAGCACACTGTCAGGCTAGGTTCACACGGTTGCGAGAGCGAGAATCGCAGCAAAAACCGCACCTGCAACTACCCACAGTAAAAAGGCGTTGCTCTTTAAAATGCGCAGCCGTTCATTCTTAATGGCACTCCCACCAACACAGAGCGTTTGTGGATGCGGAAACCACAAGGAAATCACAGTTTGAAAATGCCGCAGGAATTTTTCCTGCATCAAATGATTGGGCAACCTTGCCCACACAAAAGCGGGCTGCAAACCCGCAAGAGTGTGAACCCAGCCTCAAAAACACCATCACTAATAGATCTGGAAGAATCTTTCATGTTGTGAGTTCTACCTGTCTGCTGCCATCTTTTTCCACAGTTTCATGGACTCCCAGCATGCTTTGCATCTTCTCCACTGCTGTTTACTTTCCAATTCTAAGGACTACATATCCCATGGTACCTTGCTGCCTGTGTTCTGTCAGATTAGCGAACCTGTCAGATCAGCGAACCGAAGTGACGTTGCGTGTCAGCTGACTGACCAAAAATACTGCACATGCGTTCCACTGCTAGCAGGTTTTCTAATCTGACAGAACACCTGCAGTCAGAAGGCGGTAGCGGACATCTTGTTACATCCAGCCAAGTCTTGAATTTCACACTCATTATAGCAATAAAGTGAGCATGCAGATTTGCTAATCTGACAGAACAAAGCGACAGAGTAAGGATGTCCAAAAATATCCGTCAGCGCCTTATGACTAAGTTTGACGCTGAGCAGTGTGGGGTGTACCAAGATGGCTGTCGCCACCTTCTGACTGCAGGCTTTCAAAATTTAACATCAAAACAGTCTCACAGGTTTCAAAATACTGTATAGAAGAAGACAGTGTCTTGAAAAGGTTTTCATACCCCTTGAAATTTTCCACATTTTGTCATGTTACTAAAAACGTAAATGCATTTTATTGGGATTTTATGTGATAGACCAACACAAAGTGGCACATAATTGTGAAGTGAAAGGAAAATGATAAATGGTTTTCAAATTTTTTAACAAATAAATATGTGAAAATTGTGGCGTGCATTTATATTCAGCCCCCTTTACTCTGATACCTCTAACTAAAAACTAGTGTAACCAATTGCCTTCAGAAGTCACCTAATTAGTAAATAGAGTCCACCTGTGTGTAATTTAATCTCAGTATAATTACAGCTGTTCTGTGAAGCCCTTAAAGGTTTGTGAGAGAACCTTAGTGAACAAACAGCATCATGAAGGTCAGTGATAAAGTTGTGGAGAAGTTTAAAGCAGGGTTAGGTTATAAAAAAATATCCCAAGCTTTGAACATCTCACGGAGCACTGTTCAAGCCATCATCCGAAAATGGAAAGAGTATGGCACAACTGCAAACCTACCAAGACATGGCCATCCACCTAAACTGACAGGCCGGGCAAGGAGAGCATTAATCAGAGAAGCAGCCAAGAGGCCCATGATAACTCTGGAGGAGCTGCAGAGATCCACATCTCAGGTGGGAGAATCTGTCCACAGGACAATTATTAGTCGTGCACTTCACAAATTTGGCCTTTATAGAAGAGTGGCAAGAAGGAAAGCCATTGTTGAAATAAAGCCATAAGAAGTTCCGTTTGCAGTTTGGGAGAAACCATGTGGGGGACATAGCAAACATGTGGAAGAAGGTGATCTGGTCAGATGAGACCAAAATTGAACTTTTTGGCCTAAAAGCAAAATTATATGTGTGGCGGAAAAGAATACTGCACATCACCCTGAAAACACCATCCCCACTGTGAAACATGGTGATGGTAGCATCATGTTGTGGGGATGCTTTTCTTCAGAAGAGACAGGGAAGCTGGTCAGAGTTGATGGGAAGATGGATGGAGCTAAATATAGGCCAATCTTAGAGGAAAACCTGTCTGCAAAAGACTTGAGACTGGGGTGGAGGTTAACCTTCCAGAAGGACAACGACCCTAAACATACAGCCAGAGCTACAATGGAATGGTTTAGATCAAAACATATTCATGTGTTAGAATGGGCCAGTCAAAGTCCAAACCTACAGTGGTGTGAAAAAGTGTTTGCCCCCTTCCTCATTTCCTGTTCCTTTGCATGTTTGTCACACTTAAGTGTTTCGGAACATCAAACCAATTTAAACAATAGTCAAGGACAACACAAGTAAACACAAAATGCAATTTGTAAATGAAGGTGTTTATTATTAAAGGTGAAAAAAAATCCAAACCATCATGGCCCTGTGTGAAAAAGTGATTGCCCCCCTTGTTAAAACATACTATAACTGTCGTTGTCCACACCTGAGTTCAATTTCTCTAGCCACACCCAGGCCTGATTATTGCCACACCTGTTCACAATCAAGGCATCACTTAAATAGGAGCTGCTTGACACAGTAAGGTCCACCAGAAGATCCTTAAAAGCTACACATCATGCCGAGACCCAAAGAAATTCAGGAACAATTGAGAAAGAAAGTAATTGAGATCTATCAGTCTGGAAAGGGTTATAAAGCCATTTCCAAAGCTTTGGGAATCCAGCGAACCACAGTGAGAGCCATTATCCACAAATGGCGAAGACATGGAACAGTGGTGAACCTTCCCAGGAGTGTCCGGCCGCCCAAAATTACCCCAAGAGCGCAGCGACGACTCATCCAAGAGGTCACAAAAGACCCCACAACAACGTCCAAGGAACTGCAGGCCTCACTTGCCTCAGTTAAGGTCAGCGTTCATGCCTCCACCATCAGGAAAAGACTGGGCAAAAATGGCCTGCATGGCAGAGTTCCAAGGAGAAAACCACTGCTGAGCAAAAAGAACATCAAAGCTCGTCTCAATTTCTCCACAACACATCTTGATGATCCCCAAGACTTTTGGGACAACATTCTGTGGACCGATGAGACAAAAGTGGAACTCTTTGGAAGGTGTGTGTCCAAGTATATCTGGCGTAGAAGGAACACTGCATTTCAGAAAAAGAACATTATACCAACAGTAAAATATGGTGGTGGTAGTGTGATGGTCTGGGGCTGTTTTGCTGCTTCAGGACCTGGAAGACTTGCCGTGATAAAAGGAACTATGAATTCTGCTGTCTACCAAGAGATCCTGAAGGAGAATGTCCGACCATCTGTTCGTGTACTCAAGCTGAAACCAACTTGGGTTCTGCAGCAGGACAATGATCCTAAACACACCAGCAAGTCCACCACCGAATGGCTGAAGAAAAACAAAATGAAGACTTTGGAGTGGCCTAGCCAAAGTCCTGACCTGAATCCTATTGAGATGTTGTGGTATGACCTTAAAAAGGCCGTTCATGCTCGAAAACCCTCTAATGTAACTGAATTAGGACAATTCTGCAAAGATGAGTGGGCCAAAATTCCTCCAGGACGCTGTAAAAGCCTCATTGCACGTTATCGCAAACGCTTGGTTGCAGTTGTTGCTGCTAAGGGTGGCCCAACCAGTTATTAGGTTTAGGGGGCAATCACTTTTTCACACAGGGCCATGATGGTTTGGATTTTTTTCACCTTTAATAATAAACACCTTCATTTACAAATTGCATTTTGTGTTTACTTGTGTTGTCCTTGACTATTGTTTAAATTGGTTTGATGTTCCAAAACACTTAAGTGTGACAAACATGCAAAGGAACAGGAAATGAGGAAGGGGGCAAACACTTTTTCACACCACTGTAAATCCATTCGAGAATCTGTGGCAAGACTTGAAAATTGCTGTTCACAGACCCTTCTCCATCAAATCTGACAGAGCTTGAGCTATTTTGCAAAGAAGAATGGGCAAAAAGGTCACTCTCTATGTGAGAAAAGCTGGTAGATACATACCCAAAAAGACTTGCAGCTGTAATTGCAGTGAAAGGGGGTTCTATAAAGTATTGACTTAGGGTGGCTGAATACAAATGTACACCACACTAAGTTTTTTATTTTTAAAAAAATTTTGAAAACCATTTATCATTTTCCTTCCACTTCACAAATATGTGTCACTATGGGGGTGACTTACTAAAGCCGTGCGCCATCAGTTTAGGCACACGGCGAGGCGCAACACACATTTCCCTATTTACGACATGTTGGGCCGGTAACAGAGCTCAAATCCCCCATTTACTATAGTGATCTTGACGCAAGGGAGAATGCAATCTGTGCGCCACTATGGACATGGTGCACGGATCTCCAAATCAATATTAACAGAAGATGGAGGTGCCAATATTATGGGGTGATTTAATGAAGTTTAGTAACAACTGCCCAAGTAACAAATATGCTCAAAATTGAATGAATTGAAGTAACTTTTTTAGAGATAGCCTGCTGCGCCTGCAAGTAGGTATAGAACTGCGTGAGATCAATGTAAGCAGTGCGCATGCGCAAGCGGCTCTTGTGCTCATTTACATGAGTTTGTTCATTGTGCGCCGTAAATCTTAGTAAATGTTATGCAACGTACATGCAATTGCATGGGTTGAACGGGAGCACCTCTAATCTTGACAATTTTTTTTTAAGCTGGTTCACCTTTATGTTTTTTTTAGGCGATTTGCACACAGGTCATGTTAACATGTTACGTTTCCAACATGTGACATGCACCTTGTTACAATTATGTAAAAAGACTCTCGCTCTTCTAGCTCCTTTTTTAAAGCATAAAAGGGAATTTAACCTTCCCCCTCTAATGCATATGATTTCCTTGGGCTAGTTTTTGCTTTTAAAGGGGATTTCCACACTCCATTCTTCAATGATGGATGATGTGCTTAATTTTGGACAGGGGTTGGCTTATTTTGTGCTAGCTGCATTTGGGTTGGTCTGGGCTTGTGCGTATGTGTGCGTGTGTCACAGTCCTTTTAACTCCTGTTAATTTCCTCTGCAAAATGGTCAGACCTCAAAACCATATTCTGTTAGTGTCTAAAATTAACATACATGTGTTTTTTTACTTTCCTTGCTCTTTTCCAAGTCCTGTTTTATTGACCAATACATTTTGTAGCAAATGTTTATGTTTTATGTGTTTTGTTAATTATTTGTTTTTATTTGTTTTGCAGATGTATGCTCTATCCAAGTAAAACATTTTACACTCCCCCCTAAACAATTTTCATGGAACAGATTTCCCAGCTGCAGCTTAACTAGGCTAATTGGCATGGCAAAAGAAAAGGTGTAATTTGTCTAAAAGCTACTCTCCTGGTGCCTTCATGGTAGAATATGCATGGATTGTGCGTATGCTGCCATGGATAGGCACCAGGAACGGAAAATTATGGTGAGGTAAGTATTACATTTTCCATTTTTGCGCAGCCTCAGTCCTCAACAGGCAGATGTTTGGGAATTTATCTTAGCTAAAATAGCTGTCCAAAATACCAAGCCATTGATTCTGATTTAAAGCACATGTGCAAGATGAAGGAAAACCTGCAAACATGGCCTGTTGGGGGTATTTGAGGACAGGGTTGAGGACCACTGATATAGAGCACTGAGCTAAAATCTAGCTCAAGACCTATTTTAATTGTGGTCCTTTAAGGGAAACCAAGTGAGTGTTAGAACCCCTGCTTCTCTTTTTAGGTTGGGCTTTGTGTCCCTTAAAATCCTACCAATGTCTTTCCTTGGGGTCAATCTAACTAGTGTCTCCATTAGGCAAATTGCACTCTAGCACTTTGCTGTGTACACCCCAAATTGCACCTCACTGAATTGCATGTGAATTGAATAGGAATGTGTTCAGTGTTGCCAACCTACTGAAATTTACTTGCACTACACCCAAAATTTACTGGCACAACCAAGTTTTTACTGACATTTTACAGAAGTTACAAAACTAAGTTTCAGTATTTAGACTACAAACAAGTACACTAGGCAAATAGCAATGTGATTTAAGGTAGATATTAAGGTAAACAAACATATTTCTGTTATTTTCGATATAATAAGGGTGGATTACTGTATTTAGTCCATCAGTTTTTGTCACCTATGTCCAACTGGAGAGATTTCCCCTTCACTGTGGCATAAACACCACAGAAAGTGAGGTAAATCCCTGGTAGCTACTAGAATCACTAGAATTTATGTCCCCAATTCTAAAGACCTCCTGCCACCATCAGCCCCTGCCACCATTACCTGTCACCAACAGCCCCTGCCTCCATCACCTCCTGTCACCATCACCTGTCAGTGGTGGTCTCCATCACATCCTGTCCAGACAGGCTGGGCAAGGAGAGCATTAATCACAGAAGCAGCCAAGAGGCCCATGGTAACTCTGGAGGAGCTGCAGAGATCCACAGATCAGGTGGGAGAATCTGTCCCCATGACAGCGATTAGTCGTGCACTCCCCTGCCACCATCACCCCCTGTCACCATCACCTCATGCCACCATCACCCCATGCCAGCATCACCCGTGCCACCATCACCCCCTGCCTCCATCACCCCCTGCCACCATCACCCCCTGCCTCCATCACCTCCTGCCACCATCACCCCCTGCCACCATCACCTCCTGCCTCCATCACCCACTGCCTCCATCACCCCCTGCCACCATCACCCCCTGCCACCATCACCTCCTGCCAACATCACCCCATGCCACCATCACCCCATGCCAGCATCACCCGTGCCACCATCACACCCTGCCCCTGCCACCCCCTGCCACCATCTCCTCCTGCGTCCATCACCCCCTGCCACCTTCACCTCCTGCCACCTTCACCCCATGCCAGCATCACCCGTGCCACCAACATCTCGATCCAGCGATGTTGCACGAGAGCCTCGGCTGTCCGAGACTCTCCCTCCTGATTGGCTGTGACCCGCTGCTGTCAATCAAAGCCAGTAAGCCAATGAGGAGAGGGGGTGGGGGGGGGAGGTGAGCCACGGCTCTGTGTCTGAATAGACAAACAGAGTAGCGGCTTGGGTGCCCAAAGAAAGCTGCTTGTTGTGGGGGCACTTGGCAGGAGGGAGGGCCAGGGGCGCCAGCGAGGGACACGAGAAGAGGAGGATCTGGGCTACTCTGTGCAAAACCACTGCACATAATTTATTATTTTTAAACAAAAAAAAAAAAAAAAACAGACTTTAATATGACTTTAACAGCCATGAACAAAATCATTACTTTATGGGTACCAAACTAAGAATACTTGTACTGTAATTAGATTTTCTGTATTAGTGCAAACTATTATCCCGGATATCAGATATTCCAGGCTGACGACAATAACCTTCAATTGGATGACTAACTAGAAGTCTACTGCATGCAAGGAAATGTCTCCCTTCACAACCATAACTTTGTCTGAAAGGGTCAATAAATCTAAATGGCGGGTTGGTTTATTTAAAGACATTCACAGACAGGTATATAAAGGAAGTAAGATTTTAAAATAGATTTTCTCATCTGAGATAAAGGTGATACCACACAGGGAAGTTTCTATAAATCCCCATTCCTGTCAAGTAATGCTATGGAAGATTACAGATTTCTTTAGTTTCAGATGCTGATAACGTAGAACAATAATCTCCTTGTTGTTACTACTACGTCACATATCACAGTTTCTGCAGATAATGGTACTTTCATACAGTAGATGAGAGAACGTGAATCATACTAGGTTTTAGGTTTACTGGTCGGTTTTTTTAATTAATATGTATTTTGGTTTATTGCTGGCAAACATTACCTAAAGACTACATTCACAATTTTGCAATTTGTTGTGTTGCATTGAAGCCCAACTCTGGGCTGGTCCAAAAAATGAAATGTGGGCCCACATCCCAGCATAGTCAGGATTTAACAAGTGGAAGGCCCGGTATTTTCTGGCACTTTTTGTTTACATGTGAAAATCATTTTTATTTTTTTTGCCATAAAATGAGTTTCTTAAAGCAGAGGCCCTAGAGAATAAATTGGTGGGTTTTGCATTTTTTTTTATGTCACGCGGTATAACTACACAGTTTTGGGGAAAAGAAATACACTTTTTTTAATGCAAAAAAAAAAAAAAAAACAGCCCAATTTTTTGGTAAAATAAAAAAAATGATGTCACGTCAGGTAAATAGACACCAACCAAACATGTAATGTTTTAAAATTGCGCATGCCCGCACAACGGCAACAAATGGCGTAAATGTTACTATCCATAGGTGATGTTTAAAAGCCTTTACAGCAGGGGTCTCAAACTGGCGGCCCTCCAGCTGTTGCAAAACTACAAGTCCCATCATGCCTCTGCCTGTGGGAGTCATGCTTGGAACTGTCAGCCTTGCAATGCCTTATGGGACTTGTAGTTTCGCAACAGCTGAAGGGCCGCCAGTTTGAGACCCCTGCTTTACAGGTTACCACTTTAGATGTACAGAGCAGGTCTGGTGCTAGAATTACTCCCCTTGATCTGACATTCGCGTTGACGCCTCACATGTGTGGGACGATCGCGCCTTTGCGTGTTAGCATGGGAGGCTCTTCATTTAATTTATATATACATTTTTATATTTCTACACTGTTGCTTTAATTTTTCCTTTTTTTTGATCACTTTTATTGCTGTCACAAGGAATGTAAACATCCTTGTGATAGCAATAGGCACTTTATGGAGGGATCTGGGGACTATAAGACCCCAAATCCCTCCTTTGCACTTGAAAGCATTCAAAACGCCAAGATCTGCGTTTTTGAATACTTTCGTTTTTTGGCGCCTTTAAAGGGCTTGTAAACCCTTGAGGTTGTTCACCTTAACGCATTCTATGCATTAAGGTGAAAAACCTTCTGCACTATGGTTTTTCACCTTTATGCATAGAATGCGAACACACAAAGGCAGCCCCCCAGAGCCCCCCTTTACTTACCCGAACCCGATCGTTTCATTGACGGGACGAGCACAGCAGTTCCAATCACTGTATCCTCATTGGATAGATTGATAGCTGCTGTCAATCAAATCCAGTGACACGGGAGCCGGGGAGAGGGGTCGAGTCCTGCTGTCTGTGTCAATGAACGCAGCAGCAGGACTCGGAAGCGCGCCCACATGATTGCCCCCATGGCTCTCCGTGGGGGCCCTTGAGAAAAGGAGGAGCCAGGAGCCAGAGGAGGATTGAGGCTGATCTGTGCAAAACTCTTGCACAGAGGAGGTAAGTATGACATGTTTTTTATAAAAAAAAAAACTTTACAACCCCTTTAAGGTTCCAGTAAACCGGAAGTGATGTCGCAACGTCGCTACCTGGTTGCCATACCTGAGACCCAATCAAAGCTGATTCTGTCTTTGTTCGGGTCTCTGGCTAGCCGGCGGATGTGCGGCTAGTTGCTCGGTACCAGGTGATGCCTGCAACAACCACTTGAGGTCAAATGATGTACAGGTATGTGATTTGGCGGCAGGTGGTTAATGCTCATTTTGTCAAGTAGGGACATATTACAGAACAATACCTCATTGCTGATTCTGATAGTGGCGACCACTCCTCCAAAACCACTTCTCTTTTTTGGTTGTATCCTTTCCCTCCTCACTGCCATCCTAATGTACAATGTAGGCAGTGAGGGTGTTCTATCGAAGTACCTCCTGTCAAAAAATGCCTCTGATGGGTCTGCGCATGCACAGCACAAAACTTCACTCCAGCTGATATGTTGATCAGCGGATGGTCTCAGAAAAAATCCCCCTCCATCCCCTAAATTTCCCCAGGTCACATGCCCCCCCCCTCAAAAAAGATTCACCTCCTCCTAGCACAAGTCCTCTACCCCTAAAATATCCTCTCCTAGTACACATCTTCTCCCCCCTCTCACTTCAAATCCCCCCCTCCCCGCCGGGCACAAATTCCCACCAAATCTCCCCTCCTAGCACAATTCTTCTTCACCCCCCTCCCAAAATTCACTCCCCCTAAATCACCACTCTAAGCACCCCCCCCCAAATTTCACCTTTTAGAACAATACCCCTTGCCGCCCCCTAATTCCCCCTTCCAACACAAATCCCCTCCCCCCAAATATCATTGTGGTGCCCCCCACCTCGCATGATACCACAGTGCCCAGGGCAGTCACCCCTTCTGCCCACCCCTTGTCCCAGCCCTGAATGTAGGACTAGAGGCCACTGCTGGTCTAGCACTGTACATGATTAGGTTGAGGACACACCCACATTCCGGCTGGGTTCCAAAGGGTGCTCAGCATGTACCAAAGGCTTGAGGTCATGTCTCTCTCACCAACATCATCACGTACAATGCAGTGAGTCAAGCTGAGTATATCACTACTGCATTAAAACAGCACAGAACTCTACTATTTGTAATTATTCTCATAAGAAGTGTCCCTCTCAATTAAGTTTCTTGTAGCTCTGGTAACACAGGTGAATAGCTAGAGGGATTCAAGACCCAAGGATAAAGCCCACTACCCTGGAACTGCAGTGTTTTAGTAGCTTTGGGGAGGGCTACCCACAGTATCTGGGTCTTTTGTAGAAGCCTGCATTGCTATTAGGCTCTGGCCTGGCCACCCAAATGCTGGTTCTGCCAGTAAAGGACCTCCCACCTAACAGCACATCACTTGCTGAGCTACTTGTGCCACATCAGGTTTGGTCTATCTTAGCTGCTGAGAAATGGCTGCAGAGAAACTTATTTTCTCTGTGCATGAAATCAGGGAGTTCTGGAAAAATAAATTAAAGGGGTCTGCGCCAGCATCGCTATACTCCATCCCACTTGAAAATGCTGTTTCTGGCAATCTCATTCTGTGCAAAGTGTATACAAGGTCTTCCAAAGATAGGTTTCATCTTATGGGACAAGAGGTTCTGTCTTTAGGTGCATCATGGTGGTTCAGAGAGCCTCACAGTGGGAGCATGGACTTGAGTTGGATGACCATCAGTCTGTGTGATATTGCCAGGACACATGGCTTCTCCTGTGGGTCCTGGAGAAAATGGTGATGAAGCAGGTGGCAGCCACCACTGACCCTCTGGTGGCAGAAATGTTTGTAGTTGACAAGTTCTTAGAAAAAACCCATATGGACCTCTCTGTGGGTGTCAATGTGTTTGAGGAGTTTTTATAGGTGTCTCAGTTTTTTGAGGTTTCTTCTCTTCGGATATCATAGACTGACACACTGGAATAGACTGTTATAGGACAACGTCAAGGGCTTATTCCCTCAGTTATTGCAATATTCCTTGCTGGTGTGCCTCTTTAGGTCAGACTAGCACTTTGTCCCTTGGTTGAAGTTCAAAGTCTGATACTTCCAACTCTCCTTGCTCCAACCATGAACACTCTTTAACAAACATTAGACAGGTGTTATTTTCACCCCTAAGTTCAGGAAGTCATTGTGTGTTCAAATTCTTCTGTGGGTACTATGCACCATAGGTATGTGTGCTTCTGAGAGTACAGTCAAACATAACATGGTAGGGTGAGTGGCCTATCAAGAAATGTACTGTATTGTTGTTTTTCCAATGCCTTTTGGCCAAGTAATGGTCATGTTTCACACAAGCTAAGCCTACAAGCAGTTGTATCAGGTTGCAGTTGAGCCTCTCACATGCCCCACTGCATTGTGGGCGGTACAAGGGAGTGTGCCAGTGGCTCAATTTTTGGAGATATACTTTTTGTTGACACCTCAGTCTCCCACTTACACATGGATTCTTTTTGCCATAGAGAGGGCCTGGGCCCTTGACCATATGACCTGCTAGGTCACAGATGAGTAACAGGGGAACATTATTCCGTAGTAGAGTATGCCCCAGTAAGAGATGGGACAGCTCATTCAGCAGTTTGTTGGTTTCTGCTATTAGTTTTGATAGTTCCCTAAGACTGGGCCACCTCTGTAATAGAATTTCTTCTATTAGCTTGGCAATTATTGAATTCTCAATCTCTTCCTGTGTCCCTGCCCTGTTGTACTCTTCCAGGAATGAGGTTCACCTGAGACATACTCTTCCTCCATTTAAGTCTGGCATATCTTCTACCTCTTAGCTTTTTCATCCACATCTTTGGTTCTTGGATAAGGAGTCATTCCACTTTGTCTGCCCATACCTAGACTTCTGGTAGCAGGACATTTACATTTATCAGTTTTCACTGTGCATGGTTTATGCAATTTCCCGGGGGCAGCCAAACTCAACATGCCCAGCATAGGATGGTGACCTCGGCTGCCTCCGAGGCAGTGTCTGCCTTCTCCTTGCCCTTCAGAGGAAGATTCCTGTGTGCCTTTCTGTCAGGGCTGGGCTCAGCCATTCCTTTTCAAAGCTGGTCGCTCAGCTGTCTGCTAATTGCCAGCTCCTATGTCTCCACAGTGACTCACCTGTTGATAATATCCTGCTCGTCAGTCCTGCCTACTTAAGCCGTCAAGTCCAGATGATCTCTGCCTTCGCCTTGGTCACATCTCTAGAGACGCTCTCCTGTGCTCCTGTTAAAGACTTGCTTGGCTCACATTCCTTCTGGCTCCAGATCCTGCTTGCTGTTCTACTACGCTCATCTCTGGCTCCCTGATGTTTTGGCATGTCTGACTATCCGTTCCTAAACTCTGGCTATGTTTTGACTACGTTTACTCTGTTTACCTTTTTTTATTACTATTCAACAAGTGTGATTTAACTGTACTTCTGTCTCAGTCTGATTCATGGTTTCTGACAGTGGGCAAAGGCCATGAATTCAGAAGATGCAGTCAATCCACTTGTTGGTAATATTTTTTCCATTTTGGATGAGCAGGATCACTGCATGGATCAGTTTGCCATGGCGTTACAAACGCTCATGAGTCGCACAGCCCACCTGGAATCTCCCACTGTGGCTGCTCCGGTACAACCTGTGTTGCAGCCTCAAATATTACCTCTATAAGAGGTATGTCTGGTCCCGCTCCGCTTCCCCAACGATTTGGGGGCGATCCAGTCCAATGCAGAGGGTTTCTCAACCAGGTTGAGATATACTTTAAGATGCTGCCCCAGCCATTTCCCACAGACAGAAGAAAAGTAGGTTTTGTGATATCTTTGATTTCTGAGAGCCTTGACCTGGGCAACCCCTCTATGGGAGATGCAAAAAGCTGTTGTCTTGAGTTACCCTGAGCTTGTGACTTCTTTTAAAAGGGTATTTGACGTTCCTGCATGCTCTGCTTCTGCTGCCAAGTCCATCAGAGTACGAGAAATGTTGCCAATTACGCCATTGAATTACGTACTCTGGCAGCAGAGGTTGCTTGGAACAATGAGGCCCTCATGGCTGCTTTTTCTCATGTTCTCTCGCATACCATCAAGGATGAGATAGCAGCCTGAGATATACCCACTGAGCTGGAGAGGTTGATCACGTTTGCCATCCTCATTGACTCCAGACTCAGAGAAAGACTCCCTTTCTCGCTTGTGGAATCCTCCTGTACATTTGTCTCCGAACTTTGCAGTCCCACCCTTGCCTCCCTCACCTCCCATGCCTCCTGGTACTGAGTCGGTCTAAATTTTGAAAAGAAGTTCATAACATAATCGCAAGGGTCTCTACCCTCACATTAGAATTCTCCCCCCTTACAATTCCTGTTACATCACACCTAAACACTCAGACACTCCTACTTCAAATTCCTAGCCATGCACATGCTAAACACTGCTAAACTATGGGGTTGATTTACTAAAGGCAAATCCACTTTGCACTACTAGTGCACTGCAAGTGCACTTGGAAGTGCAGTCACTGTAGATCTGAGGGGGATATGCAAGGAAAATAAAAAAACAAAATGTTTGCTTGTACATGATTAAATGATAAAATCAGCAGAGCTTCCCCTCATTTCAGATCTTCCCCTCAGATCTAAAGTGACTGCACTTCCAAGTGCACTTGCAGTGCACTTGTAGTGCAAAGTGGATTTGCCTTTAGTAAATCAACCCCATAGTTTAGCAGTATTTAGCATGTGCATGGCTAGGAATTTAAAGTAGGAGTGTCTGGGTGTTTAGGTGTGATGTAACAGGAATTGGGAGGGGGGAGAATTCTAATGTGAGGGTAGAGACCCTTGCGATTATGTTATGAACTTATTTTCAAAATTTTTGAATGATGGGGCATGACCACCAAATGTGGATTAGAGAACCTGGCTCAGAGTTACATCTCCAACAAATGTTGGATACCGATGGTGCGAATTTGTGAATGGAGGTTGGAACTCTGTACCATGGCGTGAGAACCTTATATCCATTTTCCTGGGTCCATTGAGGATGTTTTTGAATATTTGATCCCAGTGTTTGTCCGTGAGGTCTAAAGATCCAGATTCTATTTTAATATCTTTATTAGAATTTTATGTAAAAAGTGTAGAGTGTACAACTCTTAGCCCCCGTACACACGGTCAGAAACTTCGACCACAAAATCCGTCCGTTTTTTTTTCCGACAGATTTTGTCCAAAACTGGTGTTGCATAAACACGGTCGGACAAAGTTGTTGGAAAATCCGATCGTTCTGAACGTGGTGACGTTAGTTGGGTACTAAGGAACTACGTAGAGACTAGTAGCCAATAGCTTTGGTCTCGTGGCACTTTGTCGGTCGGAATTCCCCCCACACGATCGGAAAAAGTCTGATCGTATTTTGTTGTCGGAAAAAATTTGAGATCCTGCTCTCAAATTTTTTCCGTCGGAAACTCCGACGGAAAAAGCCCGCTAGAGCCCACACATGATCGGATTTTCCGACAACATAATCCGATCTGACTTTTTTCATCGGAATATACGACCGTGTGTACGGGGCATTACACAAACAGTAGTATCGGAATAGAAATAAGATAGCTGCACCAGATTCTGTGTGCACCAGTTTTAGTAAATCTCCCCCAATTTTTGTTTTGTTCTATTCTATTTAGACAATATTTGCTTAAACCGGAGTTCAGCTTTAAACTAATACATCACCAAAAATTCCAAGAATGCAGGCAAGGAATAAAGTTTGGATAAGTCTGGTTTCTTGGCAGTGGCCTGTTCCAGCATTTATTATATCTTGCACGGAAATGATCAGACACAGCAGTATCGGTCTTCCCACTTCCCTGAAATGCCTTCTATTTCCTACTACTCGCTGCATCTCCCTCTAGGATGACACACCAGCATGCATGGTGGTAAAACACGACACTTCTCATCAGCCGTCAGCATAATAAACGGTATTGGTCACTATCGACTGATTTCCATTTGAACCCATAACCCATTTTGTGGATACGATGTTCAAAACAAAGCATTAATCTTGCATGGGGTAGAGCGAGAGATGAGCTCTCAGCAGTCACACCATCCTCTGGCTCTGTGACATCACAATCCGGAGAGCTCCCATTGGCTGGCTGGGCTGACGGCTCATCTCGAGGGACTTATCCTTTTCCACTCAGGTGCTTCAGATTCAGTTTACAAACAATCACATGCTCTGAGCCCAGCGATGACTTACAAATTTACTATAAAGTGCACTGCTGAAGTCACCTCTGCTTAGTCACATGAGCGCCGTATAAAAATCTCCAGTTACTGTACAGCCAGATGTTCAGCTAAAAGCCCGCATTAAATTATCTTTAATTAGTGATAATGCCTTCGCTCGGCTTAATGTCAAATCAATGCTGAAGGAAATTTAACCTTCTGACTGCCGGAGGAGCAGAATATGCAATAATGGATATTAAAGGAGACCTGGGTGAGAGAAATGCCAGGGCTTCCATTGCTGACCTTCGAAGAATACTAGTAGCTTGGCTGTTTCTAGTTCCTGTGGTATTCATAGGATAGATTTACCTAATGAGTAGAAAGTATTCACTTTGCAAAGCAAATAAGGCCAGACTGTACTCATTGCAATCATCCAATCATATATAAGGACATTTTTTTTTTTTTTTCAAATATTTCATTACATTACAATTGGGAATTTAAAGTGAACACAGATTCATTTTATTCTTTAACCACCTCAGTACAGGGCATTTTCAACCCCTTCCTGACCAAGCCATTTTTCAGCTTTCAGCGCTGTCGCATTTTGAATGACAATTGCGCGGTCATACAACACTGTACACAAATGAAATTGTTATCATTTTGTCCCCACAAAAAGAGCTTTCTTTTGGTGGTATTTGATCACCGCTGCGGTTTTAATTTTTTGCGCTATAAACAAAAGAAGAGGGACAAGTTTAAAAAAAAAAACAATATTTTTTACTTTTTGCTATACTAAATATCCCCAAAAAATATATAAAAAAACATTTTTTTTCCTCAATTTAGGCTTATAGCCTTTAGGCCTCAGTTTAAGCCTATATATATATATATATATACATACTTTTGGTAAAAAAAATCGCAATAAGCGATTATTGATTGGTTTGCGCAAAAGTTATAGCATTTACAAAATAGGGGATAGTTTTATAGCATTTTTATTAAGAATTTTTTTTTTACTAGTAATGGCGGTGAGCGATTTTTATTGTGACTGCGACATTATGGCGGACACATCAGACATTTTTGACACATTTTTGGGACCATTGTCATTTATACAGCAATCAGTGCTATTTAAATGCCCTGATTCCTGTGTAAATGACACTGGCAGTGAAGGGGTTAACCACTAGGGGGCGGGGAGGGGTTAATATGTTCCCTGGGAGTGATTCCAACTGTAGGGGGAGGGGATTGACAAGGGGAGGAGACCGTTCAGTGTTTCTCTGTACAGAGAACACACCATCGGCTCCTCTCCTCTGACAGGACCGTGGAGCTGTGTGTTTACACACACAGATTCACGGTCCCGCTGTGTTACCGGGCAATCGCGGGTGCCTGGCGGACATCGCGGCCACTGGGCGCGCGCATCGGGTGCCCAGTGATACGGCGGCGCACCCGCGCTCCCTGGAGGGCCGTGAAGGGTAGGACGTCATATGACGTCCTCCCTCCCTGAGAGCTGCGCCGCCTGGCCGTCAATAGACGGCCGGCAGTCAGCTACTGGTTTTTGATGTCATAATGTAGAGAATAGGATTTCCTTTCATTTGAGTCTTGCCACACAGATTTACTCCATCCCTGAGAAATCCTCTTTTATTGTTCAGTTAGAAAGATCTTGACAAAGTGCTGAAAAGTTTGTCAAAAATGCCCCCTTGCTGTGAATGACAGGTGATTTACATATCTCATGCACTTTTTGCGATACAGCACTGCACAACTTTAATTGACACTTGTGCAGTCATGCGACGCTGTACCCAAATAAAATGTATGTCCTTTTTTCCCACAAATAGAGCTTTCTTTTGGTGGTACTTGATCACCACTGCATTTTTTATTTTTTGCACTATAAACAAAAAAAGACCATCAATTTTGAAAAAAAAACAAAACGAAATGTTTTACTTTCTGCTATAAGACATATTCAATGCAAAAAATTTAATTTCATCATTTGGGCCAATATGTATTGTGTTACATATTTTTGGTAAAAAAAAAAAAAAAAAAAGCTCATATTGATGGGTTTGCGCAACAGTTATAGCGTCTACAAACTATGGGATATTTTTATGGAATTTTTATTTATTTATTTATTTTTACTAGTAATTACAGTAAATGGCGACTTATGGCAGGACTGCGATATTATGGCAGACAAATCAGACACTAACTGACACTTTTGACACTTTTTGGGGACCCGTGACACTAATACAGTGATCAATGCAAACAAAATGCACTGTCACTGTACTAATGACACTGGCTGGGAAGAGGCTAACATCAGGGGCGATCAAAGGGTTAACTGTGTGCCTAGCTGGTGTTTTCTTATTGTGTGGAAGGGTGCTTGTACTAGGGGAAGGCATTGATCCATGTTCCTGGATGTTCCAGGATCAATGCCTTCCCTACTGACAGAACGGTGATCTGCCTTGTTTACATAGGCAGATGGCTGTTCTGGCTCTCTGTCTATTGATTGGCGGGTCCCGACGGACATGGGGGTTATTTACAAAAGGCAAATCCACTTTGCACAACAAGTGCACTTTCAAGTGCAGGCGCTTCAGATCCGAGGGGGACATGCAAAGAAAATAAAAAACAGCATTTTTGCTTGCACATGATTGAATGATAAAATCAGCAGAGCTTCCCCTAATTTCAGAGCTTCCTCTCAGATCTACAACGATCGACAGTGACTGCACTTACAAGTGCACTTGTAGTGCAGAGCAGAGTGGATTTCCTTTTAGTAAATCAACCCCATAGAGTCAGATCAGCTCCCGCTGTGTATAAGCACAGCTGGATCGGGTCGCCCGCGGCGTGCATGCATACCTCAGACCCGGAGGTGGGGGGGGGGGGGGGGGGGGGGGTATGGTATTAGTTCACCTTTTCATTTTTTCTGTAAAGGTGAACTAACATTTTAAGTTAGATGCAGATTAAAAAAATTAAGAGTATTATAGAAGTGTCATTTAACCACTTCAATACCAGGCAATTATACACCTTCCCGCCCAGGCCAATTTTCAGCTTTCAGCGCTGTCGCAAATTGAATGACAATTGCGCTGTCATGCTACACTGTACCCAAACAAATTTTTAATAATTTTGTTCCCACAAATAGAGCTTTCTTTTGGTGGTATTTTATCACCTCTGTGATTTTTCTTTTTTGTGCAACAAATAAAAAAAATAAAAAAATGTTGAAAACAAAAAGTTTTCCTTTGTTTCTGTTAAATTTATTTGTAAATAAGTAAGTTTTCTTCTTCAATGACGGGCACTTATATGGCTGCACTGACGGGCACAGATAAAGCACCACTGATGGACACCGATTTTGCTAAACAAACAAAAAAAGATGAAAAATTTTGAAAAAAAAAACTGGCGGGCACTGATAGGCTGCACTGATGGGCACTGATAGGCACAGATAAGGCGGCACTGATAGGCACAGATAAGGCGCATTGATGGGGACAGATAAGGCGGTACTGATGGGCACAGATAAGGCGGCGCTGATGGCCACTGATAAGATGGCACTGATGGGTGGCACGGATGGGTGGCACTGATGGGTGGCACGGATGGGTGGAACTGATGGGTGGCACTAATGGGCACTGATAGGTACCACTGATAGATGGCACTGATGGGCACTAATAGGTGGCACTGATGGGCACTGGTAGGTGACACTGATGGGCACTGATGTGCCGCGCTGTTGTTAAGGGAATGATTGTGGGCACTGATAGGTGGCACTGATAGGTAGCGCTGGTGGGCACTGGTAGACGGCACTGTTGCCTATTGCTAGGTGGCACTGGCAAGGGGGACAGTTGGGCACTGAGGATCTGGCGGCAGCTCACCGTGATCGGGACTGATGTCCTCCTCACAGCCACCGGTGATCGACATCGAAAATAGCATATTACCGGCTCTGTTAACATCACATGATCAGCTCTCATTGGCTGACAGCTGATCACGTGGTAAGGGGTCGGGATCGACCCCTTACTCAGATCTGTGATTCAGCGAGTCTCATAGACTTTCTGATCACAGAGCGCGCCGCGTGCGCCCTACAGGGGGCACGCAGGCCGCACGGGCATGGGAGGACGCCAATAGACTCACCTCAACTGCATAGACTTTGGGGTTGATTTACTAAAGGCAAATAGACTATGCACTCTGCAAGA
>CM053028.1:57308821-57373637 GCA_028564925.1 Lithobates sylvaticus
CCCCCCTCCCAGATATAAACCGCGCCATTGGGAAATTGAGAAAGCGTTTTATCACACCGATCTTGGTGTGGTCAGATGCTTTGAGGGCAGAGGAAAGATCTAGGGTCTAATATATTTTTTCAAAAAAAGAGTACCTGTCACTGCCTATTGCTATCATAGGGGATATTTACATTCCCTGCGATAACAATAAAAATGATAACTAAGAAAAAAAATGGAAGGAACAGTTTAAAACTAAAATAAAAAAACGTTGGTCTGGCGTCATATGTAAACAGCAATTGCACCATGCATGTGAGGTATCACCGCGAAGGTCAGATCGAGGGCAGTAATTTTAGCAGTAGACCTCCTCTGTGAATCTAATGTGGTAACCTGTAAAGGCTTTTAAAAATGTATGTAGTTTGTCTCCACTGCGTTTTTGTGCGCAATTTTAAAGCATGTCGTGTTTGGTATCCATGTACTCGGCCTAAGATCATATTTTTTATTTCATCAAAAATTTGAGCAATATAGTGTGTTTTAGTGCATTAAAATAAAAAAAAAAAAAGTGTATTTTTTCCACAAAAAATGCGTTTGAAAAATCGCTGCGCAAATACTGTGTGGAAAAAAAAAAATGCAACACCCACCATTTTAATCTGTATGGCCTTTGCTTTAACAATATATATAGTGTTTGGGGGTTCAACGTAATTTTCTTGCAAAAAAAAATATGTTTTCATGTAAACAAAAAGTGTCAGAAAGGGCTTTGTCTTCAAGTGGTTAGAAGAGTGGGTGATGTGTGACATAAGCTTCTAAACGTTGTGCATAAAATGCCAGGACAGTTCAAACCCCCCCCCCCCCCAAATGACCCCATTTTGGAAAGTAGACACCCCAAGCTATTTGCTGAGAGCCATGTTGAGCCCATTAAATATTTTTTTTTTTTTTGTCCCAAGAGATTGAATAATGAAGAAAAAAAATAATTTTTTTTTTACAAAAAGTTGTCACTAAATGATATATTGCTCACACATGTCATGGGCATATGTGGAAATACACCCCAAAATACATTCTGTTGCTTCTCCTGAGTACGGGGATACCACATGTGTGGAATTTTTTGGGAGCCTAGCTGCGTACGGGACCCCAAAAACCAAGCACTGCCTTCAGGCTTTCTAAGGGTGTAATTTTTTTATTTCACTCCTCACTGCCAATCACAGTTTCGGAGGCCATGGAATGCCCAGATGGCACAAACCACCCCCAAATGACCCCATTTTGGAAAGTAGACACCCCAAGCTATTTGCTGAGAGGTACGGTGATTATTTTGCAGATCTCGCTTTTTGTCACAAAGTTTTGAAAATTGAAAAAAAAAATTTTTTTCTTTACTTTCTTCATTTTCAAAAACACATGAGAGCTGTAAAATACTCACCATGCCTCTCAACAAATAGCTTGGGGTGTCTACTTTCCAAAATGGAGTCATTTGGGGGGGGGGGGGTTTGTGCTATTTTGGCATTTTATGGCCTTCGAAACTGTGATAGGTAGTGAGGAGTGAAATCAAAAATTTGCACCCTTAGAAATCCTGAAGGCGGTGCTTGGGTTTCGGGGCCCCGTACACGGCTAGGCTGCCTAAAAGTCCCACACATGTGGTATTCGGGTACTCAGGAGAAGCAGGAAAATGTATTTTGGGGTGCAATTCCACATATAACCATGGCATGTGTGAGCAATATATCATTTAGCGACAACTTTTTGTAAAACATTTTTCTTTTTTTTTTTGTCTTTATTCAATCACTTGGGACAAAAAAAAAAATATTCAATGGGCTCAACATGCCTCTCAGCAAATAGCTTGGGTTGTCTACTTTCCAAAATGGGGTCATTTGGGGGGGTTTTGTGCCATCTTGGCATTTTATGGCCTTCAAAACTGTGATAGGTAGTGATAGGTAGTGAGGAGTGAAATCAAAAATTTATGCCCTTAGAAATCCTGAAGGCGGTGCTTGGTTTTCGGGGTCCCGTATGCGGATAGGCTCCCAAAAAGTCCCACACATGTGGTATCCCCGTACTCAGGAGAAGCAGCAGAATGTATTTTGGGGTGTAATTCCACATATGCCCATGGCATGTGTGGGCAATATATAATTTAGTGACAACTTTGGGCAAAAAAAAAAATGTTTGTAATATTCCCGCAACTTGTGGCAAAATATAAAATATTCCATGGACTCAACATGCCTCTCAGCAAATAGCTTGGGGTGTCTACTTTCCAAAATAGGGCCATTTGGGGGGGTTTTGTGCTATTTTGGCATTTTATGGCCTTCGAAACTGTGATAGGTAGTGAGGAGTGAAATCAAAAATTTGCACCCTTAGAAATCCTGAAGACGGTGCTTGGGTTTCGGGGCCCCGTACGCGGCTAGACTCCCAAAAAGTCCCACACATGTGGTAACCCCGTACTCAGGAGAAGCAGAAAAATGTATTTTGGGGTGCAATTCCACATATAACCATGGCATGTGTGAGCAATATATCATTTAGTGACAACTTTTTGAATACATTTTTTTTTTTTTGTCTTTATTCAATCACTTGGGACTAAAAAAAAAAATATTTAATGGGCTCAACATGCCTCTCAGCAAATAGCTTGGGGTGTCTACTTTCCAAAATGGGGTCATTTGGGGGGGTTTTGTGCCATCTTGGCATTTTATGAATGAATGATTTGTATGGCGCTACAACTGCGAACTGAATCGCCTCAAGGCACTTGTCTGCTCTTGTTGGGATGCCACGTTTAGAAGAGGGGTGAGTCTTGAGTTTTTTCCTGAAGGCCTGATGGTTTTCTTCCAAGCGGATGTTGTTTGGTAGAGCGTTCCATAGCCGAGGTCCCTGTACTGCGAATCTTCGTTCTCCCTTCGATTTGTATCGGGCTTTGGGGATGAGAAGGAGATTTTGGTTTGTTGATCGAAGGCTGCGATTTGGTATGTATTTTTCTATTTTCTCACAAAGGTATTGAGGCGCATTTCCTTGTGTACATTTGTGGGTGAGGCAGAGGGTCTTGAATGTGATCCTGTCTTTTACCTTGAGCCAATGGAGGATCCTTAGGGATGGGGAGATGGATTCCCAGGGTTTCTTTCCGGTGACTAATCTTGCTGCTGTGTTTTGGACACTTTGAAGGCGCGCAATCTGGTAATCCGGTAATCCTATGTACAGGGAGTTTGCATAGTCGAGACGCGAATTGATGATCGTTCCTACTACTACCGCTTTTTCCTTTTCCGTGATGAAGGGGATGAGTCTGCGTAGCATGCGAAGGAGATGGTGGGATCCACTGATTATGGATCCTATTTGTGCCTCCATGGTCATCTCTGAATCAAAGATGACTCCGAGGCTTTTGGCTTTTGTGCTTGGGATGATGGTCTGTCCCAGGATGGTTGGTGGTGTCCAAGGGGTCTTTGTCTTTTTCCTTGAGTTTGCGTCGAGGAGCAGTAGTTCTGTTTTTGATCCATTTAGTTTGAGGGAGCTAGTGGTCATCCAGTCATCTATCAATGTGAGACATTTTCCTAGTTCCTGGTATTGGTCTTTTTGTCCGGTGATCCGGAAATACAGTTGAGTGTCGTCCGCGTATGAGTGGAAGCACAGATCAAATTTGCTAATAATTTTGAAGAGTGGCCGGATGTAAATGTTGAAGAGTACTGGTGACAATGGTGATCCTTGAGGGACTCCATAAGTGATTGCCCGGGTTTCCGATGTGAAGGCTCCTAACTTCACTGTCTGTGACCGGTTTCCTAAGAAGGAAGCGAACCATGGAAGATCTACATCTGTAACTCCTGCCCCTTCCTTGAGGCGGATGAGAAGCGTGTTGTGGTCCACTGTGTCGAACGCCGCACTAAGATCCAGCAATACCAGAAGACACGATTCTCCATCATCCGCTGCTTCTAGGGCATCATCCCATATTTTCAGAAGTGCCGTTTCTGTGCCATGGCCTGGGCGGAAGCCCGATTGTAGTGGGTCCAGGAGCTTGTGTGTGTCCAGATGAAGTTGAAGCTGTTGTACTACTGCTTTCTCCATAATTTTGGAAATGGTGTTCAGGCTTGTTACCGGTCTGTGATTGTTCGGATCTTTGGGGTCGAGGTTGGGTTTCTTTAACGATGCCTTGCTTGAGGGAATTCGGAACCAATCCTTCTTTGAACGACTGATTTACTAGGTGTGTAATAGCGGGGGCCAGAATGTCGGAGCATTCTTTCAAGAGTTTTGTGGGGATGATGTCGTTTAGTGATGTGCTGTCTCGGAGGCTCTTGATGACGTTTTTGGTTTCATCCACGGTGATCGGGGTAAGTGAAAAATGTGGTGCTTGTGCGCTGTGGATGTAAAATTCCTTACCTGGGTTGAGTTGAGTAGAGTTGGTTGTTGTTTTTTTTTGTTGAATTATTTTATGAATGTTGACTATTTTGTTGATGAAAAAAAAATCGGATAATTTGTTGCAGTATTCTTGAGTTTCGTTTCCTAGGGGCTCAAGGCAGGTGGGGTTCATAGTCTGGGCGACTAGTTTGAAAAGTTCCCGTGGTCGGTTGACGGCTTTTGAGAGGGTGTTTGAGACATATTCTTTTTTTGCTGTGAAAATTGCTTTATGATATCTCTTGGTGAGTATTCTGTATTTTGTGTGATTTTCCTTTGTGGTGTTTCTTCTCCAGGCTCTTTCTGCTCTTCTGTGTTCCCGTTTCAGTAGAGTAAGCGTGCCATTAAACCATCCAGAATTTTTCTTGCGGATGGGTGCTCGATGTTTTGGGGCGACTGCATCTGCTGTTTGTAGAAGTGCCCTGTTTATGAAGCTGAGTGTTCGTTCTGTTGAGTGGTTTTGATTCAGTGTAGCCATTTTGTATGTTAGTGTGGTTTTGAAGATTTCCGAGTGTAGTTTCTTCTGCGATCTAATCCAGTGTGTTGTTGCCGCCGGGTTTGGTTTTTGCAGGAAGATGTTGGTGGCGATCTCAAATTTGATAGCGTGGTGGTCTGACCATGATAGCGCTATGTTGTCTCGAATGCTGATGTCCGTATTTTGCTTGAAGATGAGGTCCAGGATGTGACCTGACCCATGTGTGGGAGCCTTTACTAGTTGTTGGAGCCCTAGATCTTCCAGTTGATTGATGCAGGTGGTGGCGATGGGGTCTTCGGTGGAGTTCGCCCAGAGGTTGAAATCTCCGAGTACCAGAACCTTGTTGTTTTTCAGGGTGTGTGCCGAGATGAATTCCGTGAGTGGTATCGGTAGGTTTGTGTTTGGTCCTGGTGGTCTGTAGCATAGCAGCATGTGGATGGTTTCTTGTGGTGTGGTTTGCATCTGTAGAGTAAGTGTCTCCATAAAAGTTGCTGTGTTCTGTACCGTAGGTTTGACGAGCGCTAGATGAGCTTTGAAGATCACAGCTAGGCCTCCTCCTTTTTTTCCTTTCCTATGCTCGGTTCGGATCCTGTAGTTTTCTGGCACTAATTCTGTTAGGATGGTGTTGCAGTCGGGTGTTAGCCAGCTTTCCGTGATGAAGAGGCAATCTATGTTGTTTTGTGTGATGAAGTCATGGATTTCGTGCCTGTGCTTGACCGCCGATCTGGTGTTAATCAAGGCGCGTGCTAACTGTTGCGGTTGAGTTGTAGTCTTCTTATGTTTGATCGTTGCTTGTGGATTGATCCTTAGTAGTCGTTCTTTTTGTAATATTTTTTGAATGTCGGTCGGTAGAGTTGCAGTCAAATTTCTTAGTCTGTGGAGTGACTCTGCTGAGTATTTGAAATTGCACATGTTGAGGTGCTCCAAAAATTTTTTTCCCTGCTGTGGGCGAGATGATGCGTTGAAAAAAGTGGATGCCTTTGTTGAGGCGATAACGGTCTTGCGCAAGCTGGTTGAAGATGTTGCGGATCTGTGGGAAACCCTGTAGACCTACACCCTCCCTCCCGTTGATCCAGAGGAAGGCGAAAAACCCCTACTAGCACGGCCAATTGCTATTGCAGAGGAAAAAATTCCTTCCTGACCCCCCGAGGGGCGGTCGGACGTTGGTCCCTGGATCAACTGCTAATGGTGGTCCCCTGCGATACTTACCAGAATATTTACCTTACCGGGTTGCTCAAATGATGGGGATAGGGTGAATCCTGATGTTGATCACCTGGGGAAGAAGAGGCGGCTATATGGTGATGCTGATGATACTGGTGTGTGCTGTTAAAAAACTTGTGGTTAAAACTGGCTGGTCTGGGTGTATACTGTAATTAAAAGCCTTGCAAAAACTTGGTTAAAAACTTTGGTTAAAAACAATTAAAACAAGCAATTAGACTGTTGTCTAACCACTTGTGGTTAAAAACATGCATTTTAAAATAACTTGGCCGGTCTGGGTGTACCAAGATGGCCGCCGTACTATGTAGAAGCAGGTGAAGTGCTGTGGATTTGGGTGTACCAAGATGGCCGCCGGACTAGGCCCGAGCTGCGGCCTGTCCTAGCCCTGACGGCTCCCAGTTCTTCCGTGAGTGTTTGGTGGGCGCTGAAGGGCTTGGAGGGGGGGGGAGGCTCGCCTCAGCCCTGTTGAGCCGAAAAAGAGGGCTAGAGAGGTGATTGGGGAGGCGGATGGCCGGCTTCGGCCGGGACTAGGCCGGGGACTCTCCTAGTTTCTGATGCCCAATGGGCAGATGGGCCGGCGCGGAGAAAGAAAGGGGGCCGATTGATTGCGGGGGGCCGCGGGATCCGCAGTGGGGTCCCGTTGTACTCCTGCTCCCTGTCCTCACTGCTCAGGGGTCCGGGATGGGATATGCACTGGCTGGGTCCTGCTCGCTGGGGGCTGTGGGCTTCTGACGGCCGGAGCTGCTGGGCGCACGTCCTCTTCCTTCACTCAGCACTCAGCACTGACACTGACAGGACACTTTATGGCCTTCAAAACTGTGATAGGTAGTGATAGGTAGTGAGGAGTGAAATCAAAAATTTATGCCCTTAGAAATCCTGAAAGCGGTGCTTGGTTTTCGGGGTCCCGTATGCGGATAGGCTCCCAAAAAGTCCCACACATGTGGTATCCCGTACTCAGGAGAAGCAGCAGAATGTATTTTGGGGTGTAATTCCACATATGCCCATGGCATGTGTGGGCAATATATAATTTAGTGACAACTTTGGGCAAAAAAAAAAATGTTTGTAATATTCCCGCAACTGTGGCAAAATATAAAATATTCCATGGACTCAACATGCCTCTCAGCAAATAGCTTGGGGTGTCTACTTTCCACAATGGGGCCATTTGGGGGGGTCTTGTGCTATTTTGGCATTTTATGGCCTTCGAAACTGTGATAGGTAGTGAGGAGTGAAATCAAAAATTTGCACCCTTAGAAATCCTGAAGGCGGTGCTTGGGTTTCGGGGCACCGTACGCAGCTAGGCTCCCAAAAAGTCCCACACATGTGGTATCCCCGTACTCAGGAGAAGCAGAAAAATGTATTTTGGGGTGCAATTCCAAATATAACCATGGCATGTGTGAGCAATATATCATTTAGTGACAACTTTTTGAATACATTTTTTTTTTTCTGTCTTTATTCAATCACTTGGGACTAAAAAAATAAATATTCAATGGGCTCAACATGCCTCTCAGCAAATAGCTTGGGGTGTCTACTTTCCAAAATGGGGTCATTTGGGGGGGTTTTGTGCCATCTTGGCATTTTATGGCCTTCAAAACTGTGATAGGTAGTGATAGGTAGTGAGGAATGAAATCAAAAATTTATGCCCTTAGAAATCTTGAAGGCGGTGCTTGGTTTTCGGGGGCCCGTATGCGGATAGGCTCCCAAAAAGTCCTACACATGTGGTATCCCCGTACTCAGGAGAAGCAGCAGAATGTATTTGGGGTGTAATTCCACATATGCCCATGACATGTGTGGGCAATATATCATTTAGTGACAACTTTGGTAAAAAAAAAAAAAAGTTTGTAATATTCCCGCAACTTGTGGCAAAATATAAAATATTCCATGGACTCAACATGCCTCTCAGCAAATAGCTTGGGGTGTCTACTTTCCAAAATGGGTTCATTTGGGGGGGTTTTGTGCTATTTTGGCATTTTATAGCCTTCGAAACTGTGATAGGTAGTGAGGAGTGAAATCAAAAATTTGCACCCTTAGAAATCCTGAAGGTGGTGATTGGTTTTCGGGGCCCCGTACACAGCTAGGCTCCCAAAAAGTTCCACACATGTGGTATCCCCATACTCAGGAGAAGCAGCAAAATGTATTTTGGGGTGCATCTCCACATATAACCATGGCATGTGTGAGCAATATATCATTTAGTGACAACTTTTTTTTTTTTTTGTCTTTATTCAATCACTTGGGACTAAAAAAAAAAAATATTCAATGGGCTCAACATGCCTCTCAGCAAATAGCTTGGGGTGTCTACTTTCCAAAATGGGGTCATTTGGGGGGGTTTTGTACTTCTCTGCCATTTTAGCACCTCAAGAAATGAGATAGGCAGTCATAAATTAAAAGCGGTGTAAATTCCAGAAAATGTACTCTAGTTTGTAGACGCTAGAACTTTTGCGCAAACCAATAAATATACGCTTATTGGCATTTTTTTTACTAAAGACATGTGGCTGAATACATTTTGGCCCAAATGTTTGACTAAAATTGAGTTTATTCGATTTCTCTTATAACAAAAAGTAGAAAATATCTTTTTTTTTCAAAATTTGCAGTCTTTTTGCGTTTATAGCGCAACAAATAAAAATCACAGAGGCAATCAAATACCATCAAAAGAAAGCTCTATTTGTGGGAAGAAAAGGACGCAAATTTCGTTTGGTTACAACATTGCATGACCGCGCAATTACCAGTTAAAGCAGTGCAGTGCGAAATTGAAAAAAGACCTCTGGTCCTTAAAGTGGAGTTCCACCCACTTTTACAACTCTTCAGCATCCCTCACTAAACTGTGCACTGTAAACAAATTGGATATTTTTTTTATTTTTTTTTCAGCACAGACTGTATATATGCTGTATTCATTTTTCACTTCCTCCTCCCTGGCCGTGGCCCATCGCATCATTTCCTGTTTGCAATGCCTCCTGGGAAGGGGCAGCAACTTCCTCTGACACTGCCGTTGCTATGGAAACCTGACCTGAAACCTATTACACTGCTTATGCTGCACTGAGCATGTACGAGATCTGCAAGGATGAGATCCAGGAAGAAATACAGTCTGACTTCAGATGCCCACAGTTAAGATAGCCACAGCCTGCTGCAAGTTTATAAAATAACAAACTACTGCTAAAAACTAACAAAACAGACCTTAGTTTACAGACTAACTTTACTAGAATACATTAAACTTGTGTATTATAGGGGTATTTTTATTTAAAAAGTATAATTTCGGCCGGAACACCGCTTTAAGCTGACAATTGGTCCGGGGCTGAAGTTGTTAAATAATAATTATTTTGCTGACAATATCACCGCAAGAAGCTGTTACTTACCTAGAAAAGAATGATATCTGTATTCGATTGTTTATGTAAAAGCAGCAGGCTGGTAGCAGAAATGGAAACATTTTATCTCTGATCTGTTAGGAATTGTATGCATTGTTTGCATTGTATAGATTTGGCAGAGCCGAGTGCTGGAGCCATAGCAACCGATCAACCAATCACAGATCTTCCTAGAAATTTCCCACAACATTTCTCCTGCATCAGTTTGAAATTTCTAGGAAGATCTGTGATTGGCTGATCAGTTGCTATGGCTCCAGCGCTCGGCTCTGCCAAATGCATACAATTCCTAACAGATCAGAGATAAAAGGTTGAAGTTTATCTATAGACACAGGCAGTGCCGATCCTGACCTCCCTGGGGCCCTAAGCAAAATTCTGCTAAGGGGCCCTCTACCTGACCCATGATGCCGTGAGCATAGGTCCCCAGAGAGCCTCCCTCCTTACATTAGGGTCCTCAGAGAGCCTCCCCTTACGTCAGGGCCCCTAGAAAGCCTCCCCTTACGTCAGGGTCCCCAGAGGGCTCCCCTTACATCAGTGTCCTCAGAGAGCCCCTCCTCAAATCAGGGTCCCCAGAGAGCCTCCCCCTACATCAGGATCCCCAGAGAGACTTCCTTAAATCCTCACCGCGACAATCATTGCAGCCTCACCGTGCCCATTATTGCAGCCTCATCATATTAATAATTGCCACCTCACCGTGCCCATCATTGCAGCCTTAGTGTGCCCATCACTGCCGCCTCACCTTGTCCATCATTGCCACCTCACCGTGCCAATCATTAAAGCCTTACCATGCCAATCATTGCAGCCTCACCGTGCCCATCACTGCCACCTCACCATGGCAATCATTGCAGCCTTACCATGCTTATCATTGCAGCCTCACCGTGTTAATAATTGCCACCTCACCGTGCCCATCATTGCCATCTCACCATGCCAATCATTGCAGCCTTACCATGCTTATCATTGCAGCCTTACCATGCTTTTCATTGCAGCCTCGCCATGTTAATTGCCACCTCACCATGCCAATCATTGCCACCTTACCATGCCAATCACTGCCGCCTCACCATGCCAATCATTGCAGCCTTACTGTGCCCATCATTATTGCAGCCTAATGGTGCCCATCATTGCAGTCTTACTGTGGCAATCAATGTAGCCTCACCAGTCAGTGTCAGTGGATTACGCACAGCAGGCACCTCCCGCTGTGTCACGGAGCTCAATGTGAAATGTTATGCCGCACTATGACAAAAGTCCCACCCTCCTTCTAGACCAGCTTGTGTGATAGACAGAACACTGTATCTATCACACGAGCTGGTCTAGGAGGAGGGCGGGATCTTTGTCATAGCGCTGGCCGAAGGTTTCAGTCAGCTCTGAGACACAGCGGTCTTCTGACTCCCGCTGTGTGACAAGAGGAGGAGGGGGAGGAGGAGATTGGAGCTCGGGAAGCAAAGCCGATCCGCCCTTGGGGGGGGGGCCCCCCACAGCGGCGGGGCCCTATGCATCTTGCATAGTGAGTGTATAGGGCGGATCGGCTCTGAGTACAAGAATCCATACAATGGGAAACCAACACGTGGGAAAGCGTTTTCTGAGGTGGGGTTCACCTTGCCCCATGCGGCTCACACCCGGGGTCCGGTGCATCCCCATTCACCATTTCAGGTCCAATTTTAGCCTGAATTTTTGGCTGAATTCAGACCTGAAGCGGACCAGAAGACGTACAGGACGCCTGTGCAAATTCGCACCGGAGCTGCTCTGGAGATGTGCGAAATCTCCTGCTATTGCGAATTGGATGCGGCGAACCCACATCCAATTTGCCCTGGTTGGAACCCAGCCTCAGTTAACACCTATGCGTTTTTTTCATGCTTTTTGCAGAAACGCAGGACATTATTTTTAACATGGGTTCCTATGGAACACGTTCACATCAATGCATTTTTAGGCCTCTGCGTTTTTGGATTTTTTTTAACCACTTAAGGGCCGAGCCTCTTTTTGAGATGTGTTGTTTACAAGTTAAAAACATAATTTTTTTGCTAGAAAATTACTTAGAACCCCCAAACATTATATATATTTTTTTCTAACACCCTAGAGAATAAAATGGCAGAGGTTGCAATGCTTTCTGTCACACCGTATTTGCGCAGCGGTCTTACAAACCCACTTTCTTTGGAAAAAATACACTTTTTTGAATTAAAAAATAAGACAAAAGTAAAGTTAGCCCAATTTTATTTATATTATGAAAGGTAATGCTACGCCAAGTAAATTGATACCCAACATGCCACGCTTCAAAATTGCGCCCGCTCGTGAAATGGCGACAAACTTTTTCCCTTAAAAATCTCCATAGGCGACATTTAAAAATTCTACAGGTTGCATGTTTTGAGTTACAGAGGAGGTCTAGGGCTGGAAATATTGCTCTCACTCTACTGATCGCGGCGATACCTCACATGTGTGGTTTGAACACCGTTTTCATATGCGGGCGCTACTCACATATGCGTTCACTTCTGCACGCTAGCTTGTCAGGACGGGGCATGGTTACAAATTTTTTTATTTTACCTTTTATTTTTTATTTTTACACGGTTTTAAAAATCAATAAAAATTGTGTCACTTTTATTCCTATTACAAGGAATGTAAACATCCCCTGTAATATAAAAGAGGCATGACAGGACCTCTTAAATATGAGATCTGGGGTCAAAAAGACCTCAAATCTCATATTTACAGTAAAATGCAATAAAAAAAAAAAAAAATTGGTCATTTAAAAAAATGTAATAATAAAATGGCCCTTTAAGAGCTATGGGCGGAAGTGACATTTTGATGACGCTTCCGCCCTTCATTGTTATGGAGATGGATGGGGGCCACTCTTCTCTATGCCCAGCAAGGGTGAAGATCCGATCGCCTCCGCCGCTGCCGACAGCTCCTGTAAGCAGCGGAGGGCACCGGTAATCGGCGGAGGGCACCATAGCGCGGTGGGAGGGGGGGCCCTCTCCCGCCACCGATGAAAGTGATATCGTGCCGAATCCACAGAGACCACTATTATCGGAAACCGGACCGCCGGCCAAACAAGAGAATACCGGGGTTATGGCAGCTAGCTGCTGCCAGAACAACGATGGATTGAGCCTAAGGTCTCATTTAAACTAGCGACTGAGCTCCGGTAAAAACCCCCGCGGTTGAGCCACATTTTTACCACTCTTCAACCGCTCCTCCTCCTTTTTTTGCTGAGGTGGCAGTCAGGGGGAGTACACATGTCATGGCAGGAAGTATATCGCTAGTCACGCTCAAGTGAATGGGGCCACTGGGCAACCACCCCGTAACCGCACACAACATGCTCAGTTATCTGGTCAATTGGGGGGATAATCATGCAGAGAGGAGGCAATACAACACTCTATCACTGCCTGTCTATTGCTGTCTGAAGCACGATCTGAACGAAAATGAAGCCTGAATGAGCCCATAAAGATAGAATGCGACACCCTTTATTGGCTGACTTAAAGGTCTGGTTCACCTTTACAAAAAATCTGCCTATGCATTTAGGTGGTGTCGGTAGATAAATACAAACGGTGCAGCTCTAATGTTGAATAATGCCCTTGTTTTAGGTGTAGTAGGCCATTTACATACCTTCTGAAGCCTGACTGAAAAAATTACAGAGATGGCATTATCCCATTCTGCCTTGTTGCTAGGGAGTTGCTAAGACTGATACTCCCAGCTGTTACTGTTCACATCCTAAATCACAGGAGAGTTCTCAAACGGGGAGAGTAAGAGCATGTGAGGGGGGTTTGAATCAGAGAAAGAGCTCACTCCTGTGATAGTAGAGGCAACGCTGTATCTTAGCCTAGGCCAACAAGGCCCAGGCCTAGGGCGGCACTTTGCAAGAAGGGCAGCACGAAAAGAGTCCCCGCCAGCTTGCGCTACACTTTTATTGTAGCGCCAGTCTTATGGAGCAGACTGGGCCAGGAGGCAAATCGGTCTGGTGCCCCCATTAAGTGTCCGACATCAGGGAAGGGAACAGCCCATACATATGTAGGGGGCCCCGGGTGGCGGACCCCAACCAATGAGTTGTTGTATAAGTTCCCCAACTTATGGGGAGGCCCGCCGCTTCTAGTTTTGACTGTCCTATCATCACAGCAGACCTCTCACCTGAGTTCTCAGCTACAGAGAGACAGATGTCATGTCGGGAGGCTGAAATTGTCTGGAGGAAAAAGTCAGATGATGGGCGTGGGCCAGTAGAGTGAAGGGGGAGGGGCTATCCACTGTGCGAGGAGACCCCATGTCGGGAGAGGTGCAGTAAGTACCCAGGCTGAAAGGAAAACCACACCAGTTATTTGTTTGCCTTTGGCAGAGGAGTTGCTGTTATATATTATAGTGACTTACCATGAATATCAGCTACTGGTAATCTAGGAGGTAAGTGTTAACCACTTAAGGACCAGGCCTCTTTTTTAGATGTGTTGTGTTTAGATGTGTTGTTTACAAGTTAAAACATTTATTTTTGCTAAAAAATTACTTAGAACCCCCAAACATTATACATTTTTTTTCTAACATCCTAGAGAATAAAATGGCGGTCGTTGCAATACTTTCTGTCGGACCGTCTTTGCGCAGCGGTCTTACAAGCACACTTTTTTTTAAAAAATACACTTTTTTGAATTAAAAAATAAGGCAACAGTAAAGTTAGCCCAATTGTTTTTATATTGTGAAAGATAATGTTACGCCAAGTAAATTGATACCCAACATGTCGCACTTCAAAATTGCACCCGCTCGTGGAATGGCGACAAACTTTTACCCTTAAAAATCTCCATAGGCAAAATTCTACCGGTTGCATGTTTTACGTTAGAGAGGAGTTCTAGGGCTAGAATTATTGCTCTCGCTCTACCGATCGCGGCGATACCTCACATGTGTGGTTTGAACACTGTTTTCATATGCGGGCACTACTTGCGTATGCGTTCGCTTCTGCATGCAAGCTTGGCGGGACGGGGCGCGTTTAAAATTTGTATTTTTTTTTTCTTATTTATTTTACCTTTTATTTTTACACTGTTTTAAAAAAAAAAATTTGTCACTTTTATTCCTATTACAAGGAAGGTAAATATCCCTTGTAATAGAAAAAAAGCATGACAGGACCTCATATGAGATCTGGGGGTCAAAAAGACCTCAGATCTCATATTTACACTAAAATGCAATATAAAAAAAAAAAAAAATGTTGTCATTTAAAAAAATAAAATGGCCTTTTAAGAGCTATGGGCGTAAGTGACGTTTTGAGGTCGCTTCCGCCCTGCAGTGTCATGGAGTTGGGTGGGGGCCATCTTTCCCTCACTCGTCTCCATGTCAGTCCAGGAGAGGGGAGCGGAGTGTATCTCGACGCGAACATCAGTCTCACTTTGGCTATCACAGGGAGAGGATCTCCTCCCTGTGATAGCTGGAGCTGCACGGAGCAAACATCAGTCTCACATCAGTCTCTGTCACAGCTGTCTGGGACATTATTTGACAGGACACCGGGAGCTTGGGGCCGCAAGGGTCGGCTGCGCCCCTGTTATGTCATATGCACACTGATTTTGTTTTACTATAACATACTCCCCTCCCCTTCTAAAGTGCTTTCTTTATTTACACACACAGATCTTGCATCACAGTGTTTCCCTGAACACATCATGTGCTGCTGAGCTGCTAGAGATTAACAGCAGGATGAGATTTGCCGTCGGATGAGATGCTCCGCCTCCATCACACGGTTAAATAGGTCACGTGACCAGTGTAAGCCAATAGGATGTGATGGAGGCGGAGCATCTCATTCCACGGCAAATCTCATTCTATGGCAATGCACCGGTGTTGTGCCGAGAATGGTTTCACCGTCGAAATTTGTTCCCCCTGTACAATATTATATATATATATATATATATGGAATGTTATTTTTCTAAAGTTCTACACCTCTGAGAAATGTGGCCCCAAACAAGATCTGCATAGCAAAAGGAGTTATCTTCAGCCCACCTGGTGTGCATGAAGCTTCAAATAGATTGAGGACGGAGATAGCCTGGGGCACAGACTGCAGCAGGACAGTCATGGATTGTCATGGGAACAATGATTGGGGCAGCTAGGATTGGCAAGGGGGGGGAGCTTGAATGAGTGAGCTTGGTAAAAGGAATTCGCAGAGAGCTCTTCCCTCTGTTTTGCTGGGAATGGGGTCATGAGAGGATGTCTCTAGTCACCTCATGGTCTGGCGGCCATCTTTCGAGACTACAAGGAGGGCCCTGTGATAAGTATCTTTGATATTCTTGTATTATATGATTTGATTGTAAGCCTTGTGATATTGTAATGTCTTTTATTACTTTATGTTAGCATTCCTGATTCTTGGGAAATAAATAAGATATTGTGTTATTAACAGCAGTTTGTGTTTGGTTTCATAGCTAACCTCGTATTATTGTGATACTAACAGTAGCATGCGCTCATAGGTTTAACAGACTAATAACATTATAGGGACTAGACAAATTAATACATAGATATAAGTATTTTAGCGCGTACTTCATATGGCACCCCACAAGGCGTGTAGAATGTATTTTTACACAGAATCCACAAACTAATGTATTTTTGTTTTGAGTCCTGGTAATCAAAGACACCCAGAACTGAAAATCGTCTCTCGTGTGGACAAGATTGGCGCTGGCTCGCGAATTCTGAAACCACGCTTGGATGATCATAAAAATTTTGTGAAATATTTCATCGGATAGCGGACGCGCGACAAATCTGGTGAGACCTTTTTTTTTTTTTTATCCGAGATATATATATGTATATATATGTTAAATGTTGTATTGCTAATGCAAAGTGTTAGAATACTTGTAGCTGGTCAAGAGGGCTGATCACCCTTAGTTAAAGATTGACAGGAATTACCATACATCTTTGACGAAAAGTGGGAGAAATAGATTGTTATTTTCAAGTTTTTTTACGTTTTTATTTTTTATTTTTTTTTTTTTGCATTTTTACCCATGTGGCAGGAAGGCCTAACAGGATTTTTACCCTAAAAGGAAGGCATTGTGTCTTAGAATGTGCCTTGTGTCTTGTTGTAAAACTACAAGTAACAAATTTGTGTTTAAACGGATGTGTATCTGTTTTTTTTTTTTTTTTTAGTTGTCTATCTGTATTGCATTGTGTAAGCAACTGGTTGAGCAACTTCAATGTGGGTAGGCTAATTAGCATATCAATGGAAGTCATTGAAAGTTTCGTTAACAAACATCAGCTGATAATGCCACAGTAAATGTGGTTAGTCTTTTCAATGGATAGGCAAAAGTTGTATTATTTAGAATGATATCAAGTAAAAGTGATAATGAATGAAGAATCTGGAATGCTATGGGAGCGATTATTTTTTTTATTTTTATTTGTTTCCCGTGAGTTGTAAGAGCTAACGATAATTGGGTTTGGTTTAGTACTCAGTGCAGTGTTGGAACGTTAGTACAAATAGAAGTGTGGATTGTGTGCTTGTGAGAATGGAACTTGTGTATACATATGTTAAGAAGTACGCCTCTGCCAGTTATCATTCATGTGCAGATGAACCTCTTAAAAGCCAGTGTAATGTACTAGTGTCTCAGTGTCAGCAACAGAATAGCAGATTACTGGGTAAGCAGCTAAAAAAGAAAGCGAAAAAGGAAAAATTGGCTAATGAGATTGCAGTGTTGCTCAGAATTAAAGTTATATCTGAGCACATGGGGGAGAAGTGGGAAGCAGAAAGGAGACATCTCGGCGAAGATATAGATGGAATCAGTGGAAAACTTCTAAGGCTTGCAACAGCCTCCAGTAGTGAGATTGACAAATTGCAGGCAAAAGCCGGCGAGTTGTCAGAAAAAAATGGTGACCTACGAGAACAGCTTCAGAGGTGCAGCATGGACTGCGTCATGAAGAATAAACTTGTAGAGTCATTGCGAATAAAGTTATCAGAGATGGAAGAATTGGTTATGTCTTTAGAAAGGAAAGTAGCAAATGCACACTCCCAACTTCTTATTAAAGAACAGTGTATAATATCGCTCAATGAGCACAAAGCAACATGCCAATTGGCCGATATCTGCACAGTCAGTGAGGAAAAGAGCCGTGAGGAAACACAGTCTACTATTGCGCCTATAGCGTCAAAGCAGAATGACAGTTTGATTACAATCCAAGAGAGACTCACGTTATGCCAGATTCTGGGTGAATTTAATGCCATGGAGTCGCCAGTGACGCTGTCCAATAAGTTTGAGGCTCTAATCCGTAAATTCCAGTTGAGTAATGAGGATGCATGCTCTCTTCTAAAAGCATGGCTACCAGGACCTTTGATAGGCCAGTTATCGGCACAGGTTAAGGATAATTCAGCAGATGCAGAGGGGCGGAGGAAAGAATTGCAGCGTCTTGTGGACAGTCGTGATAATGGTATGAGTGATTTGCAACGAATGAAATTTAGGAGAGGAGTTGACCCAATATTGTTCTGCAGTGAGTATCTTGCATTGTATACGAGAGTCTTCAACTGTCCTGACTTATTGGAGGATGATGCAAGTTTCATGTACTCGATGGCCAATAAGTGTTATGTAAGCTATCCCACTAGAATGGCTCTGAGGAATGCTAGGTCCTACCAAAATTTTGTCAATATCCTGCGAGATTTTTGTCAAGAGTCCAGTGATAGCGAATATGGGTCAAAGGCCGGTGTATCCGTATTAAGCAGAAATACAGGAAGGCGGATGATGGGAATCGATGTTGGAGACGTAAATACAAGCGTGGTAACTGCGCTTGAAATTGATTCAGGAATTGAAATAGAAACTTCTGATGACTCCTCAGACGATGAAAGTGTAAAGTCTGTTAATTCCAATCACAGTAATATTATCCAGCAATGTGAATTTCCAGCACAAGATGTTAAAAAAAGGGCCTATGCAGGGGAACCAGAGCTAAAATGTTGTTTGTGTAAAAGGGGAGGTCACATCGCAAAGTATTGTTGGGCGAATAACGATATCAAAAAAAGATCATACCTGAAAACTACCCCAAGGCATTATGAATGTTATTCGGCCAGGTGGGGTAGCAATCCAAAGCATGGAGCCCATAGTAAGCAAACCCAATTCCCCGTTAAGACCCAATTACGGAGTCTACAAACTGAAAAGCAATATGTAGGACAGTTGCATAAAATCAAAATGGAAGTAGCCGAATGGTTATTCAAACATAGCACTGGGGGAAGCAATGCTAGCAGCACTTAGTCAGCTGCAAGTATGTTAAAAATACTCTGATCAAAGTTTCCTTCCTATGAATAAGGTTTTAAGTATTTTTGTAGTTTTTTTTTTATAAGGTTTAATGTTTTATTAATTTAATGAATTTTTTTTAGGTTTTTTAATTTTCTTTATTATTAATTTTTTTTTTTTTTTTTTTTCATTAATTTTTTTTTCAATTTTTTTATTATTAATTTTTTAATGTTTTTTTTTTTTTTATTATGAATTTTTTTTTTCATGTTTTCCATTTTTTTTAATTTTATTTTTTTTTTTTTTTTTTTTCAATTTTTCATTCTTCAATTTTTTTTTATTAATTTCTGTTTTAGTTTTAATGTTTGTAATTTTTTTTTTTTTTTTTTTAGTTGTTTATACTACAACTCGGTGTTCCCCTAGCAGTACAATTAATGAGAAGAGACTTGGGGCACTTAAAGTCAATTGTCATGATAATCGTGTTTAATCATTGTCTTTGTGTTCCTTTTCCAGAGACCAGGGAGAGAACAGGTTTGGATACTAAACATTTGTGTTTTGTTTGCAGGTCCGTCAAAGTGAGACCAACACGGGGGTTAGGTTATTGTAAATGCATAATCGATTATCACATGGTACCATGAGCTCATTAATTAGTAATTGTTTGCAAACAATGAAAATATTTAAACAATAATCTGACAAAACTAAAGAGTTACAAATGAGGTAGCAGATGTTGTGATGAAGTTACAAATGTTTTGTTTGTGTTGTTTTTCCCATTAACTTATTGTCTTTCAGATAAAAAAAAGAAACATGTACTCTTCTCAGGAGAAAATCCATGGATGTCTTTAGTTAAAAGTTGAGTGTTTGTCATTGTTGTATGGTGGTTGTTTTGTCATGTGGTTCTTGGGTGATAATGGCCAGATTTTTAAAAAAAATAATTTTTTTTTTTGGGTATTGGTTTAGTCATCTATTTTAGTGTTAATTTAGTTTTTTTTGTTCAGGTGGGACATCACTATGTTTAGCCCACCTGAAAGGGGGGTAATGGGCGATGCCCTCAGGTAGCAGCTGGATACTTTTTGTTGAAGACAAAGTTGGTAGAAAACCAGTCTAGCCGCGGGAGGTTTTTCTTTTACTAGAAGGTTTAGCCTTTGTCCACCTGAAAGGGGAATTAGTGCATAGATCGTAAGATAAAGATAAATGCATTGGTTGTTTTTCTTTTTGCGTTTTTAGATTGGGAATTTTTGAGAAACAACAGTGACGTTCGTTTTTTTAATTTTTGATCATACCATGCGGATTCATTTTAGAGTGGAGTCTGCCTAAAGAGGTCAGGGTTGTTTTGACAGTTTGATCAAATTGCAGAAGCCAGGAATACTAAGTTCCTGAGTTCCAAGAAGGGAAATAGGAGTAAATAGAATAAGCAAGCAGATATTATGGATAAGAATTTGATTCTGCTCTTGTTTTTCAATTCCAGAATCCTGGTGGAGCGAGATTGGAAAGGTTCTGGAAAATGGATGACGGATGATCATCTGGTTGGCAGTTTGTCCGTGCCATGCCACGCCCCAAATTTATTCTACTAAATATCAGGAGAGATGGGACAAACAAAAAGATTCACTTTAACACTTTTTCTTTTCCTATGGACGATCTGGTGCTGAATCTGAAAGACTGTGCCTATCAATAAGACTTGAAACATTTTTTTTGCTGGACTCTCTCCTGAT
Organism: Lithobates sylvaticus; assembly: GCA_028564925.1. NCBI lineage: Eukaryota > Metazoa > Chordata > Amphibia > Anura > Ranidae > Lithobates > Lithobates sylvaticus. Next base: position 57,329,028 of record CM053028.1, read on the forward strand.
GAATGCAAACGTGTTATTAATATACGTACAATGGGTTGGAGGTTGGGGGAAGGAACATAACACATCCAATCCATCAGAACATGAAAATGTAAAATATATATGTTTTTTTTGGAGGGAGGAGTTGAAATAAGAAAAGTTGTGTAATGTATGTCATGTATTGACGTAACGGAGTTTATATGGTGCAGGTACCCAGGAGGCGAGCACTTATACATAATAAGGTGTCTGTTGGCCGGACTAGAGGGTGTCAGGTGACACATCAATGGGGTGAACATTTCCTTGTATGGGGGAGATGCGCCTGGTTGAGGTCTCACCTGAGAAGTTGAAACCCTGCACAGGGAATGCCAGTGAATACACACAGGAGCATGCTCCGATAGATAAAGGGAGCAAACGCTGACTACCAGAGTACAGTATGCCTTCACCACATGGCGCTGCAACATCTCACAGTGGTTGATAAAACCTATTACCCTATATTTGCTGAGTATACGCTGAATCAAGTGCTGTCATCGTACCAGTGACTTACTCCCAGAGATGTGCGGACACAGAATAAGGTGCATGCAGGATGCTTATCTCTGAGGAGTAACCATAAGAGGAGGCATGTATTCAGCACTATATTGGGGGAATAGGAGCTGGGATGGGTGTTGGTAATGGAGTAGACATCGGTATCCTGAGGAACAAACTCTCAGCCATAGCTTGAGCGGGACTTTTTTACTCAGAGAGATTGGTGGCATCCTTAATAACATTCACAAAATACCCAGGGTAAATTAGCTCCAGATTTGGTGAACCATATTGAGAGGTTGGTGGAGGGTGTGAGGGTACAGGATAGAAATCGGTTATGGGCTCTGGCGTACACGCAGTGGCGGACGGAAGTGTCAACCAGCATCAAGCTGATTGGGCAATCTCTGTTTAAAGGGCAGTGGCCTGATGAGTTAACATCACCGCTCAGTAAGACTCTGCCACAACACGTCGCTTACACTAATCCAAAATGGTGGTCGAATGCCTGGATGGCCTGTACCAGTTTGGATTGTGAAAGGTGTTAGGCTGTATGATCCCATACACAGAAGTGCGGACTTGGTCTGTATATTGGTGGCATCAATGGGCTTACTGATTGGGGATTCTATCTTGTCGCATTTGAGGCTAAATCACCCACATGTGATCAGAGGAGATGGAAGCAGGTTGATACTTCCCTCGGTCGGAAGCCTGACCATGATGTCCTTTGTATGCCAGGTCAATACATCATAGTGGTGAATATAAAATGTTGGGAAGTTATTTCAGGGATCATTGCTGGGGAGGAAGCACCTGGGTGTCATTTGGGACATAGACGAGTTTATTTCTTTGTCCTAAAGAATACCGATGTAACGTTAGTCATAAAACTGGAAGGTTCCTTGAACCTAACCATAGGTAGAGGTGCATGGTATACCCTGGGCATGGTCTCTGAAATCCAGGCACAGGGATGGAAGTGTGTTTTTTTTTGTTTAATCATTTTTGCAGATTTATATGTGTGATATTAGACTCGGTATTTATATAGAAGGACCTCCCATTTGTCTATGCAAGTTGAGGGACGAATTGACGGTAGGGTCTCTGTGTTCAAATTAGAGACCTTGCTGCCAAGTCAGAGCCCTGCAATACCGCTGTGAGCAAGCCTGCCTAATCCCGACCCATATGTACAGTAAAGGGTTATAGGATTGGGAGCGGGGTGCATAAAGGGATGGGATACAGATATATGTATATAGTGTGATAAGAAGTTGATTTATATTATGGTATAATGTGACCTATGCGTATTGTAGGTTAATAATATGGGTGAATAAGGCCCTCCTCGAGACTTATCTAGATAATAGATCAGTGTTTGAGAGCTGTTTGATATGTTGCTCTGAATGTGTACTGGTGAATGGTGAATGAATGGACACCCCTTGCCTGTACTGCATCCGTCCTGAAGACACCGGAAAGGAGAAGATACCAAAGATACATACTGGTGACATGGAAGCTGTCGCTGAAGAAGGATGTGTCACTCAGTGGCAAAGCGGCACGTGTTGGGAAGCATAACATGGTAAGACCACAATGGACTGTTCCATAGGAGCTGCTTCTGCACAGGTTGTAAAAATACAACGCATTAAGACGTTTAAAGGACTGTTCCATGGATACTGGTTTGGAAACGCATGTCAGGGACACGTTGTAAAAATATGACACGTTAAGACGTTTAAAGGACTGTTCTATGGATACTGGTTTGGAAACGCATGTCAGGGACAAAACAGTTATGGACTTTTCAATAGGAGCCGCGTCTGAAGAAGGGTTTTTATGCGACTTTCAGTCGCAAAGCGGAATATGTTGGAATCAAACATGAATGTTATTTTTCTAAAGTTCTACACCTCTGAGAAATGTGGCCCCAAACAAGATCTGCATAGCAAAAGGAGTTATCTTCAGCCCACCTGGTGTGCATGAAGCTTCAAATAGATTGAGGACGGAGATAGCCTGGGGCACAGACTGCAGCAGGACAGTCATGGATTGTCATGGGAACAATGATTGGGGCAGCTAGGATTGGCAAGGGGGGGGAGCTTGAATGAGTGAGCTTGGTAAAAGGAATTCGCAGAGAGCTCTTCCCTCTGTTTTTTTTGGGAATGGGGTCATGAGAGGATGTCTCTAGTCACCTCATGGTCTGGCGGCCATCTTTCGAGACTACAAGGAGGGCCCTGTGATAAGTATCTTTGATATTCTTGTATTATATGATTTGATTGTAAGCCTTGTGATATTGTAATGTCTTTTATTACTTTATGTTAGCATTCCTGATTCTTGGGAAATAAATAAGATATTGTGTTATTAACAGCAGTTTGTGTTTGGTTTCATAGCTAACCTCGTATTATTGTGATACTAACAGTAGCATGCGCTCATAGGTTTAACAGACTAATAACATTATAGGGACTAGACAAATTAATACATAGATATAAGTATTTTAGCGCGTACTTCAGCCGGGTCACAGCGTGTCTGTGTGTCCGGGGCTGCCTCCTCTGCTCAGGCTCTAAGAAACTGCCAGCAATCTCTGTTCACATGAGGAACTACAACTCCCAGCTTTGACAGGTCCGTCCCTGCACGGAGTGCAGAGACGGACCTGTCATCTTCTGCTCAGCGGAGATCGCTCCGGCGATCCCCGCTGAGAAAGCGGATATCCACGGGGCGGATCTGCACTGATCCGCCCCGTGTGAAAGAGCCCTTACTTTCTAACTACCTTGTTGTTAGCCTGCACCTGGAGCTCCACACTAGGAGTAGAAGCATTCGCCTTGAAGGATCCCTCTGGAGCGGTGGTCATCTCTCTCCCTAACCATGTCCCCAGTCTCTGACCATCTCCTGTACTCTGACCATCTCCTGTACCCTGTCCCCAGTCTCTGACCATCTCCTGTACCATGTTCCCAGTCTCTGACCATCTCCTTTACCATGTCCCCAGTCTCTGACCATCTCCTTTACCATGTCCTCAGTCTCTGACCATCTCCTTTACCATGTCCCCAGTCTCTGATCATCTCCTGTACCATGTCCCCAGTCTCTGATCATCTCCTGTACCATGTCCCCAGTCTCTGACCATCTCCTGTACCATGTTCCCAGTCTCTGACCATCTCCTTTACCATGTCCCCAGTCTCTGACCATCTCCTTTACCATGTCCTCAGTCTCTGACCATCTCCTTTACCATGTCCCCAGTCTCTGACCATCTCCTTTACCATGTCCCCAGTCTCTGACCATCTCCTGTACCATGTCCCCAGTCTCTGACCATCTCCTGTACCATGTTCCCAGTCTCTGACCATCTCCTGTACCATGTCTCCAGTTTCTGACCATCTCCTGTATAAAAATATTTTTTTAGAAATACGTTTCGGTATCGGTCATTTTCGGCCTAGTGTATTTTTCATTTTCGGTATCGGCACCAAAAAACCCATTCAGTGCACCCCTAGTTGTAACATGACAAATTTCAAGGGGTATGAATACTTTTTCAAGGCACCGTAAGTAACCACCAGAAAAAATAAGAGTACTACTGGCCTCTGGACTATATAGAGATAACAGACTGTGCAACAACGTGGCTGCATTCACGCTTCAAAATCTTGAATCGCGGGCAGATTTGCCACGATTCTGCCCATGATTTGACAAGTCGCAAGACTTGCATTTGAGATGACACCTGGTCTGCCGCAATAAATTGCGCTGCAATCGTGGGAAGCATGTCGCCCAAAAAAGTTCAGGAGATACTTTTGGGCGACATGCCTCCCGCGATGTGGGTTGCCGCGACTGCAGAGTGGTTTATCAAATAAATGGCATCTCAAATGCGAGTCCCGCGATTTGTCATTCACACATCGGCGCTTTCAAATCGTGGGCAGAATCACGGCAAATCTGCCTGCGATTCAAATCGATGAAGTGTGAATGCAGCCTAAGTGAGTTATGTAAGCTAAAAGTGCTTACAGTGTGGCATGTTACTGTCATAATATAAAATTTAGTATGTATACCTAGTGATAGTCAAGGCCTTCTACATACCAAAAAAATGTGACCTATAAACTGTACAACTCAATTGAACAACAAACTGTAATCTTTTAGGCAGAGGGAAGTAAAAATAAAAAAATAAAATAATATGGTTGCATAAGTGTGCACACCCTTACACTAATACTTTGTTGAATCACCTTTTGATTTTATTACAGCACTCAGTCTTTTTAGGTATGAGAAGATTGCCAATACCCTGAAACTGAGCTGCAGCACGGTGGCCAAGACTATACAGCAGTTTAACAGGACAGGTTCCACTCAGAACAGGCCTCGCCATGGTTGAGGAAGTTGAGTGCACGTGCTCAGCATCATATCCAGAAGTTGGCTTTGGGAAATAGATGTATGAGTGCTGCCAGCATTGCTGCAGAGGTTGAAGGGGTGGGGGGGGTCAGACTCAGACCATACGCTGCACACTGCATCAAATTGGTCTGCATGGCTGTCATCCCAGATGGAAGCCTCTTCTAAAGATGATGCACAAGAAATCCTGCAAACAGTTTGCCGAAGACAGGCAGACTAATGGCACACCTTGGCATCTTCACGTTGGGTGCAAGAAGACCTTATCCTGCCACCCAGGCCTTGTGTAACCATATATATTTGGGGTATGCACTCAAGTAAATGTGACATGCTCAAAGATCTACACTTCCTAGGGATTGACACAATTGGCAAGAACATAACAGGGATGGAATAAATTATGGAATATGGCGAGGTGACACAATGGGGGTTATTTACCAAAACTGGAGGGTGCAAAATCTGGCACAGCTCTGCATAGAAACCAATCAGCTTCCAGGTTTTATTGTCAAAGCTTAAAGTGATATTAAAGCCTTTTTTTTTTTTTTTTTTAAATACCAAACATGTTATACTTACCTGCCCTGCTCGATCCTCCTCTTCTCGGGTCCCTCGCCGGCGCTCCTGGCCCCTCCCTCCTGACCCCACAACAAGAAGCTTGCTACGAGGGGCACCCAAGCCGAGTCTCGGCCCTGCCCCCTCTCTCCTCATTGGGTCACTGACTTTGATTGACAGCAACAGGAGCCAATGGCACCCACTGTGTGTCTCAGCCAATCAGAATAGAGAGTCTCGGACAGGCTAGTCTTGTGCAACATTGCTGGATCGAAATGAGGCTCAGATAAGTATTAAGGGGGCTGCTGCACACAAGTTTTTATCTTAATGCATTATTGTGACGAAACGTCCCTATACTCCTCTTGAGTGCGTTCGTCATATATAACTTCCTTCCAGTCTGGATATGGATATCAGATATTCCAACCGCTCCCAAGCACCAAACGAGACGACACTTGCTTAGTTGCTAAAACATGGACTGAAGATTTATTACAAAGATTACATTTATATACAGTAGAAGAGGAGATCCCCCCTCCTGCTCATATTATTCTAACAATACACTTGTAACAACTTAACATAAACTAATTAACTAATCCCTTTAAGCAGCCGATGTGACTCAGGATTTCACTACAGGCCAGACTTGTGGTCACCGAGCTAAACACAGTTGATTATAAATTATCATAATTACCACCACAAGACATCTCATCACAATAGCAGGAGACCACCAGTAACAGACGGACCGTCTCCTGCATTGTGCAGAGGACAATGGGATCAGCTAACTCAATTAACATTTTGAGTTCATGACACTAGCATCTGAGAGTGTATGTCCCAACAGCATGAGACCACACACATTATATATATACACATATATACAGAGAGTGTGTCTTGGGGGGGGCCCGCAATCAGCTGGCAGGAGGCTCGCATGTAGTCCTCTCAAAAAGCCCGTGTCCCGGCTAGGTCTGTCACATTTCTCCCCTTTCGGCAGGAGACTAACACAGGAAGAGACCCCAAACGGGTTGACTCCGAAGTTAGTCCATAGTTCCAGTCCTCTAATGCCTGTACCCACACAGTACCCCAAACAAATTGTTTCAAACAGAGCACTGCTCACCCAGCCAACCTCTGCCTCTCTCATAGAACATCTCTGCCGCGGGGGAGAGGCCTGGACTGGTCCTTCTCCCTGGAGTCTTTTCAGCCGCTGGAGAGAAGACAGGGTGACTGGGCTCACTCCATCATACTGTTGGGGATCTGGGCCGACCGCCCAGCATCCCTGGAGTATACAAGTGGGGACTGAAGTCCCATCCACCAATATCAGCTCAAGCTGCAGTTGTGAAGTGCAGATTGCATCCTCTCCTTGGGTCCTGAGCTGCTGCTCGGGAGTGACCACCACCTCCTCACCCTGGGCCTCCAGAACTGCCACAAGTGTGGGGCAGAGGTCTTGGACCCTCTGTCCGGTTGCCAGCACTTTAGCTGGGTTGGTGTTATCATTCTGGGGCGCCGTCTGCTGCTGGACAGTGTGACCGATCACCCCAGCTTCTTGAAGCTGTAGAGACACTGTAGGTGCTAGGCAGAGGCCAGCGGTGCTCTGCCCTGTTGCCAGTGATTCAGCTGGGAGTAGCAGCTTCACTACATCAGCTTGACGCCGGAGAGAGGGGCCAACTGCCCCGGCTTCCTGGAACTCCACAGATACTGCTGTTGGTGCTGGGCAGAGCTCAGTGAAGTTTGGCCCTAATACCAGCTCTTCTGATGGAGGCTCATCAGGCTGTTTTTCCTCAGCAGAAAAGTCTATCAAATCCCCTGTCTCTACAACTGATGTCTGGGGATAGAGGTTCATCATCTGTCCGTGGGACCTAGAAGATGCCATCAGTGCTGGGCAGAGGTCTTGGACCCTCTGTCCGGTTGCCAGCACTTCAGCTTTGGGGATGGAAATCTCCAGATTTTCCACTGCAGATTCTCTGGCATGCTGCTGGACAGGCACATTCCTCCATCCAAGATCATCCCATGCAGAAACAGGATCATCAAGGTCAGTCAGCACTTGCTGCATCCGCCATAAGACCTCCACATCCATAGCTGTAGGGGCAGGTTGGCAAAGCACACTGTTACTCTGCCACATTGCTGACTCTTCAGCCAGGATTTCCGAGTTGTCCATTGGCATTTCCTTATAGTCCCAGGCAAAGGGAGCCCAGCCCTGGCACTGAGCAGAGTCTAGCAGCCGTCTGTAGGCGATCTCCAGCTCCCATTCCTGATCGGCCAGAAACTCCAAATCTTCCAGTGCCCAGTGCACTTCCGAGACGTTCAGTAGCCCTTTTCTGAAATCCATGATTTCATCCAACCGCCACTCCAAATCACTCCCAAAGTTAGAGTCTCCTGTCAGCTTCACATACAACAGTCCCAGGCCGCCGTAGCTTAAGCCTTCCGTTGGGCTGTCATCTGCTATCCAAGGGCATGCTTGGGATACATGCCACCGGAGGGCTCTGTAACTTTCATCCAGCTTCATCTCTGCCCAGATCAGCCTGCTTAATTCAGCTGTCTGCTCCTTGTGCGGTTTCTCTCCCAAAAACAGCACCCGCAATCCATACTGCGACCAGTACCTTTCCTGGTTGGAGGGGAGAACTTTTCCCTGGTGACACCGCTCACAGGCTAGCGCTTCCTTCCAGAGTTCGCAGCGAATAGAATCAAACCATCCCAGCAGGACCTGCTCTGATACTGGTCCCTTGTGCTGTAGCTGCATCTCTCGCAACCTCCTCCTGAATTCCTCTTCCATGGCGGCTGGTATCTGTACCTCTCCTCCTCTCCTGCTATCCGGACCTTGGATCCAGGTGGAGGTTTGGATGTCCCAGACTGCAGGAAGCATGATCCCACTGCTTGCCAACAATGTGACGGAACGTCCCTACACTCCTCTTGAGTGCGTTCGTCATATATAACTTCCTTCCAGTCTGGATATGGATATCAGATATTCCAACCGCTCCCAAGCACCAAACGAGACGACACTTGCTTAGTTGCTAAAACATGGACTGAAGATTTATTACAAAGATGACATTTATATACAGTAGAAGAGGAGATCCCCCCTCCTGCTCATATTATTCTAACAATACACTTGTAACAACTTAACATAAACTAATTAACTAATCCCTTTAAGCAGCCGATGTGACTCAGGATTTCACTACAGGCCAGACTTGTGGTCACCGAGCTAAACACAGTTGATTATAAATTATCATAATTACCACCACAAGACATCTCATCACAATAGCAGGAGACCACCAGTAACAGACGGACCGTCTCCTGCATTGTGCAGAGGACAATGGGATCAGCTAACTCAATTAACATTTTGAGTTCATGACACTAGCATCTGAGAGTGTATGTCCCAACAGCATGAGACCACACACATTATATATATACACATATATACAGAGAGTGTGTCTTGGGGGGGGCCCGCAATCAGCTGGCAGGAGGCTCGCATGTAGTCCTCTCAAAAAGCCCGTGTCCCGGCTAGGTCTGTCACAATTATGTATTAAGAATGTATTAAGATAAAAAAAAAACCATCAATCTCCTTTTATATATCTTCTGTATAAGTAAGGTTCTCTGCAGCCTCTAATCAGCAACCATATCAACACAAAACATTGTCCAACATCTATAAAACATTTTTTTTTTATTTGTGAACAGCTTGTCTCAGTTTGGGAAATAGTTTGATGGCGTTCTTTGTAGTTACTTCAATCACTTCTTTCAGAGATATGCCTTTGATTTTAGCAATGTATTCAGCAGAAAATATGATATTTTTTGGCTCATTTCTGACCTGTTAAAAAAAAAAAAACGAATCGTTAGTAAATCTATTTTTATATGTTTTCAATGTGGTATTTTTCTTTGTGATTACGTTAAAGTAGTTATAAAGCCTAAACATTTTTTTTTTTTTTTTTTTCAAATATAAGTTTTTATTAAGTTTTCAGAAAGAAAAGGGGGGCAAAGGCCCCAACAGAACACACAATCATAAACTCAAAGTGAAGGTCGCAGCCTCCCAACAATATGTGATATTCCTGTACAATGCACCTCTTAGCGGCTTGTATGTACCCCTCTATCGCCCAATCCTGATATATAGATTCGTCTTCTGTACTCGGGTTCATAGAGATGAGTATAAACTTCCAAAGCCAGTTGTGATGGCTTAGGTCGGGAGGACCCTTCTGTAGATAGAGAAGTAGAACGATAGGGAGGAAAGAAAGAATAAGTATAGAGAAGAGAAGAGAGGGGTGGAGAGGAGGGGGGGGGGGGGGGGGGGGGGGAGGGGGAGGGGAGGGCTGGAGTTCATGGTCTTTATATGCTGGTAACATACTATATCCCGGGTACAGATTTACATACGCATGCAATTTATCTCAAATTCCCAACAGGGATTTTCCTTCGTCTGATAGTATGAACATGTCCCATAACGCCCAGGTTTTCCTGTATGTTTCCTGCTTATCCTGGGCCGTCAGTATAAGGTCTTCCATTTTGTTTACTTCTTCCACTTTCCGCAGCCACATTGCTGCAGTCGGTGGGCATTGCTGTTTCCAAAGTAACGGAATACAGGATTTAGCTGCGTTAGTCAAGTGGCGGAGTATAGACTTCTTGTATCTTTTGGGAGATAGGGAGGAAACATGAAGCAGAAAGAATGCCGGATCGTCCGGGATCTGAAATTCAGTGAACTTTTGGGATGTAGTGCGAACTGCGGTCCAGAAAGGTGTTAGCTGAGGGCATGACCAGAACACATGCAACATCGTTCCTCTTTCCCCCTGACAGCGCCAACAAAGGTCTGAGGTTTCGGGAAAAATCGTATGTAAGCGACTAGGTGTTAAATACCACCTAGTCAGGATCTTGAAATTGGTTTCCTGTATTTTAGTACACAGGGAGGATTTGAGGGCGAAGTTGATCATGTTTTGTTTCTGGACCGCAGTAAAGGTACATTGCAGTTCTCTTTCCCATTTCTCTATGCACAGGAGGTCTGGTGGTTGGGGAGGTGTGTTCAACAGCGAGTACATGTTTGACAGGACCTGTGTCAAGGGTTCCCTGCCCGCTAGAAATTCCTCAAACGAAGTTATAGGCCTGGTATAATGATGGGGATCTGGAATGCTATGCAAGAAGTGATGAATCTGTATCGCATTCCAAAAAGGGAGTCGGTATGTTCCCCTGGGGTCCGTCAGTTCCCTAATAGTGGGCCATCTGTCTTGCACCACAAATCGTGCTGCCGATGTTTGGTCATTATTCCTCAATATCTGAAAGTCAGTTGGAGAGTTCCCTGGGGGGAACTTGGGGTTGCCCAGGATCGGTGTTAGAGGAGATGTTTTGGTCGTTTGTGCGACTTGGAGAGTCGCCCGGAGACATTGTCTCATAGTGTTCCCTATCAGCGGGTGTGTTTTTATTTCTGGAGGTAGCGATTTGTAACACCAAATTGCCCTCCCCAGGGGTGTGTCCGTCTGGCGTTGCTCTATTTGGGCCCACAGTTTAAGTTCCTGATGTCGGTGCCAGTCCACTACTCTCCCTAGATGTATAGCTTGGTAATATCTTCTAACGTCGGGGAGTGCAAGGCCTCCGTGGTGTTTCGGTGCCGTAAGTAGGGAACGTGGTAGTCGCGTTTTTTTTATGAGCCCAGACAAATCGTGTGAATAGGGTTTGCACCTGTCGAAAGTATAAGGGGGGTATTCTAACTGGTAGGGCTTGGAAAAGGTATAAGAATTTAGGCAGGATGCTCATCTTTACTAAGTTGCACCTCCCAAACCAGGAGTGTATACCTTTATGCCATGTTTCCAGGAGTGACTTAGCTTTTGCCAGTAAGGGTGGGAAGTTAGTCTCATAAATTCGTGACAAGTCAGAAGGGATGTTAGTGCCTAGGTAAGTCAACGTGGACGAAGTCCATCGGAATCTAAAGCTTGATTGTAAAATCGGGAGATCTCTGTCTGGTATTGATATTCCCATGGCCTCCGATTTGCTATAATTGATTTTAAGGTTGGATATTTTCCCAAATTTCTCTAATTCCCTCAGGAGATTTGGTAACGACACTACCGGATCGGTTATCGAGAAGAGCATGTCATCAGCATAAGCTGATATTTTGTGCTGTTGCTGTCCATCAGACACCCCATGAATGTCGGGGTTGAGTCTGACCGTGGAGAGGAAAGGTTCTAATGATAAAGCATATAAAAGGGGAGACAGTGGGCACCCCTGCCGCGTCCCGTTGGATATTGGGAAGGAGTCAGATAGGACTCCATTTGCCTTCACCTGGGCTGTTGGATTACAGTATATACTGGCTATTCGGTTAATCATTATGTCTCCCAGCCCTATGTCTCTTAATACTGTAAACATATAGGACCAGTTAACCCGGTCAAAGGCTTTTTCGGCATCTGTATTTAGGAATATGCACGGGATTTTATTATTCTTTGTAATATATAACAGGTTCAGCACTTTAGTAGTGCTGTCCCTGGCTTCTCTTGAGGGGATAAAGCCTACCTGGTCTAAGTGTACGAGTTGTTGTAGTTGAGACGCCAATCGGGTGGCCAGAATTTTAGTGAATAATTTTAGGTCTACGTTAAGCAGCGATATGGGTCTATAACTGCCACACATCGCTGGGTCCTTCCCTTCTTTCTGAATCACTGAAATGTGGGCGCTTAAAGTGTCCCTCGCAAATGTTCCCCCCGTTCCAACTGCATTAAAGACTTTAAGTAGATAGGGCCCCAGTATTGGGAGCAGGGTTCTATAATACTGTAACGTATAGCCGTCTGGGCCCGGTGCTTTCCCTGGTTTCATCTGTTTAATGGCCTGTTGTAGTTCCGTCATGGTTATGGGGGTGTCTAATGCAGTCTGGGTTTCCCGTGATATGGTCGGCAGCTGAGAGGAGGAAACATATTCCTCTATTTCCCGTTGAGGTACTGGCACCGGCGGTAGGTTGTATAGTGTGGTGTAGAAAGATTTAAACTCCTGGGTGATATGTTTGGGGAGGGCCGCCCTCCCTCCGTCAGGTTTGGTAATATATGGGATGTATGAGGACAGTCTAAGTTCTCTAACCGATTGAGCTAGTAATTTCCCACACTTGTCTCCTGATTCATATGCCGTTTTGCGGCATATTTGAATGGCCGCTTTAGCTCTATAGTGAAGGATATCATTAATCTGTTTCCGGATTGTCTCTAACTCTGCTGCGATCGATTGGGTGGGGGCATGTTTGTGTCTGGCTTCCGTTGTGGTAAGGTCCTGTAAGAGTTGGACGAGTTTCTGATTACGGTCTCGTTTGATGCGGGCTCCATGTTTAATAAGGATGCCCCGTACCACCGTCTTGTGGGCTTCCCATAACGTCCCCGGTGTGCAGTCCGGTTGTTCGTTCTCCCTAAAGTAAAAATTTAGTTCCCTGACGACTTCTGCCATAATTTCCGGAGTTTGTAGAAGGCTCTCATTGAGACGCCAGAATCTATGTCTGGGGGAGGTATAGTTTGAAAGATTATATGTCAAGAATATGGGTGCATGGTCCGACCACGTTCTGTTCCCTATAGCTGTATGCTCTGCATCGTGTAGTTGGCTGTGGGGGATCATGAAGTAGTCTATCCTAGTGTAGACCTGGTGCATGGGGGAGTAGTATGTAAAGTCTCGTTCTCCTGAATGCTGTAGTCGCCAAATGTCTATCAACTGAAATTTGTGGAATGTCTTGGCCATACGTTTGAGTTGGCTGACTGGTATAGAAGTCCGGCCCGGTGAGGTGTCAACTGAGGGAATTAGGGGTGCGTTAAAATCACCTCCTAGGATTAATTGTCCTTCTCTAAACTGCTGAAGTTGTCCCATAGTTTCCTCAAGAAAGGTAGCTTGGCGTTCATTAGGGGCATATACTGCTGCTAGGGTCTGCTGCGTGGTCCCGATCAGACCTTTGATAAAAGCATAGCGACCTGTAGGGTCTAACTGGCTCCCTTGGCAGTGCCACGATATTTTACCTGATATCAATATGGACACCCCCTTGGATTTAGTGGTCAAGTTAGTGGAGTGGTATGCTATTGGGTAGTGTTTGTTTCGTAGGTAGGGTAGTCTGTTATCTTTAAAGTGGGTTTCCTGTAAAAAGGCTACATCTACATGAGACCGCCTGAGCTCATCCATCAATATACGTCGCTTCTCTGGCGTATTCAGTCCCTTGACATTTAGAGACATAATTTTAATGTTTTGTACCGCCATGTTATATTTGCTAATGGGGGTAGGGTGGGTGTGGGGAGCAGGGGTGGGATAGATGATTTAGTACCAGGAAAGAGGAAAGAGAATAAGTTAAGTTAGAAAGGAAAAGAGGAGGATTGGTAATAAGCTACCAATTAGGGGCCAGGTCTAACACCTAGTCCCTAGAGTTTGTTCTAAACCTGCGCGTGTCGGTCGGGGAGTCTAGAGACGTCCCCCAGCGAGATGCGCTAACCTATGTGGAGGAGTGGTAGGTCGGTGTCCATAAAGGAGAGCTCCCCGCCGCCCCCCACCCCTCGGTTGTAACTGATCTATATGCATATGCACCTGTAACTTGTATTAACAAAACCAAAAAAGAACATATACCGCAAAAAAGAGTATAACAACAAAAAATACCTATGAAAAATAAAACAGGTAGTAAAATATAATAGAGCAGTCTAACTTTTATGCAAACACATCTGTGCCATCCCGTATTGACTATCTAAGACGACTTCAGCCAGTGTCCCGTTCCAGTCTGATAGACCCCCCCCCCAGCCGTTTATCACATTTCAAAGCCACCCTGCCCCCCCACCAGTGTCTCTGAAGTTAAAGTGTAGAACACACCCTCTACCCCCCAAGGGGAGAAAAAAAAAAAAACAAAAAAAAAAAAAAGGGGGGGGGGGGTTAAACCTTGTCCTCATGTAAACCCCTAGTAGCAAAGGATAAGACCTGTAGTGCCCCTGTAGTCCAGCAGATGTTGGCCTCGGATCTCTCGTCTGCATCCTTGAGTCTCTGTAGAGAGAATCTTCTGCTTGCCCAGCGTGCGTATGTTGGTAACTGACAAAAGTAAGTTCCGTGTGGCCGGCACGTTCGTTCGGTCATAGGAGAGTCTAACTTAAGCTCTAAGGGGTGCTGCTGGATGTCAGGCATCTGGTCTCTAGTTCTCGGGGGATGATAGTAGGCCACTGCCATAGATCCTTCCGTGTTGGGGCACTCCCTGTGGGGGGGGGGGGGGGAGTGTCTATATTGCCGGGGGATGTGTGTCGGCGGGGACCCTGCGGCAGCCAGGGCCATGTCAACCGGTTAATTAAACAGAGTCTGTGGCACAGGAATCAGCAATAACTACTCCATTAAAAAAGTGAAAACTGAGTGCAGGTGAGATCGTATAACATTTATGATTCACGTACCGCTTCCTGGGATGCGTCTCTGGATCTGCGGCGGTTTCTCTGTTGCCTGGGAGTGAAATCCTCTCTCTGTCTAGCAGTGTACGGACGCCCCTGCGTGCCCGGGAGGAGGGCCAGCCAGTCAGGCACTTCAAATGGTTCCGCACCCAAGAAGGTAAATAATTCAGGCAGGGACTCTGGCTTGCGTAGGTTGAAGTACCTCTGATCTCTTCTGAATGTCACTGAGAGTGGGTACCCCCAGCGATAAGTAACTTGTCTCCTGCGGGCCAGGTCTAGGATAGGTTTCATCAGTGCTCTTCTCTGCAACGTGGCCCTGGAAAGATCCGGTAGTATTTTCAATTGCGCACCGTCAAATTCCAGGTCTCCCGCTTCCCATGCTCTACGGAGTACCTGCTCTTTATGTACGTAATGATGGAGCCTGCAAATTACGTCCCGTGGCCTCAGGGGGTCTGCTGACTTAGGGCCTAGTGCCCTATGGATTCGATCGATGACGAGTCTTTCTGGGAGTTGGACGCCTTCTATGGCTCTGAAGATTGCCGTTGCTGTGTCCACCAGATCTTCTGAGCCCGTAGCCTCTGGCAGGCCCCGGATTCGCAGGTTGTTCCTGCGACTCCGGTCCTCCATTTCTTCTAAGCGGAGCTGCTGGTCGATCAGGGCCTCCGCCTGCACTGTTTGTGTTTTCTCCACTGCCGTGACGCGTCTCTCCATAGCTGCCAGCGAGGTCTCACCCGTCTCTAGTCTGGAGGTGAGTGTGTTAATATCTGCCCTGACCGCCTTCAGCTCTTTGCGGTGCGCGGTTTCTACTGTGCTAATCAATGCAGCAATATCAGCTTTCGTCGGTAATGCTTGTAGAAGAGCCCGCAGTTCTGGGTCTACGCCGCTTATCTGGAGGGGCATCTGTGAGGATTCCCCTTCCTCCTGGTGGACGTCAACCGGGAATTCGCCATAAGAGTCAGCTGATTGCGAACCTATAAGCGGGGATAAAGAGGCGAGAGGTGATCTTCCCTCCGTCTCCTCTGCAGATGGCGCCGCCATTTTGAGCTCCGGTGAGCCGAGCTGAGATTGCAGAAAAAGCCTTCTGATTTCTCCAGAGGATGGGGTCTGGGACGTGGGTTTTACGATCTTATTGTTCTTCTTTGCGTTTCTCTTCTTTGCGGTGTGCATATTGCTCCTTTCACTGGTGTATGAGTCGGGGTATGTGGGGGACGGCCGGGAGCTCAGGGGAACATATCTATGCGGCCATATCTAGGTTCCGTAGCCCCTCTATCTTCTAATGGGCCGTATTGTTAGTTGCTGGGGGGCACCTGGGTGTAGCAAGATGGCCGCCGCTTCCAGGTAGGCCGAAGCCGCGGCCTATCCTATTAAGTGTGTCCCAGGCCCGTTCCCCGAGCTATGCGGGCCTTTCCGGCTGGCTGGATTAAGCTGGTGTTATGGATGTTAGGGTCCCGGGTGGTGGGGGGGCTGGGGGGTGACCCCCTCCAGGTACTCACTGCGTCCCGGATGCTTAAGACGGCCGGTCTGGTAGGCCGCAGCGCGGCCTCTGGCTCTGGAGGGCCGGATCCGTACAATGGGGTCCCCGGGCGAGTCTGTGGAGGCCGGAGTCCTGTGACCACCGCTGATGTTCCGGCCGGTGTGTCGGGTAGGCGCAGAGGCGCCGGGCAGTCCGTCCCAGGCGAGGTGGGTGGCTTCTCCTGTGCTAGGCCTCAAGATGGCGCCGGGTGTATTTCGGCTCCGGCCTGGGCAACAACAGGCCAGACGGCCGAAATAGGGTATCGTTCAGCCTCAGATTAATCATGGGGTATCCCGGCCCCGATGTTAGTCAGAAGGGGCTACAGTGGGGCTCAGATGGTTATGGATTGCCGCGGTGATACTTTTCTGAACGGAGCTCAGCTCCCGCACGTCCTTCCTGCTGGACGACCAGACACGCCCCTCCCTAAACATTTTTTACCTTAAAGCGGAGCTCCACCCTTGGAAAAGAGGGTCAACAATGCCCATTTGCAGCCTCACTGTGCCCATTTGCAGCCATAGGTCCCTCAAACTTTAAACTCGGTAGTTAAGGGTTCCTAGATGCCCCCTAGCTGCAGCCAAAATTTGGGGTCTCTGGACCCAAAGGGTCCCGAAAAGACATTGCTGCAGATGGACACAGTTGACCGACTTTGGGGCCCCGTATCTTGGTTCCTAGCACCAAGTGGCCCCAAGATACGGGGCCCCAAAGTCAGTTCGGAAAATGTCACTGGGTTTGCACACCAATTTGGGGTTACTAGCACCAAGTGGCCTTGAAATACGGGGCCCCAAAGTCAGGTCGGAAAATGTCATTCTCTGCTGCAGAAAAGTGATTGACTTGAGTATAAGCCGAGGGGGGCATTTTCAGCACAAAATAATGTGCTGAAAAACTTGGCTTATACTCGAGTATATACGGTACTCTCTGAAGCCAACAAAGTCGTATTCATTCTCATATAAGAAAAGTGTCAGGCAGAGGAGTAGTAACCCTTAAAACAGGTCATGTGACAGGCGGAGGAGTAGTAGGCCTCAGGCTGGGTTCACACTAATGCGGTCTGCCGCATTGCATGTCATTTGTACAGGAATCGCACCGGATTCCTGTACAAATTAAATGCAAATTCAGCGTGGTGCAAATTGAGCCATCCACTATGTAAAGCTCAATTTACACAGTGCAGGACCCTTTTCTTTGGTCCACAATGGAATCAGATCGCATGGGTGTTCAGACCCATGCGATCTGATTCCACAGTTCACACTGCGTTCTGCAAACCGATTTGGGGGTGTCATTTACTTTATATTGACACCCGCAGTGGTTCGCAGAGCACAGTGTGAACTGCCTGCGATTCTGATGTGGTGCAGGAACCACTCAGGAATCGCGGCGGTTCCCGCACCGCATCAGTATGAACCGGGCCTTAGAACAAGTCATGTGAAAGCTCTCTTCTCCTATTTTGAGGACAGGCAAGCCGGAGAAATTTGATAGTTATTTGCATATAATGGCAGGGATTCCCCTGGAATACACAGGGATCAACCAAGAGGACTAGCAAAGATTTTATAAAAAATCAGTGGTTAATATAAAAATGTACCTGCTTTTCTGGTCCGAGAGCTGGGGAGTCAGTTTCTAGACACATATTTTCCAGAGGTAATTGTTTCACTAGTTTCTGCTTCTTAAACAAAGAAGGACTGAATTACATACAATATCACACCTAAAGCTGTCTTTTCTATTACTATACATTACAGATTGTAGTTATCACATATGCATGCATTATGAGTAGAATTCCAGGCAGGCATAAAAAAGCACCAGCTAATACACTTATATGTATCTGCTATCCCCTGAAGATGTTATTGGATGAAACACGTCAGGCAGAGCCTTTGGCAGTGAAGTCATCATGTGCGGTCACGGACTCGGTCGGCGCGCAGGTCTTTTTTCTTCTCATTGTTTTATCGTTCTACATCATTGTAAGTGTAATATCTTTTAATAAACTACGGTATCTGTATACTGGGTAATGCACTATAGAGAATTGTATTTCATGCATATCCGAACATAGGTAAATGTTGCTGCAATTGATCGAGGGGCGAGCAGCCAACACAGAGTCATTCATTGGCCGGAACAGAGATCATTAAACCCTGAAGTTTAGTCTGGTCTCGAGAAACTATGCGGGTGAAGGTGCATTGAAGTTATGAAATTTGAGTGGTTTTGATCATTATTTAATGCACAAATACTTTACAGTTCTGAAAGTAATATTAAGCAATTTTTGAGAAAGTATATGTACTGTATTTTCTGGCGTATAAGACTACCTTTTACACCGAAATTACACAGCCAAAAAGCGGGGGTCGTCTTATACGCCGGGTGAAGAAGCCGCCAGATGGATATCAGTCCGCCGGGCGCTCTGTAAAATTGTAATACGTATACAGTATGCGCCACTCATCCAATCCCGGCGGGCGATGCACTCAGATGAATACAGAGCCTGCTAAGCCTGCTCGGATTGGGTAACAACCTCTGCCAATCCGACCAGGCTACATGAGTCAGAGCGGCGCGGGCTGATGTGACAGCCTCTGCCAATCCGAGCAGGCTTTGTATCCATCAACAGATTAGTAAAATACAATGCCTGCCGTGATTGGCTCAGCGGTGCACACTGTCTGCACACTGTATTCTGAAGTGTACCTGGCGCTACTGTACTAACACAGCATCATATACTGTGTGTACTTAGTGCTCTACATATTAACAAAGCATCCTGTACTGCACATCCAGCTCCAGATCTCCCCTAAAATACAGGTATGATTTATGGTGCTTTGGAGGAGAGGATTCATTGTTGCTGCCTACCAATTGTGGGATCTCTGGGACTTGTAGTTCACCAGTTTCCTTTTTCTGATGTTAAGTCTGATACTTTTTTTTTTTTTTCTTCTGATGTTTTTTTGTAAATGGTGTTGCCTCGGAAGGGGGGTAGTCTTATATGTCGAGTATAGCCCCAAATCTAAGTTTTCACTGGAAAAATAGGGGGTCGTCTTATACACCCAGTCGTCTTATACGCCGGCAAATACAATATATAATTTATGCATGAACATGGTATATTATTTAACTTCTATTTATTCATATTGATTTGCATGTGTTTGGAGTATTTCATAGTTGAAGTACAGTCATTTAAAGGGATAGCACATCCAATTTAATTCTATGGGGGTTGAATTTACTAAAAGTGAGAGTGCAAAATCGAATGCAGCTGTGCATAGAAACCAATCAGCTTCTAACTTCAGCTTGTTCAATTAAGATTTGACAAAAAAAAAAAAAACTGGAAGCCGATTGGTTTCTATGCACAGCTGCACCAGATTTTGCACTCTCCAGTTTTAGTAAATCATCTTCTATATGACTTTTTGAGTATGGTTTTATTCAAATACTACTTAAAGTGCAGCAGATCCTAAGATTCTCACATATGCTTGATATCCCAATATACATTAAGCACAGAGGTTTATATACACATTTATTACACTAATGGGCTCATTAAAGTGGTAATAAAGTCTTGTAAAAAATAGATGAATTGATATGTGACCTGTCCCTGCTGAACCAGACAAATTTCAATTCATCTATGGCCAGCTTAAAGGGGTTGTAAAGGTAAAAGTTGTTTCACCTTAAAGCATTCTATGCATTAAGGTGAAAAAACATCGGACAATGCCGCCCCCCCCCCCCCCCCGTTTTACATACCTGACCCCTCGAAAGTCCCGCGCTCGCCCCCGACATCCTCTTCACCGATCAGCCTGGCCGTTAATTGGTTACAGTGGATCGATTGAAAGCAGCGCAGCCATTGGCTCACGCTGCTGTCAATCACATCCAATGACGTGGCGTGCTGGGGGGGGGCGGGGCTGAGTGATACAGTGAGCGCCTATGGCCGCCGGCTTTAATGCGGGAGCGTACCCGCAAGAACTAACCACCATGCGAGGGAGCTTGCATGGAGGCGAGAAATCCTTGCAGGGGGGAGCCGAGACAGCCGCCGAGGGACCCCAGAAGACCAGGTTCGGGGCCACTCTGTGCAAAACGAGCTGCACAGTGGAGGCAAGTATAACATGTTCGTTATTTAAAAAACAAAACAAAAAAAAAAAAAAAAAAATTACCTTTACAACCCCTTTAAGATATCACTGGTGTTTTTCTAATTTTTAGATGACCTCAGGCTTTAATTAAGGTTCAGGACCTGGCTATGCTATCTAGTAGAGGTTCCTGAATCACATGACTAGCCTAATGGAATTACAAATCTTTTGGTAGGTCCGAAATTGCACACATTTTTATTTCACCTTTGTATTTAAATGCATGTCTGCAGTTTGACTTTATTATTCTACTATCTGACCTGTCTTAAGCCCCCCGTACACACCGGCAGACATTTTCTGGTTCAAAAAAAAAAAGGGCTGACATTCTGCCCGTGTGTATGTCGGACATGCATGCTGGAAAAACCAGCAGCTAACTGACTCCCGATCAGCGCTCTCATCCAATGGCAGAAAGCGCTGATCAGAGAGTTCTGGAGGGGGGGGGGGGGGGTCCCCCTGTCAGAACACAATAGCTCAGCGGGGGAGATCACTGAATTAACTTCCCATGGTTAGTACAGCGGCTCTCAACCGAAGCTAACAGTTTTTTTTCGTGAAACCCTCACGATGTGTACGCGGCTTTCATCCCTGCACAGACCTCTGTAAGAATTAGTTACTCTGTACAGTCCCTGAATCATTAACCGATTTTTTTTGCTCAGACTCCATGTGATAAACTTGTTTTTACCTGTTCACTTCTGATGATGGATGGAGGGATGGAAAAAAAATACCCAGCTTTCACGCCTTCCATTGCCACCGAGGGCTTTCCATCGAATGCATGAAGCAAAACCTTTTCAGCGCCTACAAAAAAAATTAAAAAAATCCATTACTAGGTGTGTTGCTGCGCTGTAAGATTAGAGGTGATTTTAAGGCAAGAATTCATATACTTTATCAGCCATTCTCAACCAGGATTCCTCCAGAGGTTACTAGGGGTTAACTGTAGCCGACTGACACTGAAAAGTGAAGGCTTGTTTAAAAAAAAAATATATATATATATATATAAACAAACATGTTATACTTAAAGTGGAGGAACACCCTGAAAACAAAAACTTTTAAAAATGTTAATAACAATTTCAAATGAAAAAAAAAAATAAAAATTTTTTTTTACTTACCAGAAATGGCTGTTGCTAGGCAGATTGTCCTAATCTGCCTCCTCCAGCGCCGCAGTGATCTTCTCTCCTTCCGTCTTCTATGGAATGGGGCGCAGTGTGTTATGGGAACTGTGTCCCACAACACATTGCGTTCCCCATTCACAAATCCCACTCGCGCATGCGCAGTAGGCCGCGCGCCGACTCGCGCATGCGCAGTAGGCCGCACGAAGCCGTTTCCCTCACTGAGGATGGCGGCGCTGGATCGGGAATGCCGAGGGACATCTCGGCCTCCACAAACAGCATCGCGGGCGCCCTGGGAAGGTAAGTGTACTTTTTAAAAGTCAGCAGCGACTTTTTTTTTAGCTGCTGACTTTTAAAAATTTTTTTTTTTAGGTGAAACCCCGCTTTAACTCTTCTGTGCAGTTGGTTTTGCACAGAGCAGCCGAATCCTCCTCTTCTCGGGTCCCTCTTTGCTGCTCCTGGCCCCTGACACTAATCTTTTTATTTATCTGTAAGGCCCCTTTCACACTGGGGCGGTTTTCAGGCGGTACAGCGCTAAAAATAGCGCCTGTTCACCGCCTGAATAAAACGGCCCCATTCACTCCAGTGTGAAAGCCGGCGGGCTTTCACACTGGAGCGGTGCGCTAGCAGGACGGCAAAAAAAGTCCTGCTAGCAGCATCTTTGGAGCGGGATAGGAGCGGTGTGTTCACCACTCCTACCCATTGATTTGAATGGGACACCGCGGCAATACTGCCGCAAAGCGCCGCTACGCTCTGCGGGGGATTTTAACCCTTTTTCGGCAGCTCGCGGGGGGTAAAACCGCACCGCGAGCGGCCGAATCCCGCGGGCAAAACGACGGTAAAGCAGCGCTAAATATAGCGCTGCTCGCGGCTCCCGCCCCAGTGTGAAAGGGGCCTAAGGGTGGCATTCTGAGCACCAATGCAAGGGGCATATTTCTCACTGACCTCAATTAATTTCTTTTAGTAGAGGGTTCCCCCGAGACCCGAAATTTATTTTCAGGGTTAATTTCAGATAAAAAGGTTGATAAAGTCTGTGCTATCTAACAGTGTTAATTTTGACATCAAACTTTGATTTCATTTTAGTCATAGGCAATGCCGTTTTAGTTGTATTTTAGTCATCTGAATTGTTTTAGTCGACTAAAGTCTCCAGTACATTTTATTTGACTATAATTGAATGGGTTTAGCGAATTATAATCCATTTTGGTTTGAACATGCACTACAGATACAGATTTAGCCATTGTGATATATAACCAGTGTTAATTTTGATGTCAAATTTTGATTTAGTTTTAATCATAGCCTTTAGTTGACTAAGATAGCATGAAATATATTAAATCTGAACACATCCTGAACACCAGGACCAAGACTGGGGGTGGAAGGAACAGACCTCTAAAATAATCAGGGCTTCACTGCTTTGCAATGATAAAATATGGAAAGGTTTTTATTCCTTTCAGTGTCCTTGTTGAGGGGGAAGTCCCCTTACATCCTATTCTTTTTTTTTAAATCAGATTGATTTTAAAATGAATAAAAAAAAAACTAACAAAACAAAAACACACATACATTCCAAGTACATATTGAAAATCATGATACAAAACAATTTAGCAAACAATAAGAAAAAATAATAATAATACATTTTTAATTTTATTTTTTATAAGAACACCAAACCCAACCCTCCCTCTCTATATTCTCTCCTGAAATGTATCTATCCCACATCAGCGTACAATCCAAAATATCCAACCATCTCTTCCATATTATTCTCAAAATTCCTTGGGCAACCTCTATGCAAGAAAATATATTTTTCTTTAATTATAATTTCCTTTGTTCGTGTTCTCCACTCTGTTGTTGGGGGGTACAGTGACATCCACTTTTGTGCTATTAGCTTACGAGCTGGGATCCTAGATTCTTCTATCATATTTAGAAGGCAAATATCTGGCTCTATGGCATAAACCACTTGGGGGCACATCTAATTAAAAACAAAAATAATAATAAATTTAAAAAAAAACACAACCCAAGGCCAAAAATGTAATATACGGCAGCTTATCAATCCCTAAGGCCCCTTTCACACTGGGGCGGTTTGCAGGCGCTATTGCGCTAAAAATAGCGCCTGCAAACCGACCCGAAACAGCTGTTGCTGTGTCTTCAGTGTGAAGGCCCGAGGGCTTTCACACTGAAGCGGTGCGCTTGCAGGACGCTGGAAAATGTCCTGCAAGCCGCATCTTTGGCTCGCTATAGGAGCGGTATATTTACCGCTCCTATAGTGCCCGTTCCCATTGGAAACAATGGGGCAGCGCTCCGAACCCGCCCGCAAAACACCGCTGCAGCGGCGGTTTGCGGGCGGTATTGACCCTTTTTCGGCTGCTCGCGGGGGGTAAAACCACCCCGCTAGCGGCCGAAATGCGCTGCTAAAAACGCCGGTAAAGCGGCGCTAAATATAGCGCCGCTTTACCGCCAGCGCCCCCACCGCTCCAGTGTGAAAGTAGCCTAAGACCCACTGCCAGCGTTTTTCAGGTGCTACAACATTAAAAATAGCGCCTGTATAGCGCCTGAAAAAAGCTGCTCCATGCACCCCAGTGTGAAAGCCCGAGGGCTTTCACACTGCACACGGTGTGCTGGCAGGGCGTCACAAAAAGTCCTGCCAGCAGCTTCTTTGGAGCAGTGAACTCACCGCTGCTCCCCATTGAAATCAATGGGGCAGCGCTGCGATTTAACCCCTTTTCGGCCGCTAGCGGGGGGTTAAAAACCGCCCCACTATCGGCAGAATAACGCCGCTAAAACTATGGTAAAGCGGAGCTAAAATAGCGCCGCTTTACCGCCGACGCTGGCCGCGGCTTGGTGAGAAAGGGGTCTTAACCACTTAAAGACCGAGTCTCTTTTTGAGATTTGTTGTTTACAAGTTAAAAAACATTTTTTTGCTAGAAAATTACTTAGAACCCCCAAATATTATACATTTTTTTCTATAACACCCTAGGGCAGTGATGGCGAACCTTGGCACCCCAGATGTTTTGGAACTACATTTCCCCATTGCAGCCAGCCTGTGAAGGGAAGAGAGAGGAGAGCCGCCGCTGCCTGGTTGTTTAGAGCGCCGTGAACATCACAGCTTTCATCTATTTCAATAGCTGTGTTCCCCACCGTGCGCCATCACATAGAGCCCCTCCCCCTTGTCTGGGCCCTTTTGATAGACAGATCACCCGTCCAATCCTGGGACGGGTGATCTGTCTATCAAAGTTCCCCGGACAAGTGGGAGGGGCTGTTGTATGTGATGGCGCGCGGCGGGAAACACACAGCTATTGAAATGAAAGCTGTGATGTTCCCGGTGCTCTAATTAAGCAGGCGGCGGCTCTCTTCCCTTCACAGGCGGCGGAGGCGGCTCTCCTGCGCTATAGGACACCCCCATGATGGGCGGCACCAGGGGCGGGGGCGGAGCCCCACCCCCTGCCCAGGCCCCGTCCCATTTTCGACTCCATTATAGGCCGTTTTTCTCTTTTGGCAAATTGCCAAAAAGGCCATTTTCACCGGATATGTTTCGGCGGCCCAAATTTCGGTGCATCCCTAGTTAAAATGTTTAAAAAGTTAAAATGTTGTTCAAAGTTTGATTGAAATAGCTTTTGATTTCAGTAAATATGCTGCAAACACAACAAATGACAATTTCCAGTTCTTTACAACCTATAAAGTGTTTTGAAACTTACTGTGCGTAATAATTTGGAACAGTGCATTGTAAGATTTTATTTATTTATTTATTTTTTTGAAAAAAAACAAAAACTGTTATCATAAAGAGGTTTGTTCAATAAAATTTGAATTGTACTCTTAATAGTTGATAACATGAGAATTATTTGACTGTTGTTTACATCAATTATTTAGGTAAATGAGAAAAATATTGTCTGCATAATAATTTGGAACAGGGTGTTAATATAGTACCTGTAAAGAGCCTCTCAAGCCACCCCAATGTGAGTGCTTTCACACTGGGGCGGTGCGCTTGCAGGACAGAAAAAAAGTCCTGCAAGCAGCAACTTTTGGGGCAATGGGGGAGCGTTGTGTACACCGCTCCTCCACCGCGTCTGCCATTGAAATCAATGAGCAGAACTGCTGAAGCGCCTGCAAAGCGATTGGACAGCGGCGCTTTGTGGGCGCTTTTAACCCTTTATTAGGTCGCTAGCGGGGGTTAAAAGCGCCCCGCTAGCAACTGAAAAGCACCGCTAAAACTAGCGGCGCTTTTACCGCTAATGCCACTCCGCCCCAGTGTGAAAGTAGCCTCAGGCTTTGTTCAGTAGCACAGATGTAAAGTTATAAGGCAGTCATGTTGTTTATCCAGTGCCTGACTATACACAGGAATGCGGGACTGGTATTTCCATGTTTAGGAGTGCACCCAGTGCAAACAGAAACCTCAGAGCAACAACGCAGTGCCACCCTTCAGGTAAGATGCTTTACAATTTATTATTAACCAGATATTAACAACTTCTACTGTGTAGGAACATTAAAAAAACAATAAACCCTGTGTTATTATATGTATTTCCTTATAGCTGCCTGCACTATGATTACACCACGAAGGGTTAATCTGAATATCAATGCCACCAAATATGTGTGGCGCTATTTTCACATGTGTAATAAAGTGCTCAGATAAACTCAATATAAAACTCAATAATAAATTTATAAACTATAAATCGCATAATAAAGTGCTACATGCTTCAAATGAATTCATATACATTCAATAAGAATAATAAAGTTTGTGTGTTTCAAAAAGTGCTCCGTGCTTCAAAATTCATCTGTTCTGTGCTTCAAATTGCAACACTGCGTGCTCCCCCTCCTTTGTGTTCCCCACTCACCAGAAAGGTACGTTTTTTTTTTTTTTTGTGCAAAATCAAACAGCTTCTCCTCTGACTGTCCCCATGTATCCTCTATATTAAATGGGACACCTCATTTACGAGCAATACTCCATCATTTGCCTACATGTAGAGGGAAATAGAAGCCAAAAGACATCCCATAGCGTGATTCTGTTTATTAAAAGTATTTAAAAGCATACAACTTGCTACTCACATAGTCAAAATACTCACATTACACAAGCTACATGCTCATGTAATCCAACAAACGTTTTGCGTTCCACAGTCCGGAACCAGACAGACGTAAGTGACACCAGCAAGCCCATTCCAGCGCGTTTCGTCAATCTGACTTTATCAGGAGCTGCGCCATGATGGTGCACTCCGTCCGTAATATACCCTGGGCTTCGTTAACACTTGCATAGGGTTCAGCAAGCCGGCATTCAACACAATATACATAAATTCTGTCTCTTGCTTATAAACGTCTTATAAAAGTACAATCGGCCATATAAAAGACGAATAAAATATATAAAGCAAATAAAAATATATGAACCATGGGGGTAATTCCTATTTAGTTGTCAAGAGTAAACTCTAGCATTCAAAAGGGTTAGAGGTATCTTTATATGGGAGGGTTCCGATGGCTGGGAGATATAGATTAGCTCATATGCAGGGGTCCACTTTCTCACTTAAGGAGGGACTCCAACTTCTTAAACTGTATTCCATATTAGAGCATTTATATTGGAATTGATATTGTAACTCAAAACCATTTGCTTAAAGGGGAGGATTTACTATACCAAATTAGGGGGGGGACAGTGTCAATTCCTGGGGCCCCCAAGCATGTTCTCAGATCCCGGCCGATGACTTCCGATTCCTGGTGACGTCACTTCTGGACATTACCATTTCCCTGTGCTTCATTGTTGGACACCAAGCACCATGTAAGATACTATTATTCTGGAATGTTTTTCTTGGTGTTATTTCATTTAATAAACTTGTTTTACCCTGGAAGCTACTGCCTTGTGTGTATAACGGAGACACCCCCCTGAACTATCCTCATACAAAGAATATCGTTACTTTTTGAGGCCCCTTTCGCACGGGCTGTCCAAACAGGTCTGTCTGTCAGTTTTTCAGGCGGACCGGATCGGACCCTCCATTCACTCCTATGGAGTGGCGGATGTCAGCGGTGACATGTCTGCTGACATACACCGCTATCCGATCCGATCCTGTCTGCCAAATTCAGACAGATGGTGGTCCTATTTTCCATCCATCTGGTGGATCGGATGAAAACAGACAGTCGGTTCGTTTTTTCACCTGATCTGGATTTGGCGGACAGGATCGCATAGCGGCGGATGTCAGCGGACGTGTCACCGATGAGCAAGCAGAGTTCATCCAATGGAATATTTGCTAAAAAACATATTTTCTCACCTTTTATATTTTTTTCACAGCACAACTTTTTTTCTGAATCTATGTTTATTGTGTGTATCTCACTTGGTGTTTGCAGCTAGTAATCTTTAGTAGTAATTTTTTGTCCAGCGCAGTTTTTTCTTGCTATACATCCAATGGAAGCCCCTGTGTGAAAGGGGCCTTAGGAAGTTCATTTGAGCGCTTAACTTGTGTTTAATGACTGGGACTTAAGTCCTTTAAGTTCTTACACCTCTTGGGACTCCAGGGAAAAGATCTCTGTGCTTGACTTCCCAGACCTGCTCACCTTCTAATAAGATGTCCAACTCTTCCCATTGACTGATTTTTTTGTATTTCTTATGATGGAGAAGCAACAGATGCAAAAGGAACACCCCTGTTGTTGGAAGGCTCCAGTACGGTGAGAACTAACCTGGGAGCCATGGCAGGGACCTCCAACCACTGGAATCCACAATGAGTTTAGGAGCAAACCAGGCAACTCAGTCCAGACCCCACCTAGAACCCAAATACCAGTTTTGAATGGGGTGATCCTTTAAGCAGCTTTCGTCATCCATTGTTTTCATAAATAAAATACTTAAATACTTGGAAAATAAAGATTTATAAGATGTGATAGTGAACAATATTTTATCCTCTAGGACTTAGAAGACGCTTTGCCGTTAATTGAACTCTACAAGGATGAATTGGTGGCTATTGGTGAGGTACAGAATATCTAATATACCATTTTAGGTTTTGTGTATTGTAAGAGATTTTGCTGTGTGAGAATTCCTTGATGGGATCCTCTGAATGACCTCACCCCCAGATTAGACACTGTCATGTTTCATCAGAATATTGGACTGCAACTATTTGCTGCAGGTATGGAAATTAAAGCTGAACTCCGGGCACAAAAATTTCCATTTAAATCTATTTCTCACTAGCCACAAATTATACATATATACTTTTTATGCACCAAACTGCCTGTGCAAACCCAGATATTATCTTGTAAGTGTAGAAGTTACATTATCACTGTTATACCTTTTTTAATAGGGGTTAAACTTTAAATTATAATAGTGATTAAATCAATTGAAGTTTATTTGTAATAAAAAGTTTAATAAAGTTATATTTCTGGTGACCAATTGTGTTGCAAATGTATCTATTACCTGTAGAATACAGGGGAGGGTCTGTGACCATTGTATGTAGAGGCCTGTGAGAGTTAAAAGAGTGCGATCATCTAAACAGCCCCGTCCCTAATCCACTGCAACATTACATTTACAGTATTGTGTTGCTGTGTGGGTGGAGCATATTTTCCTAAATCCCTCTCGTGGTCTGTGTAGTGGGTGGAGCATTTTCTCCTGAATCCCTCCCCGGTCCATGTAGTGGGTGGATCCCTTTCTCCTGAATCCCTCCCCTGGTCCATGTAGTGGGTGGAGCATTTTCTCCTGAATCCCTCCCCGGTCCATGTAGTGGGTGGATCACTTTCTCCTGAATCCCTCCCCTGGTCCATGTAGTGGGTGGAGCATTTTCTCCTGAATCCCTCTCCCATTCAATCTAGTGGGTGGAGCATTTTCTCCTGAATCCCTCCCCTGGTCCATTTAGTGGGTGGAGCATTTTCTCCTGAATCCCTCCCCCGGTCCATGTAGTGGGTGGATCACTTTATCCTGAATCCCTCCCCTGGTCCATGTAGTGGGTGGAGCATTTTCTCCTGAATCCCTCTCCCATTCAATCTAATGGGTGGAGCATTTTCTCCTGAATCCCTCCCCGGTCCATGTAGTGGGTGGAGCATTTTCTCCTGAATCCCTCCCCTGGTCCATGTAGTGGGTGGAGCATTTTCTCCTGAATCCCTCCCCGGTCCATGTAGTGGGTGGAGCATTTTCTCCTGAATCCCTCCCCCAGTCCATGTAGTAGGTGTAAAATTTTCTCCTGAATCCCTCTCCTGGTCCATGTAGTGGGTGGAGCATTTTCTCCTGAATCCCTCCCCTGGTCCATGTAGTGGGTGGAGCATTTTCTCCTGAATCCCTCCCCTGGTCCATGTAGTGGGTGGAGCATTTTCTCCTGAATCCCTCCCCCGCTCCGTATAGTGTGTGCAGCATTTTCTCCTGAATCCCTCCCCTGGTCCATGTAGTGGGTGGAGCATTTTCTCCTCAATCCCTCCCCTGGTCCATGTAGTGGGTGGAGCATTTTCTCCTCAATCCCTCCCCTGGTCCATGTAGTGGGTGGAGTATATTTTCCAGAATCCCTCCCTCAGTCCAGTTCCTATATTACAACTCTACAGCCAGACAGATTGGCAGGGGCCAGTTCTTGAATACAAATTGAAAACAGTTGAAAGGAATTAACATGGGGATGACATTTTTACATAAACATCACAGCATTTCTAGATTTATTTATTAAAGGCATTTATATATTAAGGCATTTATATAGCACTGAAAATTTACACAGCATGTCATATATATTATACATTTACATCGGTCCCTGCTCTCAAGGAGCTTACAATCTAAGGTCCCTAACTTGCGTTCATACATAAACATACTAGGGCCAATTTAAATAGTTAAATTAACCTACCAGCATGTCTTTGGAATGTGATAGGAAACCGGAGTACATGAAAAAACCCATGCAAGCACAGGTAGGGCATGCAAGTTACACGCAGATAGTGTCCTGGCCGGAATTTAAATTAAGGGCCCCGGTGCTACAAGGCAGAAGTACTACCCTTTAAACCACTGTGCTGCCCTCCTAGATGGTCACAATTTGTTTTCAATAAATTAGCTCTGTTGTGTCTGCTCTCAGGTTGGCCTGGATTTCACTCCCCGGATCGCCAGCACAGATGATCAGAAGGAAGAGCAGCGTCAGGTGTTCATCAGACAGATTGAACTGGCCAAACGCCTAGGACTACCACTGTAAGACCTTTACTAAGTACTCTCATCCATTCAAACATGGTCTATAAGTCTGGAATATTCCTTATTTGGCATCGTATTTAAATCCCTTTTACAAATAATACACAGCTCCTTATGTAGGTGCTGCCTTTGCCATTGATAAATTTCCTTTCATTATTACATTACTGTACTGCAATTTTATATGCAGTTTAAAACACTGAATGCAACTGCCTAATTTGTACACGGAAGCAGCCACAATTTGAGCTGCGGGTGACCCTGTTAGCACCTTCCCACCTGACATCCTGCGATCTGAAAATTGAAGGAGCTGGGCAAAAAACTGTTGGCTGAACATCGGCTGCATCCAATCAGAGGCTACCCCTGTTTGGGTGTTCTCACAGCCTCAAGTACTGGCTGTCAATATACAGTATACTTTACCCCATTGACACTGTGTAGCGTGGATGAAGTATTCAATAGATTTTTCTTCAGCCTGCGGGGCTGAAAGACAGAAAACCTATGGCCAGCGTTACACTGCATGACTGCTAAATCTGGAAACGTACAGCAGTTAATTCAAAATTTCATCCAAAGGAAATGTTTCTGTACAAAAAAATTTTTTAGGCCCCTTTCACACGGACGGTCCATTCAGGTCCGCCTGTCAGTTTTTTAGGTGGACCTAAACGGACACTCCGCAGACCTCTATGGAGAGTCGGATGTCAGCGGTGACATGTCCGCTGACATCCGACCCGCTCCGATCCGAAAAAGTGTGATGGAGGAAAATCCTATTTTTCCATCCGTCTACGGATCGGATCGGGTGACGACAGACTCTACGGTCCGTCGTCATCCGATCCCCCATAGGGGAGAGCGGCGCTCTGACAGGTCCTTCCCTGCGAAGTGTGCAGAGACAGACCTGTCATCTTCCTGCTCAGCGGGGGATCGACGGAGCGATCCCCCACTGTGCAGAGCAGGTTCCGTACATGGACACGTCCGTGTGAAAGAGCCCTTACTCACTTGGCACAACCCCCCCGTCCAAGTGGATCTCCAATCGTGGAACTACCTGTCCAGATAGCCTACATTTCCAGGAACAGATATATGAAAAGTGTGCTGCAGGATAAGTTTCTTGTTGCCCATATTACCCAATCAGCATCCACATGGCATTTCTACATTTCACAATTTGATACAAATCAAGATTTTGATTGGTTGCTATTGGCAGAATGAGCACTTAATATTGGCATTCTGTTTCAGTCTCATTGCATGCTGCCACTAATATTTACATTGCAATATGGGTGCATAAAAGAACATCTTTGGTTGTTCTGGGCAATAAGAACTGTTTGTTCTTTCATTTGGCGTACAGAAGATTTTTGTTCATTATATATGCAGACTGATCATAAACATACATACGTATAGATATGAGACAGTAATGTACATTAGTAGACAAAGATATGTTGGCTTCTTCCATGATCTGCTCTGATCTTTTCACACTTTGTTTCCTCACTCCCAGAAATGTTCACTCCCGATCAGCAGGAAGGCCGACTATAAATCTTTTGAAGGAACAAGGTACCGTGTCTTGTTTAAGTATTGTATCACATGGGGAGATTTACTAAAAAATAACACAGCTCCTGTGTGCATATCAGTATCACAGAGCCCTGTAATTAAAGTGTATCTAAACCCAATAACTAAAATGTAATACAGTATTACCTTTTGATTACGAGCAACATTCGTTCCAGAAGAATGCTTGTAATTCAAAGCACTCGTATATCAAAGCGAGTTTTTCCCCATAGGAATCAATGAAAACTCAGATAATCCGCTCCACAGACACTGCTTCTCTATGCAGTACCGCATGTGGCCGGAGGTGCGGGGGCGCCGGAGACACTTGGGAACGTCACCGGCGCCCCCCGAACCTCTGGCCAAATGCGATACTGCACATCCCAGGGACTTGAATCCTGCTTGTCTTGCAAAGCGAAGAAAAAAATGTTGCTCGTATTGCGAAACGCTCATAAACCAAATTACTCGCAATCCGAGGTATTACTGTATATCGCAGCTTTTCAGCCCTTAGATGTGGTGGCTGCATTCATTTTTTTTTTTTTCAGGCTAAGAACATTTTCAGAAAGTACAAAATAATACCTGTTAATATTGTCCTTATGAATTCATATTCACTGATCTCTCCAACGATGTTATCGGCTTTCCCAGTTATCTTCAGTTAACGACATAGCAACACCCCTTTATGTAATAGTCAGGAGAACAGCCGAGGTTACCACAATGCTCCTCCAGAGATGCCACTCTTTTACTGAGATTTTATAAAAAAATTCCAATATAAAAAGAAATAAACCAATACAAAAACTAAATGTACACTGAAAATAGCAGCATACATTATACAAATTTTGTTCCCCGATTGCAAAATAAGAGCAACAACAGTCTAATACTGTAATAGGATATAGGTAATACAAAACTTACAGGACATCAATTTGTAAGAGTGGGATGATCATCTTTAGGTGCAAAAAGATGCCAGAGAAGAAACAGCATCCAGACTATCGAGGCAATCTAGCTAGCTGCCAGAAACCTGGTATCCTTTTCTTCGGCGGTCCGGTTTCCGATTAATAGTGGTCTCTGCGGTGGATTCGCTGCAAGATCACTTATCACTTATCGGCGACGGGAGAGGGCCCCCCTCCCGCCTAGCTCTGGTGCCCTCCGCCGCTTACCGGAGCCATCGGCGGTGGCAGAGGTGAACGGAAATTCTTCCTTGCTGGGTATGGAGATGAGTGAGGGGAAGATGGGCCCCCATCCATCTCCATACAATTGCAGGGTGGAAGCGACGTCAAAACGTCACTTGCGTCACCATAACTCTACCACCTAACACTCTAACTCTTTTTTTTTTTATGAATACATTTTTTATTGCATTTTAGTGTAAATATGAGACCTCACCCCAGATCTCATATTTAAGAGGACCTGTCATGCTTTTTTCTATTACAAGGGATGTTTACAGTCCTTGTAATAGGAATAAAAGTGACACCATTTTTTTTTAAAAGAACAGTGTAAAAATAAAAGGTAAAATATATAAGAAAAAAAATAAAATTATTTTTAATACGCACCCCGTCCCGCCGAGCTCGCGTGCAGAAGCGAACGCATACGTGAGTAGCGCCCACATATGAAAACTGTTCAAACCACAAGTGAGGTATCACCGCGATTGGTAGAGCGAAAGCAACAATTCTAGCACTAGACCTCCTCTGTAACTCAAAACATGCAACCTGTAGAATTTTTTTAAACGTCGCCTATGGAGGTTTGTCGCTATTCCACGAGCGGGCGCAATTTTGAAGCGTCACATGTTGGGTATTAATTTACGTAACATTATCTTTCACAATATGAAAAAGAAATTGGGCTAACTTTACTGTTTTATTTTTTAATTTAAAAAAAAGTGCGCTTGTAAGACCGCTGCACAAATAAGGTGTGACAGAAAGTATTGCAACGACCGCCATTTTATTCCCTAGGGTGTTCGAGAAAAAAATGTATAATATTTTGGGGGTTCTACGTAATTTTCTAGCAAAAAAATTTTTTTTTAACTTGTAAACCACAAATCTCAAAAAGAGACTCGGTCTGTAAGTGGTTAAGACCCCTTTCACACCAAGCCGGCTTTGGCGGTAAAGCGGCGCTACTTTAGTGCCGTTTTAGCCCCGTTATTCGACCGCTAGTGGGGTGGTTTTAACCCCCGCGCTAACATCCGAAAAGGGGTTAAATCACAGCGCTGCCCCATTGATTTTAATGGTGAGCAGCGGTGGAGGAGCGGTGAGTTCACCGCTCCAAAGAAGCTCACACTGGGGTGCATGGAGCAGCTCCAAAGAAGCTGCTGGCAGGACTTTTTGTGACGCCCTGCCAGCGCACCGCTGCAGTGTGAAAGCCCTCGGGGTGCATGTAGTGAAAAGCATTGGGGTGCATGGAGCAAAGATGCGGCTTGCAGGACATTTTCCAGGCGCTATTTTTAGCGTTGTAGCGCCTATTTTTAGAAAAACGCCCCAGTGTGAAAGGGGTCTTAGGGATTGATTTTTTTTTATTATTTTTTTTTTTTTTAAATTATTATTATTTTTGTTTTTAATTAGATGTGCCCCCAAGTGGTTTATGCCATAGAGCCAGATATTTGCCTTCTAAATATGATAGAAGAATCTAGGATCCCAGCTCGTAAGCTAATAGCACAAAAGTGGATGTCACTGTACCCCCCAACAATAACAGAGTGGAGAACACGAACAAAGGAAATTATAATTAAAGAAAAATATATTTTCTTACATAGAGGTTGCCCAGGGAATTTTGAGAATAATATGGAGTAAGAGATGGTTGGATATTTTGGATTGTACGCTGATGTGGGATAGATATATTTCAGGAGAGAATATAGAGAGGGAGGGTTGGGTTTGGTGTTCTTATAAAAAATAAAATTAAAAATGATTATTATTTTTTTTTCTTATTGTTTGCTAAATTGTTTTGTATCATGATTTTCAATATGTACTTGGAATGTATGTGTGTTTTTGTTTTGTTAGTTTTTTTTTTTATTCATTTTAAAATCAATTTGATTTAAAAAAAAAAAAACGGATGTAAGGGGACTTCCCCTCAACAAGGACACTGAA
Source organism: Lithobates sylvaticus (assembly GCA_028564925.1). Taxonomy (NCBI): domain Eukaryota; kingdom Metazoa; phylum Chordata; class Amphibia; order Anura; family Ranidae; genus Lithobates; species Lithobates sylvaticus. The sequence goes on from CM053028.1 coordinate 57,364,030, forward strand.
AGGAATAAAAACCTTTCCATATTTTATCATTGCAAAGCAGTGAAGCCCTGATTATTTTATAGGTCTCTTCCTTCCACCCCCAGTCTTGGTCCTGGTGTTCAGGTTTAATATATTTTATGCTATCTTAGTCAACTAAAGGCTATTATTAAAATTAAATCAAAATTTTACATCAAAATGAACACTGGTTATATATCACAATGGCTAAATCTGTATCTGTAGTGCATGTTCAAACCAAAATACCATAAATAATAACATGTAATTCGATTTTTACTCCAGGAGTATATAATGAGTTTGGAAATTCTAGAAAAATGCTTAAATGATGCATTATAATTCACTAAACCCATTCAATTATAGTCAAATAAAATGTACTGGAGACTTTAGTCGACTAAAATACGACTGAAACTAAAACAATTCAGATGACTAAAATACAACTAAAACGGCATTGCCTATGACTAAAATGAAATCAAAGTTTGATGTCAAAATTAACACTGTTAGATAGCACAGACTTTATCAACCTTTTTATCTGAAAGGAACCCTGAAAATAAATTTCGGGTCTTGGGGGAACCCTCTACTAAAAGAAATTAATTGAGGTCAGTGAGAAATATGCCCCTTGCACTGGTGCTTAGAATGCCACCCTTACAGATAAATAAAAAGATTAGTGTCAGGGGCCAGGAGCAGCAAAGAGGGACCCGAGAAGAGGAGTGGTGAACACACCGCTCCTATCCCGCTCCAAAGATGCTGCTCTGTGCAAAACCAACTGCACAGAGGTAAGTATGTTTGTTATATATATATATATATATTATTATAAAAAAAAAAAATATAGCAGCTAAAAAAAAAGTCGCTGCTGACTTTTAAAAAGTACACTTACCTTCCCAGGGCGCCCGCGATGCTGTTTGTGGAGGCCGAGATGTCCCTCGGCATTCCCGATCCAGCGCCGCCATCCTCAGTGAGGGAAACGGCTTCGTGCGGCCTATTTTTTTTTTTGTGAATGGGGAACGCAATGTGTTGTGGGACACAGTTCCCATAACACACTGCGCCCCATTCCATAGAAGACGGAAGGAGAGAAGATCCCTGCGGCGCTGGAGGAGGCAGATTAGGACAATCTGCCTAGCAACAGCCATTTCTGGTAAGAAAAAAAAATTTTTATTTTTTTTTTTCATTTGAAATTGGCTGAGTAAAGTATATGAATTCTTGCCTTAAAATCGCCTCTAATCTTACAGCGCAGCAACACACCTAGTAATGGATTTTTTTAATTTTTTTTGTAGGCGCTGAAAAGGTTTTGCTTCATGCATTCGATGGAAAGCCCTCGGTGGCAATGGAAGGCGTGAAAGCTGGGTATTTTTTTTCCATCCCTCCATCCATCATCAGAAGTGAACAGGTAAAAACAAGTATCACATGGAGTCTGAGCAAAAAAAATCGGTTAATGATTCAGGGACTGTACAGAGTAACTAATTCTTACAGAGGTCTGTGCAGGAATAAAAGCCGGGTACACATCGTGAGGGTTGCACGAAAAAAAACTGTTAGCTCCGGTTGAGAGCCGCTGTACTAACCATGGGAAGTTAATTCAGTGATCTCCCCCGCTGAGCTATTGTGTTCTGACAGGGGGACCCCCCCCCCCCCCCTCCAGAACTCTCCGATCAGCGCTTTCTGCCATTGGGTGAGAGCGCTGATCGGGAGTCAGTTAGCTGCTGGTTTTTCCAGCATGCATGTCCGACATACACACGGGCAGAATGTCAGCCCTTTTTTTTTTTTTTTGAACCAGAAAATGTCTGCCGGTGTGTACGGGGGGCTTAAGACAATTCAGATAGTAGAATAATAAAGTCAAACTGCAGACATGCATTTAAATACAAAGGTGAAATAAAAATGTGTGCAATTTCGGACCCACCAAAAGATTTGTAATTCCATTAGGCTAGTCATGTGATTCAGGAACCTCTACTAGATAGCATAGCCAGGTCCTGGACCTTAATTAAAGCCTGAGGGCATCTAAAAATTAGAAAAACACCAGTGATATCTTAAAGGGGTTGTAAAGGTAATTTTTTTTTTTTTTTTTTTGTTTGTTTTTTTAAATAACAAACATGTTATACTTGCCTCCACTGTGCAGCTCGTTTTGCACAGAGTGGCCCCGAACCTGGTCTTCTGGGGTCCCTCGGCGGCTGTCTCGGCTCCCCCCTGCAAGGATTTCTCGCCTCCATGCAAGCTCCCTCGCATGGTGTGTTGTTCTTGCAGGTACGCTCCCGCATTAAAGCCGGCGGCCATAGGCGCTCACTGTATCACTCAGCCCCGCCCACCCCCAGCGCGCCGCGTCATTGGATGTGATTGACAGCAGCGTGAGCCAATGGCTGCGCTGCTTTCAATCGATCCACTGTAACCATATACCGGCCAGGCTGATCGGTGAAGAGGATGTCGGGGGCGAGCGCGGGACTTTCGAGGGGTCAGGTATGTAAAACGGGGGGGGGGGGGGGGGGGGCGGCATTGTCGGATGTTTTTTCACCTTAATGCATAGAATGCTTTAAGGTGAAACAACTTTTACCTTTACAACCCCTTTAAGCTGGCCATAGATGGATTGAAATTTGTCTGGTTCAGCAGGGACAGGTCACATATCAATTCATCTATTTTTTACAAGACTTTATTACCACTTTAATGAGCCCATTAGTGTAATAAATGTGTATATAAACCTCTGTGCTTAATGTATATTGGGATATCAAGCATATGTGAGAATCTTAGGATCTGCTGCACTTTAAGTAGTATTTGAATAAAACCATACTCAAAAAGTCATATAGAAGATGATTTACTAAAACTGGAGAGTGCAAAATCTGGTGCAGCTGTGCATAGAAACCAATCGGCTTCCAGTTTTTTTTTTTTTTGTCAAATCTTAATTGAACAAGCTGAAGTTAGAAGCTGATTGGTTTCTATGCACAGCTGCATTCGATTTTGCACTCTCACTTTTAGTAAATTCAACCCCCATAGAATTAAATTGGATGTGCTATCCCTTTTTAAATGACTGTACTTCAACTATGAAATACTCCAAACACATGCAAATCAATATGAATAAATAGAAGTTAAATAATATACCATGTTCATGCATAAATTATATACATATACTTTCTCAAAAATTGCTTAAAGCGGAGCTCCACCCTAAAGTGGAACTTCCGCTTATCGGATTCCTCCCCCCTCTGGTGCCACAATTGGCACCTTCAGGGGGGAGGGGGTGCAGATACCTGTATAATACAGGTATCTGCACCCACTTCCGTGACAAATTATCCGGAGATGCCCCGCCCCTATCCAGAGATGCCCCGTTGTGTCTTGGGAAACACAGTTCCCAAGACACAGCGGGGACCAATGGAGACGCGCAGCGCGACTCGCGCATGCGCAGTAGGGAACCGGGCAGTGAAGACGTTGCGTCTTCACTTCCTGATTCCCTGACAGAGGATGGCGGCGGGGCAGCTGAGAGACGAGCGGTCGCTCGTCACATTCTGCCGACATCGCTGGAACCTGGAACAGGTAAGTTTCCATTTATTAAAAGTCAGCAGCTGGCAGTATTTGTAGCTGCTGACTTTTAATATTTTTGGTGCGGGTGCAGCTCCTCTTTAATATTACTTTCAGAACTGTAAAGTATTTGTGCATTAAATAATGATCAAAACCACTCAAATTTCATAATAAAACATCCATCTTGGTGAATCCACCACTGACTCTTTACACCAACTTCAATGCACCTTCACCCGCCTAGTGAGCACACAAATTGCCTACCAGAGCCAAAGGCCTCACAAAGACAGCCCATACATGTTTCTCGAGACCAGACTGAACTTCAGCGTTTAATGATCTCTGTTCCGGCCAATGAATGACTCTGTGTTGGCTGCTCGCCTCTCGATAAATTGCAGCAACAATTACCTATGTTCGGATATGCATGAAATACAATTCTCTATAGTGCATTAACCAGTATACAGATAGTTTATTAAAAGATATTACACTTACAATGATGTAGAACGATAAAACAATGAGAAGAAAAAAGACCTGCGCGTCCGTGACCGCACGTGATGACGTCACTGCCGAAGGCTCTGCCTGACGTGTTTCATCCAATAACATCTTCAGGGGATAGCAGATACACATAAGTGTATTAGCTGGTGCTTTTGTATGCCTGCCTGGAATTCTACTCATAATGCATGCATATGTGATAACTACAGTCTGGAATGTATAGTAATAGAAAAGACAGCTTTATGTGTGATATTGTATGTAATTCAGTCCTTCTTTGTTTAAGAAGCAGAAACTAGTGAAACAATTACCTCTGGAAAACATGTGTCTAGAAACTGACTCCCCAGCTCTCGGACCAGAAAAGCAGGTACATTTTTATATTAACCACTGATTTTTTATAAAATCTTTGCTAGTCCTCTTGGTTGATCCCTGTGTATTCCAGGGGAATCCCTGCCATTATATGCAAATAACTATCAAATTTCTCCGGCTTGACTGTCCTCAAAATAGGAGAAGAGAGCTTTCACATGACTTGTTCTAAGGCCCGGTTCATACTGATGCGGTGCGGGAACCGCCGCGATTCCTGAGTGGTTCCTGCACCACATTAGAATCGCAGGCAGTTCACACTGTGCTCTGCGAACCACTGTGGGTGTCAATATAAAGTAAATGACACCCCCAAATCGGTTCGCAGAACGCAGTGCGAACTGTGGAATTGGATCGCATGGGTCTGAACACCCATGCAATCTGATTCCATTGCGGACAAAAGGGTCCTGCACTGTGTAAATTGAGTTTTACATAGTGGATGGCTCAATTTGCACCACGCTGAATTCGCATTTTATTTGTACAGGAATCCGGTGCGATTCCTGTACAAATGACATGCGATGCGGCAGACTGCATTAGTGTGAACCCAGCCTGAGGCCTACTACTCCTCCGCCTGTCACATGACCTGTTTTTTAAGGGTTACTACTCCTCTGCCTGACACTTTTCTTATATGCGAATGAGTACGACTTTGTTGGCTTCAGAGAGTACCGTATATACTCGAGTATAAGCCGAGTTTTTCAGCACATTATTTTTTGCTGAAAATGCCCCCTCGGCTTATACTCAAGTCAATCACTTTTCTGCAGCAGAGAATGGCATTTTCCGACCTGACTTTGGGGCCCCATATTTCAAGACCACTTGGTGCTAGGAACCCCAAATTGCTGTGCAAACCCAGTGGAACTAGCACTACAACATATCCAAAGATGGGATTTCTAGCACCAAGTGGCCCCAAGATACGGGTCCCCAAAGTCGGTTCGGAAAAGTCATTCTCTGCTGCAGAAAAGTGCTTGACATTTTCCGAATCGACTTTGGGGCTCTGTATCTTGGGGCCACTTGGTGCTAGGAACCGAGATACGGGGCCCCACAAGTCGGTCAACTGTGTCCATCTGCAGCAATGTCATTTCAGGACCCTTTGGGTCCAGAGACCCCAAATTTTGGCTGCAGCTAGGGGGCATTGAACGTCTGCTCCCTGTCATCGGGAGCAGCGATCAGTGTGGTGTCACACACAGCCACACCCCCATACAGTTAGAAACACGCCCCTAAGAACACTTAATCCCTACACTGCCACCTAGTGGTTAAGCCCTTCACTGCCAGTGAAATTTTTACAGTAATCAATGCAATTTTATAGCTGTATTATCGCTGTATTAATGCCAATGGGTCCCAAAAATTTGTCAAAATTGTCCGATGTGTCTGTCAAAATGTCGCAGTCACGATAAAAATAGCTGATTGCTGCCATTACTAGTAAAACAAAAAAAATGATTAATAAAAATGCCATAAAACTATCCCCTATTTTATAGACGTTAAAACTTTTGCGCAAACCAATCAATAAACACTTATTGCAATTTTTTTGGCCAAAAATATGTAGAAGAATACATATTGGCCTAAACTGAGGAAAAAATTATTTTTTTATATATATTTTTGAGGGATAATTATTATAGCAAAAAGTAAATAATAATGCGTTTTTTTTTTTTTTTCCAAAATTGTCGCTCTTTTTTTGTTTATAGCGCAAAAAATAAAACCCGCAGAGGTGATAAAATACAATCAAAAGAAAGCTCTATTTGTTGGAAAAAAAGGACGTCAATTTTGTTTGGAAGCCAAGTTGCACGACCGCGCAAATTGTCAGTTAAAACGGCGCAGTGTCGAATCGCAAAAAACGCTCTGGTCAGGAAGGGGGTAAATCCTTCCAGGGTTGAAGTGGTTAAATAACAAACAGGTTTATACTTGCCTGCTCTGTTTCCTTAACCTCCCCTTTCTTAGGTCCTCCACCAGTGCTTCTTGCTGCTCCCCTCTGACCAGTTCCCCCTTAGGAAGTACCTTCCTATGTGGGCAACTTGTGCTGCCTCGCTTCCGCGTCTCCCTGTCTGCGTCTGTTGACACAGACAGTAGGGCTTGGCCCCACCCCTCGCTCCTGCATCACTGGCTCTAATTGACAGCAGCAGGAGCCAATGGATCCCCCTGCTTCTGCAAAGCCAGAGACACCAGGAAGCGTGGAGAGAGAAGAGCTGCAGATGTGCACAGCCCTGGATCGAATGAGGGCTCAGGTAAGTTAAAGGGGGGCTGATGCCTAAACATTTTTTACCTTATGCAAGGAATGCATTAAGTAAAAAAATGTTTAGGCTTTATAACTACTTTAACGTAATCACAAAGAAAAATACCACATTGAAAACATATAAAAATAGATTTACTAACGATTATTTTTTTTTAACAGGTCAGAAATGAGCCAAAAAATATCATATTTTCTGCTGAATACATTGCTAAAATCAAAGGGATATCTCTGGAAGAAGTGATTGAAGTAACTACAAAGAACGCCATCAAACTATTCCCCAAACTGAGACAAGCTGTTCACAAATAAAAAACATTTTTTTTATAGATGTTGGACAATGTTTTGTGTTGTTATGGTTGCTGATTAGAGGCTGTAGATAAGAAAAAGATGCGTGTGACACGAGGAGTTATTTTATAAAGGAAGCAGCCACACCTTACTTATACAGAAGATATATAAAAGGAGATTGATGGATATTCGGTGATAAACCTCTCTGTCACTGAGCTTTGTCCCAGCTCTTGTAGCTGTTCCTCCAGTAGTATTACATAGCACAGGGGGTCCCCGACTTACGAACGCCCGACCTACGAACATCTCCTACTTACGAACCGGGCGCTGTGGGGAACCTCCGCCATTTTCCGCGGACCTTCAGCCGTTCTGCGCATGCGCGGCCATACGGAGCCTCGGAAAATGACGGCAAACATCGGAAATGTCCGTAATTGTCGGTCTGTGCATGCGCGGCCGACTTACGAACATTTCCGATTTAAGAACAGGAGGACAGTCCCTAATGAGTTCGTAACTCGGGGACCCCTGTAATCCACTTTTACAAACGTATTGGGGGAGATTTACTAAAACTGGAGCACTCAGAATCTAGTGCAGTTGTTCATGATAGCCAATCAGCTTCTAATGTCAGCTTGTTCAATTAAAGTGGTTCTAAAGGCAGAAGTTTTTTTTTATCTATGCATTAAGATAAAAACTTGTGTGCAGCAGCCCCCTTAATACTTCTCTGAGCCTCATTTCGATCCAGCAATGTTGCACGAGACTAGCCTGTCCGAGACTCTCTCTTCTGATTGGTTGAGACACACAGTGGGTGCCATTGGCTCCTGTTGCTGTCAATCAAATTCAGTGAGACAATGAGGAGAGAGGGGGCAGGGCCGAGACTCGGCTTGGGTCCCCCTCATAGCAAGCTTCTTGTTGTGTGGTCAGGAGGGAGGGGCCAGGAGCGCCGGCGAGGGACCCGAGAAGAGGAGGATCGGGCAGGGCAGGTAAGTATAACATGTTTGGTATTTTCAAAAAAAAAAAAAAGGCTTTAATATCACTTAAGCTTTGACAATAAAACCCTGGAAGCTGATTGGTTTCTATGCAGAGCTGTGCCAGATTTTGTACCCTCCAGTTTAAGTAAATAACGCCCATTGTGTCACCTCCCCATATTCCATAATTTATTCCATCCCTGTTATGTTCTTGCCAATTGTGTCAATCCCTAGGAAGTGTAGATCTTTGAGCATGTCACATTTACTTGAGTGCATACCCCAATATATATGGTTACACAAGGCCTGGGTGGCAGGATAAGGTCTTCTTGCACCCAATGTGAAGATGCCAAAGTGTGCCATTAGTCTGCCTGTCTTCGACAAACTGTTTGCAGGATTTCTTGTGCATAATCTTTAGAAGAGGCTTCCATCTGGGATGACAGCCATGCAGACCAATTTGATGCAGTGTGCAGCGTATGGTCTGAATACTGTCAGGCTGACCCCCCACCCCCCCCACCCCTTCAACCTCTGCAGCAATGCTGGCAGAATATGATGCTGAGCACGTGCACTCAACTTCCTCGACCATGGCGAGGACTGTTCTGAGTGGCACCTGTCCTGTTAAACTGCTGTATGGTCTTGGCCACCGTGCTGCAGCTCAGTTACAGGGTATTGGCAATCTTCTTATACCCAAAAAGACTGAGAGCTGTAATAAAATCAAAAGTTTTTTATTTTTACTTCCCTCCACCTAAAAGATTTCTGTTTGTTGTTCAATTGAGTTGTACAGTTTATAGGTCACATTTTTTTTTGGTATCTAGAAGACCTTGACTATAACTAGGTATACATACTAAATGTTATATTATGACAGTAACATGCCACACTGTAAGCACTTTTAGCTTACATAACTCACTTAGGCTGCATTCACACTTCATCGATTTGAATCGCAGGCAGATTTGCCATGATTCTGCCCACCATTTGAAAGCGCCGATCTGTGAATGACAAATCGCGGGACTCGCATTTGAGATGCCATTTATTTGATAAACCACTTTTTGGGCGACATGCTTCCCACGCTTGCAGCGCAATTTATTGCGGCAGACCAGGTGTCATCTCAAATGCAAGTCTCGCGACTTGTCAAATCATGGGCAGAATCGTGGCAAATCTGCCCGGGATTCAAGATTTTGAAGCGTGAATGCAGCCACGTTGTTGCACAGTCTGTTATCTCTATATAGTCCCAGAGGCCAGTAGTACTCTTATTTTTTTCTGGTGGTTACTTACGGTGCCTTGAAAAAGTATTCATACCCCTTGAAATTTGTCATGTTACAACTAGGGGTGCACTGAATGGGTTTTTTTGGTGCCGATACCGAAAATGAAAAATACACTAGGCCGAAAATGACCGATACCGAAACGTATTTCTAAAAAAAATATTTTTATACAGGAGATGGTCAGAAACTGGAGACATGGTACAGGAGATGGTCAGAGACTGGGAACATGGTAAAGGAGATGGTCAGAGACTGGGGACATGGTACAGGAGATGGTCAGAGACTGGGGACATGGTAAAGGAGATGGTCAGAGACTGAGGACATGGTAAAGGAGATGGTCAGAGACTGGGGACATGGTAAAGGAGATGGTCAGAGACTGGGAACATGGTACAGGAGATGGTCAGAGACTGGGGACATGGTAAAAGAGATGGTCAGAGACTGGGGACATGGTACAGGAGATGGTCAGAGACTGGGGACATGGTAAAGGAGATGGTAAGAGACTGAGGACATGGTAAAGGAGATGGTCAGAGACTGGGGACATGGTACAGGAGATGGTCAGAGACT
>CM053028.1:57374127-57411627 GCA_028564925.1 Lithobates sylvaticus
AAAAAGAGACTCGGTCTGTAAGTGGTTAAGACCCCTTTCACACCAAGCCGGCTTTGGCGGTAAAGCGGCGCTACTTTAGTGCCGTTTTAGCCCCGTTATTCGACCGCTAGTGGGGTGGTTTTAACCCCCGCGCTAACATCCGAAAAGGGGTTAAATCACAGCGCTGCCCCATTGATTTTAATGGTGAGCAGCGGTGGAGGAGCGGTGAGTTCACCGCTCCAAAGAAGCTGCTGGCAGGACTTTTTGTGACGCCCCGCCAGCGCACCGCTGCAGTGTGAAAGCCCTCGGGGTGCATGTAGTGAAAAGCATTGGGGTGCATGGAGCAGCTTTTTTCAGGCGCTATTTTTAGCGTTGTAGCGCCAGAAAAACGCTATCAGTGTGAAAGGGGTCTTAGGGATTGATTTTTTTTTATTATTTGATTTTATTATTTTTGTTTTTAATTAGATGTGCCCCCAAGTTGTTTATGCCATAGAGCCAGATATTTGCCTTCTAAATATGATAGAAGAATCTAGGATCCCAGCTCGTAAGCTAATAGCACAAAAGTGGATGTCACTGTACCCCCCAACAATAACAGAGTGGAGAACACGAACAAAGGAAATTATAATTAAAGAAAAATATATTTTCTTACATAGAGGTTGCCCAGGGAATTTTGAGAATAATATGGAGTAAGAGATGGTTGGATATTTTGGATTGTACGCTGATGTGGGATAGATATATTTCAGGAGAGAATATAGAGAGGGAGGGTTGGGTTTGGTGTTCTTATAAAAAATAAAATTAAAAATGATATTATTTTTTTTTCTTATTGTTTGCTAAATTGTTTTGTATCATGATTTTCAATATGTACTTGGAATGTATGTGTGTTTTTGTTTTGTTAGTTTTTTTATTCATTTTAAAATCAATTTGATTTAAAAAAAAAAAACGGATGTAAGGGGACTTCCCCTCAACAAGGACACTGAAAGGAATAAAAACCTTTCCATATTTTATCATTGCAAAGCAGTGAAGCCCTGATTATTTTATAGGTCTCTTCCTTCCACCCCCAGTCTTGGTCCTGGTGTTCAGGTTTAATATATTTTATGCTATCTTAGTCAACTAAAGGCTATTATTAAAATTAAATCAAAATTTTACATCAAAATGAACACTGGTTATATATCACAATGGCTAAATCTGTATCTGTAGTGCATGTTCAAACCAAAATACCATAAATAATAACATGTAATTCGATTTTTACTCCAGGAGTATATAATGAGTTTGGAAATTCTAGAAAAATGCTTAAATGATGCATTATAATTCACTAAACCCATTCAATTATAGTCAAATAAAATGTACTGGAGACTTTAGTCGACTAAAATACGACTGAAACTAAAACAATTCAGATGACTAAAATACAACTAAAACGGCATTGCCTATGACTAAAATGAAATCAAAGTTTGATGTCAAAATTAACACTGTTAGATAGCACAGACTTTATCAACCTTTTTATCTGAAAGGAACCCTGAAAATAAATTTTTTCTTCTTGGGTTTTTTTTTCTTGGGTTTGGAACCTTTTTTTTTTTTTTCTCTATTCTTCTTTCTTTTTTTTTTTTTCTTGGGGGAACCCTCTACTAAAAGAAATTAATTGAGGTCAGTGAGAAATATGCCCCTTGCACTGGTGCTTAGAATGCCACCCTTACAGATAAATAAAAAGATTAGTGTCAGGGGCCAGGAGCAGCAAAGAGGGACCGAGAAGAGGAGGATTCGGCTGCTCTGTGCAAAACCAACTGCACAGAAGAGGTAAGTATGTTTGTTATATATATATATATTTATATTATATATTTTTATTATTATTATATATATATATATTTTTTTTTTTAAACAAGCCTTCACTTTTAAGTGTCAATCGGCTACAGTTAACCCCTAGTAACCTCTGGAGAAATCCTGGTTGAGAATGGCTGATAAAGTATATGAATTCTTGCCTTAAAATCGCCTCTAATCTTACAGCGCAGCAACACACCTAGTAATGGATTTTTTTTATTTTTTTTGTAGGCGCTGAAAAGGTTTTGCTTCATGCATTCGATGGAAAGCCCTCGGTGGCAATGGAAGGCGTGAAAGCTGGGTATTTTTTTTCCATCCCTCCATCCATCATCAGAAGTGAACAGGTAAAAACAAGTATCACATGGAGTCTGAGCAAAAAAATCGGTTAATGATTCAGGGACTGTACAGAGTAACTAATTCTTACAGAGGTCTGTGCAGGAATAAAAGCCGGGTACACATCGTGAGGGTTGCACGAAAAAAAACTGTTAGCTCCGGTTGAGAGCCGCTGTACTAACCATGGGAAGTTAATTCAGTGATCTCCCCCGCTGAGCTATTGTGTTCTGACAGGGGGACCCCCCCCCCTCCAGAACTCTCCGATCAGCGCTTTCTGCCATTGGGTGAGAGCGCTGATCGGGAGTCAGTTAGCTGCTGGTTTTTCCAGCATGCATGTCCGACATACACACGGGCAGAATGTCGGCCCTTTTTTTTTTTTTTGAACCAGAAAATGTCTGCCGGTGTGTACGGGGGGCTTAAGACAATTCAGATAGTAGAATAATAAAGTCAAACTGCAGACATGCATTTAAATACAAAGGTGAAATAAAAATGTGTGCAATTTCGGACCCACCAAAAGATTTGTAATTCCATTAGGCTAGTCATGTGATTCAGGAACCTCTACTAGATAGCATAGCCAGGTCCTGGACCTTAATTAAAGCCTGAGGGCATCTAAAAATTAGAAAAACACCAGTGATATCTTAAAGGGGTTGTAAAGGTAATTTTTTTTTTGTTTGTTTTTTTAAATAACAAACATGTTATACTTGCCTCCACTGTGCAGCTCGTTTTGCACAGAGTGGCCCCGAACCTGGTCTTCTGGGTGTCCCTCGGCGGCTGTCTCGGCTCCCCCCTGCAAGGACTTCTCACCTTCATGTAAGCTCCCTCGCATGGTGTGTTGTTCTTGCAGGTACGCTCCCGCATTAAAGCCGGCGGCCATAGCCGCTCACTGTATCACTCAGCCCCGCCCACCCCCAGCGCGCCGCGTCATTGGATTGTGATTGACAGCAGCGTGAGCCAATGGGCTGCGCTGCTTTCAATCGATCCACTGTAACCATATACCGGCCAGGCTGATCGGTGAAGAGGATGTCGGGGGCAAGCTCGGGACTTTCGAGGGGTCAGGTAAGTAAAACGGGGGGGCGGGGGGGGCGGCATTGTCGGATGTTTTTTCACCTTAATGCATAGAATGCTTTAAGGTGAAACAACTTTTACCTTTACAACCCCTTTAAGCTGGCCATAGATGGATTGAAATTTGTCTGGTTCAGCAGGGACAGGTCACATATCAATTCATCTATTTTTTACAAGACTTTATTACCACTTTAATGACCCCATTAGTGTAATAAATGTGTATATAAACCTCTGTGCTTAATGTATATTGGGATATCAAGCATATGTGAGAATCTTAGGATCTGCTGCACTTTAAGTAGTATTTGAATAAAACCATACTCAAAAAGTCATATAGAAGATGATTTACTAAAACTGGAGAGTGCAATAATCTGGTGCAGCTCTGCATAGAACCAATCAGCTTCCAGTTTTTTTTTTGTCAAGTCTTAATTGAACAAGCTGAAGTTAGAAGCTGATTGGTTTCTATGCACAGCTGCATTCGATTTTGCACTCTCACTTTTAGTAAATTCAACCCCCATAGAATTAAATTGGATGTGCTATCCCTTTTTAAATGACTGTACTTCAACTATGAAATACTCCAAACACATGCAAATCAATATGAATAAATAGAAGTTAAATAATATACCATGTTCATGCATAAATTATATACATATACTTTCTCAAAAATTGCTTAAAGCGGAGCTCCACCATAAAGTGGAACTTCCGCTTATCGGATTCCTCCCCCCTCTGGTGCCACAATTGGCACCTTTCAGGGGGAGGGGGGCAGATACCTGTATAATACAGGTATCTGCACCCACTTCCGTGACAAATTATCCGGAGCTGCCCCGCCCCTATCCAGAGATGCCCCGTTGTGTCTTGGGAAACACAGTTCCCAAGACACAGCGGGGACCAATGGAGACGCGCAGCGCGACTCGCGCATGCGCAAGTAGGGAACCGGGCAGTGAAGACGTTGCGTCTTCACTTCCTGATTCCCTGACAAGAGGATGGCGGCGGGGCAGCTGAGAGACGAGCGGTCGCTCGTCACATTCTGCCGACATCGCTGGAACCTGGAACAGGTAAGTGTCCATTTATTAAAAGTCAGGAGCTGCAGTATTTGTAGCTGCTGACTTTTAATATTTTTGGTGCGGGTGCAGCTCCTCTTTAATATTACTTTCAGAACTGTAAAGTATTTTGTGCATTAAATAATGATCAAAACCACTCAAATTTCATAATAAAACATCCATCTTGGTGAATCCACCACTGACTCTTTACACCAACTTCAATGCACCTTCACCCGCCTAGTGAGCACACAAATTGCCTACCAGAGCCAAAGGCCTCACAAAGACAGCCCATACATGTTTCTCGAGACCAGACTGAACTTCAGCGTTTAATGATCTCTGTTCCGGCCAATGAATGACTCTGTGTTGGCTGCTCGCCTCTCGATAAATTGCAGCAACAATTACCTATGTTCGGATATGCATGAAATACAATTCTCTATAGTGCATTAACCAGTATACAGATAGTTTATTAAAAGATATTACACTTACAATGATGTAGAACGATAAAACAATGAGAAGAAAAAAGACCTGCGCGTCCGTGACCGCACGTGATGACGTCACTGCCGAAGGCTCTGCCTGACGTGTTTCATCCAATAACATCTTCAGGGGATAGCAGATACACATAAGTGTATTAGCTGGTGCTTTTGTATGCCTGCCTGGAATTCTACTCATAATGCATGCATATGTGATAACTACAGTCTGGAATGTATAGTAATAGAAAAGACAGCTTTATGTGTGATATTGTATGTAATTCAGTCCTTCTTTGTTTAAGAAGCAGAAACTAGTGAAACAATTACCTCTGGAAAACATGTGTCTAGAAACTGACTCCCCAGCTCTCGGACCAGAAAAGCAGGTACATTTTTATATTAACCACTGATTTTTTATAAAATCTTTGCTAGTCCTCTTGGTTGATCCCTGTGTATTCCAGGGGAATCCCTGCCATTATATGCAAATAACTATCAAATTTCTCCGGCTTGACTGTCCTCAAAATAGGAGAAGAGAGCTTTCACATGACTTGTTCTAAGGCCCGGTTCATACTGATGCGGTGCGGGAACCGCCGCGATTCCTGAGTGGTTCCTGCACCACATTAGAATCGCAGGCAGTTCACACTGTGCTCTGCGAACCACTGTGGGTGTCAATATAAAGTAAATGACACCCCCAAATCGGTTCGCAGAACGCAGTGCGAACTGTGGAATTGGATCGCATGGGTCTGAACACCCATGCAATCTGATTCCATTGCGGACAAAAGGGTCCTGCACTGTGTAAATTGAGTTTTACATAGTGGATGGCTCAATTTGCACCACGCTGAATTCGCATTTTATTTGTACAGGAATCCGGTGCGATTCCTGTACAAATGACATGCGATGCGGCAGACTGCATTAGTGTGAACCCAGCCTGAGGCCTACTACTCCTCCGCCTGTCACATGACCTGTTTTTTAAGGGTTACTACTCCTCTGCCTGACACTTTTCTTATATGCGAATGAGTACGACTTTGTTGGCTTCAGAGAGTACCGTATATACTCGAGTATAAGCCGAGTTTTTCAGCACATTATTTTTTGCTGAAAATGCCACCCTCGGCTTATACTCAAGTCAATCAATTTTCTGCAGCAGAGAATGGCATTTTCCGACCTGACTTTGGGGCCCCATATTTCAAGACCACTTGGTGCTAGGAACCCCAAATTGCTGTGCAAACCCAGTGGAACTAGCACTACAACATATCCAAAGATGGGATTTCTAGCACCAAGTGGCCCCAAGATAAGGGTCCCCAAAGTCGGTTCGGAAAATGTCATTCTCTGCTGCAGAAAAGTGCTTGACATTTTCCGAATCGACTTTGGGGCTCTGTATCTTGGGGCCACTTGGTGCTAGGAACCGAGATACGGGGCCCCAAAGTCGGTCAACTGTGTCCATCTGCAGCAATGTCATTTCAGGACCTTTGGGTCCAGAGACCCCAAATTTTGGCTGCAGCTAGGGGGCATTGAACGTCTGCTCCCTGTCATCGGGAGCAGCGATCAGTGTGGTGTCACACACAGCCACACCCCCATACAGTTAGAAACACGCCCCTAAGAACACTTAATCCCTACACTGCCACCTAGTGGTTAAGCCCTTCACTGCCAGTGAAATTTTTACAGTAATCAATGCAATTTTATAGCTGTATTATCGCTGTATTAATGCCAATGGTCCAAAAATTTGTCAAAATTGTCCGATGTGTCTGTCAAAATGTCGCAGTCACGATAAAAATAGCTGATTGCTGCCATTACTAGTAAAACAAAAAAAATGATTAATAAAAATGCCATAAAACTATCCCCTATTTTATAGACGTTAAAACTTTTGCGCAAAACCAATCAATAAACACTTATTGCAATTTTTTTTGCCAAAAATATGTAGAAGAATACATATTGGCCTAAACTGAGGAAAAAATTATTTTTTTATATATATTTTTGAGGGATAATTATTATAGCAAAAAGTAAATAATAATGCGTTTTTTTTTTTTTTTTCCAAAATTGTCGCTTTTTTTTGTTTATAGCGCAAAAAAATAAAAACCGCAGAGGTGATAAAAAAAAAAAAAAAAATACAATCAAAAGAAAGCTCTATTTGTTGGAAAAAAAGGACGTCAATTTTGTTTGGAAGCCAAGTTGCACGACCGCGCAATTGTCAGTTAAAACGGCGCAGTGTCGAATCGCAAAAAACGCTCTGGTCAGGAAGGGGGTAAATCCTTCCAGGGTTGAAGTGGTTAAATAACAAACAGGTTTATACTTGCCTGCTCTGTTTCCTTAACCTCCCCTTTCTTAGGTCCTCCACCAGTGCTTCTTGCTGCTCCCCTCTGACCAGTTCCCCCTTAGGAAGTACCTTCCTATGTGGGCAACTTGTGCTGCCTCGCTTCCGCGTCTCCCTGTCTGCGTCTGTTGACACAGACAGTAGGGCTTGGCCCCACCCCTCGCTCCTGCATCACTGGCTCTAATTGACAGCAGCAGGAGCCAATGGATCCCCCTGCTTCTGCAAAGCCAGAGACACCAGGAAGCGTGGAGAGAGAAGAGCTGCAGATGTGCACAGCCCTGGATCGAATGAGGGCTCAGGTAAGTTAAAGGGGGGCTGATGCCTAAACATTTTTTTACCTTATGCAAGGAATGCATTAAGGTAAAAAAATGTTTAGGCTTTATAACTACTTTAACGTAATCACAAAGAAAAATACCACATTGAAAACATATAAAAATAGATTTACTAACGATTATTTTTTTTTTTTTAACAGGTCAGAAATGAGCCAAAAAATATCATATTTTCTGCTGAATACATTGCTAAAATCAAAGGGATATCTCTGGAAGAAGTGATTGAAGTAACTACAAAGAACGCCATCAAACTATTCCCCAAACTGAGACAAGCTGTTCACAAATAAAAAACATTTTTTTTATAGATGTTGGACAATGTTTTGTGTTGTTATGGTTGCTGATTAGAGGCTGTAGATAAGAAAAAGATGCGTGTGACACGAGGAGTTATTTTATAAAGGAAGCAGCCACACCTTACTTATACAGAAGATATATAAAAGGAGATTGATGGATATTCGGTGATAAACCTCTCTGTCACTGAGCTTTGTCCCAGCTCTTGTAGCTGTTCCTCCAGTAGTATTACATAGCACAGGGGGTCCCCGACTTACGAACGCCCGACCTACGAACATCTCCTACTTACGAACCGGGCGCTGTGGGGAACCTCCGCCATTTTCCGCGGACCTTCAGCCGTTCTGCGCATGCGCGGCCATACGGAGCCTCGGAAAATGACGGCAAACATCGGAAATGTCCGTAATTGTCGGTCTGTGCATGTGCGGCCGACTTACGAACATTTCCGATTTAAGAACAGGAGGACAGTCCCTAATGAGTTCGTAACTCGGGGACCCCTGTAATCCACTTTTACAAACGTATTGGGGGAGATTTACTAAAACTGGAGCACTCAGAATCTAGTGCAGTTGTTCATGATAGCCAATCAGCTTCTAATGTCAGCTTGTTCAATTAAAGTGGTTCTAAAAGGCAGAAGTTTTTTTTTTTCTATGCATTAAGATAAAAACTTGTGTGCAGCAGCCCCCTTAATACTTCTCTGAGCCTCATTTCGATCCAGCAATGTTGCACGAGACTAGCCTGTCCGAGACTCTCTCTTCTGATTGGTTGAGACACACAGTGGGTGCCATTGGCTCCTGTTGCTGTCAATCAAAGTCAGTGAGCCAATGAGGAGAGAGGGGGCAGGGCCGAGACTCGGCTTGGGTCCCCCTCATAGCAAGCTTCTTGTTGTGTGGTCAGGAGGGAGGGGCCAGGAGCGCCGGCGAGGGACCCGAGAAGAGGAGGATCGGGCAGGGCAGGTAAGTATAACATGTTTGGTATTTCAAAAAAAAAAAAAGGCTTTAATATCACTTAAGCTTTGACAATAAAAACCTGGAAGCTGATTGGTTTCTATGCAGAGCTGTGCCAGATTTTGTACCCTCCAGTTTAAGTAAATAACGCCCATTGTGTCACCTCCCCATATTCCATAATTTATTCCATCCCTGTTATGTTCTTGCCAATTGTGTCAATCCCTAGGAAGTGTAGATCTTTGAGCATGTCACATTTACTTGAGTGCATACCCCAATATATATGGTTACACAAGGCCTGGGTGGCAGGATAAGGTCTTCTTGCACCCAATGTGAAGATGCCAAAGTGTGCCATTAGTCTGCCTGTCTTCGACAAACTGTTTGCAGGATTTCTTGTGCATAATCTTTAGAAGAGGCTTCCATCTGGGATGACAGCCATGCAGACCAATTTGATGCAGTGTGCAGCGTATGGTCTGAATACTGTCAGGCTGACCCCCCACCCCCCCCCCACACCCCTTCAACCTCTGCAGCAATGCTGGCAGAATATGATGCTGAGCACGTGCACTCAACTTCCTCGACCATGGCGAGGACTGTTCTGAGTGGCACCTGTCCTGTTAAACTGCTGTATGGTCTTGGCCACCGTGCTGCAGCTCAGTTACAGGGTATTGGCAATCTTCTTATACCCAAAAAGACTGAGAGCTGTAATAAAATCAAAAGTTTTTTATTTTTACTTCCCTCCACCTAAAAGATTTCAGTTTGTTGTTCAATTGAGTTGTACAGTTTATAGGTCACATTTTTTTGGTATCTAGAAGACCTTGACTATAACTAGGTATACATACTAAATGTTATATTATGACAGTAACATGCCACACTGTAAGCACTTTTAGCTTACATAACTCACTTAGGCTGCATTCACACTTCATCGATTTGAATCGCAGGCAGATTTGCCATGATTCTGCCCACCATTTGAAAGCGCCGATCTGTGAATGACAAATCGCGGGACTCGCATTTGAGATGCCATTTATTTGATAAACCACTTTTTGGGCGACATGCTTCCCACGCTTGCAGCGCAATTTATTGCGGCAGACCAGGTGTCATCTCAAATGCAAGTCTCGCGACTTGTCAAATCATGGGCAGAATCGTGGCAAATCTGCCCGGGATTCAAGATTTTGAAGCGTGAATGCAGCCACGTTGTTGCACAGTCTGTTATCTCTATATAGTCCAGAGGCCAGTAGTACTCTTATTTTTTTCTGGTGGTTACTTACGGTGCCTTGAAAAAGTATTCATACCCCTTGAAATTTGTCATGTTACAACTAGGGGTGCACTGAATGGGTTTTTTGGTGCCGATACCGAAAATGAAAAATACACTAGGCCGAAAATGACCGATACCGAAACGTATTTCTAAAAAAAATATTTTTATACAGGAGATGGTCAGAAACTGGAGACATGGTACAGGAGATGGTCAGAGACTGGGAACATGGTAAAGGAGATGGTCAGAGACTGGGACATGGTACAGGAGATGGTCAGAGACTGGGGACATGGTAAAGGAGATGGTCAGAGACTGAGGACATGGTAAAGGAGATGGTCAGAGACTGGGGACATGGTAAAGGAGATGGTCAGAGACTGGGAACATGGTACAGGAGATGGTCAGAGACTGGGGACATGGTAAAAGAGATGGTCAGAGACTGGGGACATGGTACAGGAGATGGTCAGAGACTGGGGACATGGTAAAGGAGATGGTAAGAGACTGAGGACATGGTAAAGGAGATGGTCAGAGACTGGGGACATGGTACAGGAGATGGTCAGAGACTGGGGACATGGTACAGGAGATGGTCAGAGACTGCGGACATGGTAAAGGAGATGGTCAGAGACTGGGGACATGGTACAGGAGATGGTCAGAGACTGGGGACATGGTAAAGGAGATGGTCAGAGACTGAGGACATGGTAAAGGAGATGGTCAGAGACTGGGGGACATGGTAAAGGAGATGGTCAGAGACTGGGAACATGGTACAGGAGATGGTCAGAGACTGGGGACAGGGTACAGGAGATGGTCAGAGACTGGGGACATGGTTAGGGAGAGAGATGACCACCGCTCCAGAGGGATCCTTCAAGGCGAATGCTTCTACTCCTAGTGTGGAGCTCCAGGTGCAGGCTAACAACAAGGTAGTTAGAAAGTAAGGGCTCTTTCACACGGGCGGATCAGTGCTGATCCGCCCCGTGGATATCCGCTTTCTCAGCGGGGATCGCCGGAGCGATCTCCGCTGAGCAAGAAGATGACAGGTCCGTCTCTGCACTCGTGCAGGGACGGACCTGTCAGAGCGCCGCTCTCCCCTATGGAAGATCGGGTGACCACGGACCGTAGAGTCCGTCGTCACCCGATCCGCTCTGCAGACGGATGAAAAAAAATGGGGTTTTCCTCCGTCTGCAGAAACGGAGCAGAGCGGGCACGGACGAGAGCGGGTGTCAGGGGATGCTCATCCGCTGACACCCGCTATCCATAGGGATACCTGTATGTCCGTTTTTCATCCGAAAACGGATGGATGAAAAACGGACATACGGTCCATCCGTGTGAAAGAGCCCTAACAAAGGGAACTCTGGACAGCCGCACACCAGACGAAGATGAAAAAATCAAATGGATTTATTTAAAAAACAGGAATCAAATCAAAGTCCAAAAACACAGCAAAAACAGGGAAGGGGGGGCACACAGCTGACGCGTTTCACGCTAAATACAGCGCTTACTCATAGCTATGAGTAATCTCTGTCCGCATGAGGAGCTACAACTCCCAGCATGCACTGTGTAAGCGATGGGGGTTCAGCTCCCAGCCTGGAATAAGCTGCTGTGGGACTACATATCCCAGCATGATTTTCTCTATGGAGATATTACAGGTCCCAGTGATCTCTACATACCCCAGTCTGCTCCCCTCCTCAGGGGAAATTGCACCCCTCCAGTCCAGCCATCCCACTCATTTCCCACCGCCCTTTACTCCTCCCCCGCAGGCCCAAACGTCCCCCCCTTATCCCAGGGGGAGGGGTAAAGGGCAGTGGGAGATGAGGAGGGGGAGGGGAGCAGGCTGGGGTATGTAGAGATCGCTGTGACTTGTAGTACATCTATAGAAAAAAATCATGCTGGGGATTTGTAGTCCTGTAACATCTTATTCCAGGCTGGGAGCTGAACCCCCATTACTTACACAGTACATGCTGGGAGTTGTAGTTCCTCATGTGAACAGAGATTGCTGGCAGTTTCTTAGAGCCTGAGCAGAGGAGGCAGCCCCGGACACACAGACACGCTGTGACCCGGCTGTAGTCCACAATGGCTCCTCCCTCCGCAGCTCTGTGGTGGAGATGTTTCCTCTTCTCTGCTCTCCTCACGCTGAGCGCTCCCTTCCTCCGCTCGGCTATTTATCAGATCAAGCCTTGACGTCACAGTGTAACGGCTCCAGCTGTTGCACCCATCACGTGATGTCAGCCTGGGAAGATGATTTCCCTTCTCCCGATTGGCTATTTACTGGGCGCTGGTGTTCTGTCGGATAGTGTCTGCCTATCAAATTTAGTCCGCCCGTACTGCGCAGGCGCAGCGCTTGCGCAGTACGGAGCAAAAGGAGATTCGGAAAATCTGCGCCGTGAGTCCAGATGGAAGCCCCACCATCCAAGGGGACATAGGGCTGCAAATAGCTCGCCACGCTTCGGGCTCGGCCTCGCTGCGCTCGGCTCTTTTGGATTCTTACTCTATGTCTACTTGGATGGTGGGGCTTGAAAGTGGACTCACGGCGCAGGCGCCGTTCATCTTCGACAATTTTCGGAATCTGGGTGTCCTGTGTACTGCGCATGCGCAGTACACAGTGGAAACTATCAGATGGGGGACAGTATATGACAGGACACCGGTGTTGTGCCGAGAATGGTTTCCCCGTCGAAATCTGTTCCCCCTGGCTCTCGGCTGAGATCGGAATTCACTCTGCACTGCCGCTCCTCCTCTACCCCGAATGCAAATCACACTTCAACCGTCCCCGCCCCCATGCACGTCCCCTGTACAATATTATTAGTCCATCTACACACACACACACACATATATATATATATTATTATATATATATATATATATATATTTTTTGACTCCTTCCATATATAATTACTCCTTCCATATATATATATATATATATATATATATATATATATTATATATATATAATATTGTACAGGGGGAACAAATTTCGACGGTGAAACCATTCTCGGCACAACACCGGCCACGCTCACCACATCCTCTGGTCGGATCACGCCGACTCCCACCTGAGCCATTACGTCGCTCTCTGCGGAAGTCGCGTGTTGCATGTAACAGGTAGAGCGAGGCCACGTGACTTCACAAGAGGAGCATGAAATCCTCCCTGTGGCTACTGCGCATGGGCGGCTCAGAGACGGTGTTGTAAAAAATGTCTCGACCCATGTTTAGTGGGGTGGGCGGGGCTGTGTCCTGCCGTCAGCTGTTTGAGTGACGGAGCCGCACAGGAAGTGACGCGGTCGAGACTCTGCATGGGTCGAGACATTTTTTTACAGCTCCGGCCCCCGTGTCAGAGAGAGGTGGAGAGGAATGGCTGTGGGTTTTATTGACTGTCATTGTCATGTGACCGCTGATGAGTTTCGGCAGGTAACCATGTCAATTTTGTAACTATATAAACTATCCGAAAGGCAAAGTAGTCATCAAGTGCGCTGACAGCTCCGAGCTACCACGGTTTATAATCCTGTCTCTAATAATGCAACCGAAGATCAGAGCGGCGGCCATTTTTTTGAAGACTAAAATGCCTAGGAACTTAGGCAGGTGACTCCACCAAGATGTCTCCATTGGTGGAGACAGGTTCTTGTCAGTGAACGTGATGTATCTTTGTGACTACAGGGCATAGTAACTGGTTGGCAAATTCTTATTTGACAATTATTAGAATGTTGTTAGGAAGAATGAACCACTTGACCTCCAGAAGGTTTACCCCCCCCCCTTAATGACCAGGCCATTTTTTTGCACTATGGCACTGCGTTATTTTAACTGTCAATTGCGCGGTCGACCGGTCGTGCGACGATGTACACAAATAAAATCGACGTCCTTTTTTTTCCCACAAATAGAGCTTTCTTTTGGTTGTATTTGATCACCTCTGCGGTTTTTATTTTTTGCCCTAAAAACAAAAAAAGACCGACAATTTTGAAAAAAAAAAACAATATTTTTTACTTTCTGCTATAATTCATATCCAATTAAAAAAATGTAAAAAAATCAAATTTCTTCATAAACTTAGTCCAATATGTATTTTGCTACATGTGTTTGGTAAAAAAAAATCCCAATAAGCGTATATTGATTGGTTTGCGCAAAAAGTTATAGTGTCTACAAAGTATGGGATATTTTTATTTATTTATTTTTTACTAGTAAATGGTGACGATCAGCGACTTATAGCAGGACTGCGATATTGCGAAGGACAGTCTGACACTAACTGACACTTTTTGGGAACCAGTGACACTAATGCCCCGTACACACGGTCGGATATTCCGATGGAAAAAGTCTGATCAGATTATGTTGAAAATACGATCGTGTGTGGGCACTCTCGGTAGTGTGAAACTGCCAGTCACATTTACACAGTAATCAATGCATTTTTAATTACACTGATCGCTGTATAAATGTGAATGGTCACAAAATAGCGCCAAAAGTTTCTGATCTGTCCGTCATAATGTCGCAGTCACAATAACAAAATCGCTAATTGCTGCCATTACTAGTAAAAAAAAATGATTAATAAAAATGCCTTAAAACTATCCCCTAATTTGTAGACGCTATAACTTTTGCGCAAAACCAATCAAAAAAAGCTTATTGCGATTTATTTTTTATTTTTTACCAAAAATATGTAGAAGAATACGTATCGGCCTAAACTGAGGAAGAAAATATTTTTTTATATATTTTTTGGGGATATTTATTATAGCAAAAAAGTAAAAAATAATGTGTTTTTTTCAAAAATTGTCGCTATTTTTTTGTTTATAGCGCAAAAAATAAAAAAAAACGCAGAGGTGATCAAATACCACCAAAAGAAAGCTCTATTTGTGGGAAAAAAACCATGTCAATTTTGTTTGGGAGCCACGCCGCACGACCGTGCAAGTGTCAGTTAAAGCGACGCAGTGCCGAATCGCAAAAAACGTGCTCTGGTCTTTGGCCAGCCAAAAGGTCTGGGGCTTAAGTGGTTAAGTCACCCCAAAAGTAGTGCAGGAACCTTTTTCTAAGTCGAAGAGACTTGAGTCGCACCGATTAGAACGGTTCCATTGCCGGTAATGGGACGCAACTTGTCATGCAACTTTGAACTCTCAAGTCCCATGACAAGTCACGGCAGGGTGAACCGGTGCATCCGCAGTACGGAGCATGAAGATTTTCGGAAATTGTCGGAAGATGACCGGCGCCTGCCTGACCTGCGCCATGAGTGGATGTGTAAGCCCCACCATCCAAGCGGACATAGGGTTAGTCAAACTTAGAGGGCCTCTCGCGGGCTCGCTTCGCTCGCCACGCTTCGGGCACGGCCTCGCTGCGCTCGGCTCTTTTATATTCTAACTCTATGTCCACTTGGATGGTGGGGCTCGAAAGTGGACTCACGGCGCAGGCGCCGTTCATCCTCGGCAATTTTCGGAATATGGGTGTCCTGTGTACTGCGCATGCGCAGTACACAGCGGACACTTTGTGATGGGGACGGCTAATGATAGTACACCGGAGCTTCTACCTCGTCCAATCAGAGAATGACTTGCATTCATTGAAAAAATAGCAAGTCGTTCCGTGAATGGGGCCAGTGCCGATCGAGTGACCCCCCCCCCCCCCCCCCCCTGTGGTTACTGTGCAGCAGGGCAGCCACTCAGTACAGGTCTCAGAAGACAGTAGTAACCACTACTACAATCATTTGCAGCTTTCACAGCAGTCCCACAGGTATGGCACATACATACTTAGTGGTATAAGCTGGTGCAATGTATTATAACACATTCCTGGGGGTTCAGCTTTAACCACTTCAATACCGGGCACTTAGACACCTTCCTGCCCAGACCAATTTTCAGCTTTCAGCGCTGTCACACTTTGAATGACAATTGCGCGGTCATGATACGCTGTACCCAAACAGAATTTTTATAATTTTGTTTCCACAAATAGAGCTTTCTTTTGGTGGTATTTGATCACCTCTGCATTTTTTTTATTTTTTGCACAACAAATAAAAATAGACCGAAAATTTTGAAAAAAAACGAGTTTTTCTTTGTTTCTGTTAAAATTATTTGTAAATAAGTACGTTTTCTTCTTCAATGATGGGCACTGATAAGGCGGCACTGATGGGCACGATGAGGTGGCACTGATGACATGGCACTGACGTCCACTGATGATGGGCACTGATAGGCGGCACTGATAGGTGGCACTGATGGGCAATGATAGGTGGCACTGGCATGCAGCACTGATGGGCACTTATGGGTACTTATGGGTGGCACTAATAGGCAGGCACTGATGGGCATGGCTGGGCACTGATAGGTGGCACTGCTGGACACTGATGGGTGGCATTGATGGGCATCACTGTTTTATAGTGTTACATGATGGTGCCATTCAGTGCCCATTTGTGGGCACTGACTGGCACAGATTGGGTATCATTTGCACATGTGGATGGCCAGGGGGTACATACCTGGTCATCCACATGTTGCCCACTTCCCTGGTGGTCCAGTGTGGGCATCTGAGGGGGGGCTGCACTGATAAACAATCAGCGCAGACCCCCCCCCTGTCAGGAGAGCCGGTGATCGGCTCTCCTCTACTGGCATCTGTCAGACACGAGTGAGGAAAAGCCGATCACCGGCTTTTCCTGTTGTGATAGGACACGGCTGATCACGTGGTAAAGAGCCTCCGCGGAGGCTCTTTACCAAGATCATTGTAGCGGTGTGTCAGACTGACACACCGCTCCACCGATCGCCGCGATGTGCGCCCCCACGGGCGCGTAGCGGCATGTTATCCTGAAGGACGTCATATGACGCCCAGTCAGGATAACGAAACCACCGCCCGGCCGGCATTCTGCTATAGGCTGGGCGGGAAGTGGTTAAAGTGGAATTTCACTCTCCCCTTCCCATTATTTTAATTTTTTTTGATCCCCCGCTTACCTGATGCTGAGCTGTCCACACTTCACATACTCACCCATGCAGAGGATCCAGCATTGTCCTGCTGAGATCCTCTTCTCTGCAGCCACTGCTGGGTCCCACACCGCCATGTTCATGTGTGACGTCACCAGGAGGCTGCGCCAGAAGGCGGAAGAGTGTCCTACTAGGCCTGCCCCCCTCTTCTGTTAGTGAATGGGGTGACATGGGGGCTCCTGGTGCCTCCTGGGATATGCATGTCACATATCCCAGTAGGTGCCAGGGGCACTGATGTTATTCGCCCAGTCAAATGATGGAGAATAAGGTACATATACCGTGTTTAAAAAAAAAAGGACACGGTATATGTACAGAGAAGGGTGAGCGAGGCGAGTCAGTGAAATGGGTGAAAATCCACTTTAATTCCCCCTTAGTGACAGTGACCTCACCTATTCACATGACATTAATCTGTCTATATGCTGTTGTACAGTAATAGAGGATCGTTCGAATAAGTGTAGCGGTGACACTTTTACAAGGTGTCCGCTATGTGTGAAACTTCGTTTTTTTCCTCAGAACAGTAGTGGGGTTCTGAGGGTTAATTGTGCAGGTTTACTTTGGCATTCGTTTGTCTGGGCTGTACTGGGGTTCTGCCTGGTCATGGGTACACTTAGGTGCACATGACAGGCCCAAAACCAGGCCTGGTTGGACGGTTTGAGTATCAGCATTCCCCGGAGCCAATCAGTGGGTGCGTCTGGCCCCGCTGAGGAGTCTGGGGAAGGGTAATTAAGGTGCTGAAGTCACGTGTTCGGGGTTCGGCCAGAGCTGCCTGTTCCTGAATCTGGACCGGTGTAGCCCCGCGAAGGGTCCCGGGCCCGGGAGCAACATGGTCATTCTGACTAGCCCCACAGACCCACTTGGTCTGGGGCAAAGGATCCATCTGTTCCTGCGTCTCGGAACCGGCTGGTCCGAGGCGCAGTAACTGAGGGAAGATTCAAGGCTTCCGGGTGCACTCTCAACTTGGAGGGTCATCGCACCTCGTGTAAGCGACCGGAGGAGGACTCTTCGGAGGAGGGCCAACAAGCTGGCATCCCAAGAAGAGCCTGGTTGCTGGGTTGTCAAGGACACTAAAGAATCCACAGTTTCCCAGTACCGCCAAGGAGACAGAAGCCGTTTCAGGTACTGAGAAAAGGTTCCTATTTCACTCTCAGTTGAGACTTTATTCAATGTCAGAGACTTTGCAAGCTTCCGGATCAAAGTGCTGACTGCCATAATCTCTGGCTAGAGATTTGTTCAGCTTTGAAGTGCCCAGCTGCGAGTGGCTACTATCTGGGTTTGTGTTAGAGACTTTTCAATTGTCAGCAGTTCAAGGTGCCTGAGTTTTTTCACCTTTGCCCTCTGTTCCCATTCGAGACTGTGTTTGTTGGATGTTACCCCTGCAAATAAAAACTTCTAAAAGGACTTTTATGGTGTCAGCGTCCGAAGTTGTTGGGTACTAACCCTGGGAATCCCTAGACCTGGAAGAACAAGCCAAGCGGAGGTAACCGGTATGCCCAAAAGTCAAGGCTGCCCCATCGAGGGTTATGGCCGCTACATAAAAATATATATATTTTTTAAAGTATTTATTGCTGTCTGTGCCCCCCTCCCCCCCCCCCCGGGCATATGAGCCACGTTTTTATCGCCCCCCAAGCTGCAAAGGCAGCAGATGAGGGTGGTCACATTTTGTGAATTGGCCAATGCGGATAGCAGGACATGAGTGGTTAACTGTCAGATCCCTAAAGAAGGAAATATCAGCATCCTCTCCCACAGAGGTTTACTGTTGTTTGTTTAGCCCAAATCCTCCAGTACAGATGAACCAAAACCAATGAGATATGCATTGCTGTGGCTCAAAAGGAGTTCAGGTCAGGCTACCCGATGCTTTAAAGCAGAGTTCTACCCAAAAGTGGAACTTCTGCTTTAAGCACTCCTCGCCCCCTGACATACCACATTAGGCATGTCATTTTTTTCAGGGGGAGTGGGTACTTAGTTTAGAGTGGGACTTCCTGTCCCACTTCCTCCTTCCTGCTCTTGGCTGCCTAGGTGACTCCTCCTCTCCCCCTAGGTGGCCCCTCCCTCTCTGCAATCTTCTGGGACACGTGACAGGTCCCAGAAGATTGCCTGGCCACTAGCAGAGCACAGCGCGACTCGCGCCGTGCGCGTCTGGCTGTGAACCTGAAAGCTGTCACGGCCGGGTGCCACGTTGGCTATGGCGGCGCCGGCGGAGAAGAGGGGGGAAAGGAGCGAGGCTCCGGGCGGCCGCATTGCTGGATCGCGGGACAGGTGAGTGTCTGTTTATTAAAAGTCAGACGCTACACTTTATGTAGCTGCTGACTTATAATAAAGTAAAAAACTCTTTAATTCCAGGCTGACAATGCCCATACACAAAGAAATCTGATTATTGGAAAAAGAATTACCTTCTTTTCA
This sequence comes from Lithobates sylvaticus, assembly GCA_028564925.1. Classification (NCBI taxonomy): domain Eukaryota; kingdom Metazoa; phylum Chordata; class Amphibia; order Anura; family Ranidae; genus Lithobates; species Lithobates sylvaticus. The sequence continues at coordinate 57,393,232 of CM053028.1, forward strand.
CCTTTCACCTATACTGCCCATACACTCAGAGTTCCAAATTCCAAACAATATGTAAATGTGTCACACCCCTGACGATGTCAAATGTGACGAAACGCATCGGGTGACGCTTGTGTCTGTGATGTCATTGCGTCTTTGCTCCAGGGCCTTCATTTTACTGTCTTTGGGATGGTTGTTTTTACACAGCGCTGGTTTCCATTTGGATTGTTATAAGTGTTCAGTACAATTTAAATAAAATATTTTTATTAATGGCTGGTATTCCTTTACATATATCCATGAGGCGGGAGCTTCATCTGTGAGTGCAGTGTCCTCCTATCTGGATCTGGAGCAGTGGGAGACCTGCAACATCTATTATTGTGCGATTGAGCCTCATTGGAAAGATGGAGATCTACCAACAGCTTTGTTGACTTAATACCCATGGTATATGAGTCCACTATTTCTGGTAAGAGTGCTGTCTACACATTGTGGTGGTGGATCACAGATTGATTGTTCAGCTATTAGATATATAATTTTTCACTTATATTCTCGTGGGACTTTTTCCTTACATAACTTTTTTACCAGGTCACTGATTTTGTGCTATTGTTATTTTCAGGACTATCTTGATGCACCAATCTGTGGAAGTGCATTTATTTCACTTTCTCTATAGATGCATTTCATTTTCTGCACATTATTCTATGTTTTGAATTCAGAGCATATACTGTACCTTTGATTGATATTGTTGTATTATTTTGGGTGTTTACTTACTAGAGCTGCACTATAATGTATGTATTTGATTGTGCACTATTTTATGTCTAGTGAAGTGCCAGCAGCTACATCTATCCTCTAAGCGCAGTTTCTTCTATCTTTTTATGTAAATGTGTTCACTTTATGTTACAATTATTATTTCTTTACAATTTTAAATTTTACAAATAAACATTTTATACAGGGTCCTAAAGAGAGATAGCACAGAAGATGTTTGCTTTCAGACCTGCTCTCTCTAACTGAATCTTCACAGGGCACCAGGGAACAGGCAGGGGAGAGAGGATGATCAGACATTCAGTCTGCTTTCACACTGAGGTGCTTTGCAGGCGCTAAAGTGCTAAAAAGAGCCGCTCAATGCACCCCAATGTGAAAGCCCTGAGGGCTTTCACACTGGAGCAGTGCGCTTGCAGGACGGTCAAAAAAAGTCCTGCAAGCCGCATCTTTGGAGCGCTGAAGGAGTCGTGTATTTACCGCTCCTAAAGCGCCCCTTCCCATAGAAAACAATGGGGCAGCGCTGCAAACCCACCTGCAAAGCTGCAGCGGTGCTTTGCGGGCAGTTTTAACCCTTTTTCGGCTGCTAGCGGGGGCTAAAACTGCCCCGCTATTGGCCGAATAGTGCCGCTAAAATGATGGTAAAACGCTGCTAAATATAGCGCCGCTTTACTGCCAGCGCGCTCAACTCCCGAGTGTAAAAGTAGCATCATGTTTTGACTTATTCAGTTGTTTGTGTATATTGTAGTTTGAGTTATAGAGCTCAGTAACCAACACGAAAAGCAAAGGAATTAAAAGGGAACTGTTATACTATAATGGTTTAATTTTAATTATGTCAACGTTTTTATATTTTTTAATAGAAGCTTTATTTCTTTCATTTACAAAGAGGCATATAACAACAACCCAGATTTTCCTGAGCACTATGGGTCATCCAAAGAAAGAGTACAGCAGTAGTTATTTCCATTCAGGAACTGCTAACTCTCAATAAAACTTTTGAGTTATAGTGCCTTAAAAAAGTATTCATACCCCTTGACATTTTCCACATTTTGTCATGTTACAAACAAAAACGTAAATGTATTTTATTGGGATTTTTATGTGGTAGACCAACACAACGTGGCACATAATTTGCCCGGCCTGTCAGTTTAGGTGGACGGCCATGTCTTGGTAGGTTTGCAGTTGTGCCATATACTCTTTCCATTTTTGGATGATGGATTGAATAGTTCTCTGTGGGATGTTCAAAGCTTGGGATATTTTTTTTATAACCTAACCCTGCTTTAAACTTCTCCACAACTTCATCCCTGACCTGTCTGGTGTGTTCCTTGGCCTCCATGATGCCGTTTGTTCACTAAGGTTCTCTAACAAACCTCTGAGTGCTTCACAGAACAGCTGTTTTTATACTGAGATTAAATTACACACAGGTGGACTCTATTTACTAATTAGGTGACTTCTGAAGGCAATTGGTTCCACTAGATTTTAGTGAGGGGTATCAGAGTAAAGGGGGCTGAATACAAATGCACGCCACACTTTTCACATATTTATTTGTAAACATTTTTGAAAACTATTTATCATTTTCCTTCCACTTCACAATTATGTGCCACTTTGTGTTGGTCCATCACATAAAATCCCAATAAAATACATTTATGTTTTTGGTTGTAACATGACAAATTGTGGAAAATTTCCAGGGGTATGAATACTTTTTCAAGGCACTGTATATAGGAGGGAGAAGAGAGAAGAGGGAGAGGAGAGAAGGGATAGTCACTGCTCTTCATTTGTGTGTGTACAAAGCTTTGTAAACTGGATCAAAATGAAGCTGGTTCAAAAGGTATCGGTTGAATTTCGGTCCATGAATGGGCTACCTGTTTGTATACAAGTCGATCTGTCGATCAGCCTGTCAGGTTTTTCCGGAATGATCAGTGCCACCAGCTATAGCCCACAACACTGATAATTGTATTCTGTTGGCAGGGAAAGCTCCCTGCCAGCAGAATGCAATAGCTAAGCAGAAGTGATTCCCTCACCCCCATTATACGTGTGGATGGAGGAATCAGTTCATTATCTTTCGTTCAACAAAAAAAAATAAAAATGTATGGTCTGCCTAAGCATGCAGAGGAAAATGTGCATATGAGCCTGAAGATCCACCTGTTGACTGGAAATATACATATGAAATATTCACTTGCAAAATTTCATATTAATCTGGCTAAAAAAGTGAAAATAAAATATTAGATTTTTTTAGCCTTGGACATAATAAAAAAGAAAAATACAAAAACACGATAAAATCCCTTTAAAGTGATTGTAAACCCAAACTTTTTCAATATCTACCTGCTCTGTGCAAGGGTTTTGCAGCCACAATCCTTCTCTTCTCGGGTTACCCACATCCCCCCCGAGTGCCTATCATAGCAAGCCGCTTGCTATGTGGGAACTCTGGTTGCATGCTAGCTCCTATGCTGTCTCTGAGCCAATGAGGAGGGAGAGAGCCACTGCTCTCATGCACAACTCTAGATCGGGCTCAGATAAGTATAAGGGGGGTTGGGGGGAGTTGCACGCAGAAGGCAAAGAATGAATTAAGGTAAAAAAAAAACTTAAACTTTAAAACCATTTTAAGACATATTTCAGAATTCCATACTGACACAGGAAGATCCAATCTTTTTGCAAAATCCAGTTGTAGCTTTAAAACTTTTAACTGCTCGTCTCTCTCTTTAGCAGTTGGAGTAAGCCAAGGAGTGAAGTCTAAGCCGATCTAAGTGCAAAAAAAAAGAGAGAACACTATTAAAAAAATATATAATAGGGATGGGTGCTATATACAGAGCCATGCCAAGGGCAGGTGGCTCCTGAGGCAGCGATTTTGCCAACTTTACTTCCTCTCCAGTGCTGGCAGCTGCATGCACCATAACAACCAATAATGATGTGAGGCCCGGGGGCTAAAATTACACAGGACTGAACCTGCACTGAGAACATAATGGGGAGATTTACTAAAGCTGGAGAACACAGAATCTGGTGCAGCTGTGCATGGTAGCCAATCAGCATCTAACTTCAGCTTGTTCAATTAAGTTTTGACAATAAGCCTAATGCTGGCCATACACTATACAAAAAATTGTCCAAAATTCGGTCATTAGACTGTTCTTCGTTTTTCAGGCCAGTTAATGGGCACAAAATCAATAACCGTTGGGACGTTTTTGAGCCGAAAAAACGAAGAACAAGTTTGGAAATTTTCTGCTGAACGAACGATAAATTGAAAGGTTAATGTGTTTCCCATCCGACCTGTCTGCACTAGGTATATGTAAAATAAAAAAACAAGCATAAAATGTATTAATTTATGTCCACTAAACGATTTATCGGTCATTACACGATGGCACTATCATTTGCGCTCGCGGCCGAACGTTCGTTTTTCGAAAATGGGTTTGGCCGATTTTTTGTGTATAGTGTATGGCCAGCATAAGTCCCCGTTCACATCGGCACGATTTGACATGTCAAATCGCATGCCAAATCGCAGCCTATTGCCGGCAATGGCACCATCCCAATCGATGCAACGCCGACTGTGCGGCGCTGCACTAATTTGCAAAAGTAGTTCCTGCACTACTTTTGGCGACTTTGTGGGGAGATTTCAATAGACATCTGTGCATGAACCCGCACAGATTTCTTTCAAATCGCCCCCAAACTGAAACTTCGCACTGAAATGCAGGTTTTAAATTGTGCGAGTTCAGCTGAACTTGCACGATTTCAAACCCGCGTTCAGTGTGAACGAGGGCTAAAACCTGGAAGCTGATTGGTTTCTATGCACAGCTGCACCAGATTTTACACTTTCCAGTCTTAATAAATCTCCCCCATATGGTCACCCAACATGCCTCCATGTGCGTTGCTGGAGGCAGCCACCTTAATTGGCCTCAGAGCAGGATTGAGTGGATGAAGAAGAAGATTGCCAAAAAAAGGTAAGAAACTCTGATTTTTCTCTTTTAAAAGGGGAACTGTAATGGTTTGTGGTAGGGTTGCACCGATACTTGTATCAGTATCGGTGTTGATACTGAGTATTTGCACAAGTATCGGTACTCCTGCAAATGCACCGATACCTGAAACCGATACTTTCAGGCTCGGCCCTTTGAGATGTCAGTGGGTCTCCCCAGTGTTAAAGAAGTCCGATAATTGGAGCTGTCAAAAAAAAGCAGCCGGCAATGTTTATTACCAACATTGCTCAGCCCTGAAACATTTCCGTTTCTTCATCTGCAGATCAAAGGGATGAACAAATTTTCCTCTGTTTAACCCCTTAATAACCCTTAAAGGGGTTGTAAAGGTTCGTTTTTTATTTTCTAAATAGGTTCCTTTAAGCTAGTGCATTGTTGGTTCACTTACCTTTTCCTTCGATTTCCCTTCTAAATGTTTTTTTTTCTTTGTCTGAATTTCTCACTTCCTGTTTATCAGGAAACTTCACACCATCATCTTAGCGGTGTTTAGTCAGCCAGAACAGCTTACTGAGGAGGAACAGGAAGTGAGAAATTCAGACAAAGAAAACAGAAAAAAAACATTTAGAAGGGAAATCGAAGGAAAAGGTAAGTAAACCAACAATGCACTAGCTTAAAGGAACCTATTTAGAAAATAAAAAACAAACCTTTACAACCCCTTTAATTTACTCTAATCAGCCTTAATTAACTCCCTATTCTCCTCCATTTAATTATTATTTTCCTGCTTTTTTTCTTTTTTGGTCATGTCTATTTTATAAACGATAAACAATTACAACTTTTTTTTTGTTTGCTTTGTTAGTGAATATTTTTACACATATATTAACATATATTTACACACGGCACAAACGAATGGTATATTTTTATTCAGGTTTTACAAACATGGGGTGCCAACTTCACACAGCTTATTTACACATTTCACATTGAAAAAACGCTAAATTAAAAAAAAAAAAAAAATAAATTTATTTCATTTGTAAATAACTTTTCAATGCTTTGTACCATTGCTGGCAGCTGAAGTTAAAACAAAACAGTTGCGGTAGATATCGGTAATTGGTATCAGCAAGTACTAAAAAAAAGTATCAGTACTCGTTGTAAAAAAATAAAAAAATGGTATCGGTGCATCCTTAGTTTGTGGTCAACTTTGCATAACGCGTAGAAACAAAAATGTACTATATTGCATTGTACCAGTACTTAGATATAGTAGTTGCATTTGTTTCCTTTCTAATCGTTTTCCCATGGTAATCCTGGAAATGACCTCCTGTCCCTCCTGCTCACTCCTCCACTGCAACTATGGGAAGGCCTTGGCTGTCATCCAGGCTGCACCACAAACATGTCTGCCTTTATATAGCAAAATGACATGAGGGATGGGGAGATCAGTAGTTTACAGAAGGAAGAAAACATGCTTCTAGCTCAGAGGAAGTGACAAGGACACTTCATTTCTGGCAGGATCAACAGGTATTTTCTGTACTTGCTGAAAATGTTTTAGACTGAAAAAACTAAAGCTATTGCAGCCACCACATCTATGGACTGGTATACTGCAATATATTACACATTTGTTCTTGTGTTAAAGCGTTTGTTACCCCGACATTTCATATTCCTGATATGTGCCTACTGTACCATGTACTTGAATGAGAAAGTATCCTGTTCTGTTTGTATTGCTTCCTTTGTGTCAGATCCTTGGTACTCTGTCAGTCCCTCTGCTTTCTTTTAAAAAACTGACCACACTAGGCAGGAGAACGCATTGTGGCCAGTTCTCATATATGTCAAATGAGGGTGAAGGTGCACATTAAGAACTTGTTTTTGTTTATTTAGATTTATGAATAATTACTATGGACAAATTGTTTGTGAACAATATTTTTGAAAGTAGATCATTTTTAGATACATTTTTATACAGCGTTATTTATATAACCTTCTTGTTTTAGGTATTTTAACACTTAAAGTGTCACTAAACCCACATCATAAAACACTCTCAATAATTGGTGTATTACATGTTTTTCATTCTCAGTCAGTCAGTGAGTATGAACAGCATGTAATAAACCATTTATTGATAGTTTTCTGTATTCTGCAAAAAACCTGGTTGATCCTGCTGCTCTCTATCTCCACCTTCGGTCCATGGCCCCAATTCAGTTAGGGATTTTGCAGCTGTGGTGGAAACTCTGCACATGCTCAGTTTTCAGTGAGTTTCTATGCTGAGCATTTCCTGCATATCACATCTGAGCAGCCCATGTGACTATAGAGCCACACATGTGGGTGTACACAGTGGTAAATGACAGCTCACCCCCTCCCTCCTCCTCCATGCCCACTAACCATCTAAACACAATGGGGGTGGGATATTGCATGTAGATTAATGGAGGCTTCATCTCCCTCTTATTCTAAGACACAGGCTGGTGAGAGTGACACAGCCTATGACTGGCAGAAATCCGCCCACACCATGTTATTTCCACAAACTAATAAAGATTTAAATTTAAATATACATTCGTATGCCAATTTTTCAAAATTCGTACATTCGTACGAATCCGAATTACGAATTTTTACGAATACGAATTCTGTACGAAATACGAAATTTGGTTTACGAATTTCGGATCCAAATTATCCGAATCCAAACTACCAAATGATGAATTTCAACGAATATGAAAGAAATTATAGCGCATATAACGAATGATTCGAATGAATTCGAGATTCAGTATATCGAATCGTTACGAATCGTAACGAATATCGACACTCTACCAATAATAACGAATTATCCAAAAATGTATTAACGTTACATAACACATAAGTCTATTGTTCACCAATCACTCAGAGGAAGTACGAAATACGAAATGTCGTATTCGTAAACAAAATTTCGGATTTCGTACTTCCTCTGAGTGATTGGTGAACAATAGACATTTATAGACTTGTGTTATGTAACGTTAATACGTTTTCGGATAATTCGTTATTATTCGTAGAGTGTCGATATTCGTAACGATTCGTAACGATATTAACGATTTGTAGCGAGTCGTACGAAATTCGTATTTCGTACGAATCCAAATTTAATTTTGTACACAAATTACAATTTTTTTTTATACGAAACGTAACGGAACGAAACGAAACAAATTTTTTGACGGCTCCCATGTCTATTTAGTATCACTTTAATATTTAAAGTGCAGTCATACACATAATTCTCATGCAAATTCTTACCTTACTGCATATAAACTGAATGAGTTGTTTATGTAGACTCGCACTACGGAATGGTTGATAAAACTAAATGACATTGTACACTTATTATACAGTTGGAGTATAAGGTGTATTTGTGAATTTTAGACTTTAGCAAGGTCTTCCTAGTCCTGTTACATACAAATTCTGAAGAAATCGATTTCCTATCAATATTATCGAATATCTAAACTGCCAAGTTGTAGTTGTATATTTATTGTGTTACTGGCACATTTTTTACACTTCCTTACCTCTCCTATAGCAATCAGATCTTTTTGGCACTTTTCAAACCATACAAGTGCGGGTTCCAAATCCTTCAAAAAAGACAATAAGGTAGAGAGATGAAGACGTTTATAAAAAGGAAAATGCAGCGTACTTTCAATGAGCATTTGGTTTGAGTCATTATTGCATTGTTTTAATTGTGAATAGGGATGATCTCGGGCGTGTCGGTCAGGAGTCCATGCCTGCCTGAGCTATTCTGCTAGGAAGCTGTCAAAGCCGACCCGCAGTCCCGCGTGTATACATGGAGCTGCAAGGCAGGGAATGCCTCTGCCGCCTCTGATTGGCTGTTGTCTTTGACAGGACAGGATAACCAGGTGGATCAGGTAAGTATCCCCCTTGACTAAACTAGCGTAAAACCTTTGCAGGGCAAGGACAGCCCCACTGCGAGGGAGAATTTCCAGATTTCCTAAAATTTCCTACAGTTCCTTCTGTCACCAATGTTAAAAGGGACTTGCAATCACTACTTTATCAGGAAAAGCTGGACGCCATGGTTCAAAATTTTGCGCCTACAAAACAATTTTTATTCTTTCTCCGCCCCCTGGAAATTCGATATCGCAAATGATGTCCTCCTTACAGTTCACTGACGATAAAGACAATTTAACTCATTGGGCAAACACAAGCTTTCTTCTTCTGACCCCATGCCTGGAACTAAACACCCCCCCCCCCCCCCGCGTTTTTTACTTTTAGTCCAGACCTACCAATCTAGAGCGCTCTTTAGTTTTGTTGTTCTTTCTAGTGTTTTTTTCTTGTTCTCCGTTAATCACAGGAGACTCAGTAAATGGCAGTTATTATGTACTGTTGCTTATTTGAAATGGTCACCTAGACAATAGCACAATCCAAGAGCTAAGAGTTTTTTCCTGTCATCCACCTTTGCTTTATTATATGCATATTGAACTGAACGGGGTCACTGACGCAAGTGTGATTTTGATCCCTTTTTTCAGGCTTAAGCCCCGTACACACGATCCGAAAATCGTACAGAAAATACCGCATTCGAATCGATCGTACGATAATCGGATCGTTAGTACAGCCGATCAGGACAGTTCATCCGACATTATTCTATCGGACATGCACGGAATTTTTTTTCGTACGATGCCAGATCGTACATTTTTCGTTTAATCAGTACAACTATCGTTCGAAAATGCAATACAAATGCATTACAACACATAACATCACTTCCAAATTTTTTTTCTCTCGTGCAGGAATTTTCGTGACTTTAGTAAACTCATCAGATTCCACGTGAGAGTAGCATGCAATAAAAAACGGACGATCATTCATCCGATAATCTCATTGTGTGTATGGGGCATTAGCTATATTGAGCTGCTGTTGGTCGTTCAGCCTAACTCAGTATCGTTCAGCCTAACTAATATAGTCAATATCTTTAAGATAGAACTCTCCTGTTATTCTGAGCCTGTATAAAACTACTCCTTTTATTTTATTGCATGCATGAATACTTTGATGTTATTTGTATGTACTTGAAAATGTCAATAAAAATATTTGAAAAAAATAAAATAAAAAAGTTGACCTTAAAGCGGAGTTCCACCCAAAAGTGAAAATCTCGCTTATATGCCCCCCCTCCGGTGCCACATTTTGCACCTTTCATTGGGGATTTTGACAGTTCCCCTTCCCCACTTCCAGAGACGGGCCTGATCTCCCAGTAGTTCGGCCCCTCTCCTCTTTCCCCCGCTGCGAGGCAAATAAGAAAGCGAAGCGCGCTTTGCGCATGTGCAGTAGGGAACCAGGAGCGAACCAGAAAGTCTTCACTGCCTGGTTCCCTTACCAGGAATGGCGGGGGCAGCACCTGGGAGTCGATCCGAAGATCGTCTGGGATGACGATATCTCGGGCTCCCTGGACAGGTAAGTGTCCTTATATTAGAAGTCAGCAGCTGCAGTATTTGTAGCTGCTGGCTTTAAATTTTTTTCACCCAGGCTGGGCCTCCTCTTTAACTTGAAAGTGAAGTACTGCTAATGTGCTTCTCTTCCCCCTCTAACATCTTTGGAAGTTTTTTTGGTGGGTGTAGGGGTGTGTAACTTTTTCTGACAGGTACCCGCTCCCACTTCTGCAACGTTTGCCTAGGCGAGGATTACGGAAGTTTGTGCCCGCCCCCCTTCCCTGCCCACCACCTTCCTGAGACATGTCCCTTGTCCCAGGAGGTTGCTGGACCAACCTGTCAGAACAACGCAGCCTTGCGCATGCACAGTGGGGAGCCAACTGTAAAACAGCAAGAAGTCACAGCCGGCTTCCCACAAGCAAGAAGGCAGCACTGGACACTGACAAAGCCAATAATCTAAGAAAAGTAAGAAAACCCATACTGAGAGAAAAATGTAAACTTCTAGGAAAGGTACTGAAGCCATGGGATCAGAATTTTCAGAAAGCAGTGTCATCATGCTACCACCCCCCCCCCCCCCCCCCACACACATATAATTTAGTACAGGTTTCCTTCAAAAATGTTGGTTGGTACACAAAGGCTCTTTAATGACTGCAAGGCTATCTTGGATAGTATAAAATAAGATCTGCAGTATCTGCCGCTGTGGCTAAGCTCTCCCAGCAGAGGACACTGAACAGAAACTGCTAGATAAATTACATAAAGATCAGATTGACAGATATGGTTAACTATCCCATAAATATACCAACCTTCATTGTAACACTGCAGGGACCATCTCCATTATTCTGAATAGGGTGTACCCCAAAACATGGCATCACAAAATCTGGATAGCTGTAAAATAAATTTTCAAAAATGAGGGTACTTGTAGAACAAAGGATCCACCAATTAACTTTAACCTGGATTATGGAGTAATATGGGAGGTGTGGTCGATGTGGTCCAATCTTCTTTCATACTGACTATTGTGTATTGACCAATGTTTTGTTAGAGTTATGCCACGTACACACGAAGGGACTATCCCGCGGGATTGTCCGCTGGACTCGAGTCCCCCTGGACAATCCCCTCGTGTGTGGGCCTTCGACTGACTTTTTTTCCCAAAAGTCCGGCGGACTAGGTTTTAAGTTTTGTTTTAAAATTATCCGCTGGACTTGGCCCAAAAGTCCGGCGGACAATAAGCCCGTTCTATAGTATGGTCCGGTGGACCAAAAAGGACGCATGCTCAGTAGCAAGTATTTTTCTAGTATTTTTCTTTTTCTAGTCCCGTCGTACGTGCTGTACGTCATCGTGTGAACCGCCGGACTTTAAGCGTGATCGTGTGTGGTCAAGTCCGTTCGCTTTCAAGTCCGGCGAAGCTCAGCTGGAAAGTCCGGCGGTTTGTCCGCTGGACTAGGTCCGGCGGACAAAGTCCCTTTGTGTGTACGCGGCATTAGAAGTCACCATATAAAATAATTTAAGTGTCAAAAATAGCGCCTGTATAGCGCCTGAAAAAAGTGGCTCCTTTCACTCCAGTATTCAAAAGCCGTGCCTCCTCCTCGTCTGTGATAGGCGGAACACTCAATTTCCCAGCAGTCAGTGTTCCGCCTATCACGGACATCTGCTCATCCTCATACCACGGACGAGGATGAGAGGATGTCCGTGATAGGCGGAACACTGACTGCTGGGAAATTGAGTGCTCTGCCTATCACAGACGAGGAGGCGCGGCCTTTGAACACTGGAATGGCCGCCGTGTGTCTACATGACACGCTGATCGGGTAGGCAGACGGTGGCGACTCGAGTATAAGCCGAGGGGGGCACTTTCAGCCCAAAAAAGGGCTGAAAATCTGGGCTTATACTCGAGTATATACGGTATTAGATAAGCACCTGAACGACCGTAACAAACAGGGATATACAATGTAATACTGACATATAATCACACACATAGGTTGGACTTGAGTCTTTTCTCAACCTCGCCTACTATATAACTATGAAATCTGCACACTGCCTCCATGGAACAAAAGCTGCACTCTCTCCATACCTTTCTGAAAGCCGAAGAAGCCTTTCAAACTCTCCACAGTGTTCTGTAACAGAAACAAGAGCACGGACTCCTTCCTAGACAAAAACAAAATATTCAAGTGATAAAAGTATCATTATTGTATATTTGACATGAAATCATGGCCTCGCTTACCTTCCTTGATCTTTCTAGAATATCCTTTGTGTCCTTGAAAAGGAAATAGCAACTGTTAGTTTTAGCTTTTTTTATAAATACACAATAAAGACGCACAGCAGGGCTCTGTTCTTTGGTTTTCATGTTTGTTTCATCAATTGTTGACTTAGAACAAACATTTGTGGCTAATTTGGAAAACTTCGGAATGACAAGTAGATCAATGGAAAGGAAATCTCAATGGTGTAGAACATCCCAGATCATGGCGCAAGAGAGGAATGTAGATGACCTTGGAGACCTGGAGAGTTTTTACACCTTTTTCCGTCTCTACATCTCATACAATCAGAGAACTGCCAAGCAAAGCATTACGACCACACCATGTGACCACCCTCATCTGCTGCCTTTGCAGCTTGGGGGGCGATAAAAACGTGGCTCATCTGCCCGGGGGGGGGGGGGGGGGTTACAGACGGCAATAAATACTTAAAAAAATATATATATTTTTATGTAGCGGCCATAACCCTCGATGGGGCAGCCTTGACTTTTGGGCATACCGGTTACCTCCGCTTGGCTTGTTCTTCAAGGTCTAGGGATTCCCAGGGTTAGTACCCAACAACTTCGGACGCTGACACCATAAAAGTCCTTTTAGAAGTTTTTTATTTGCAGGGGTAACATCCAACAAACACAGTCTCGAATGGGAACAGAGGGCAAAGGTGAAAAAATGCAGGCACCTTGAACTGCTGACAATTGAAAAGTCTCTAACACAAACCCAGAGAGCAGCCACTCGCAGCTGGGCACTTCAAAGCTGAACAAATCTCTAGCCAGAGATTATGGCAGTCAGCACTTTGATCCGGAAGCTTGCAAAGTCTCTGACATTGAATAAAGTCTCAACCGAGAAATAGGAACCTTTTCTCAGTACCTGAAACGGCTTCTGTCTCCTTGGCGGTACTGGGAAACTGTGGATTCTGTGTGTCCTCAACAACCCAGCAACCAGGCTCTTCTTGGGATGCCAGCTTGTTGGCCCTCCTCCGAAGAGTCCTCCCCCGGTCGCCACCGAGCTGCGGTGCCCCTCCAAGTTGAGAGCACACCAGGGCGCCTTGAATCCTCCCTCAGTTACTGCGCCTCGGACCAGCTGGTTCCGAGACTCGGAACAGATGGATCCTTTGCCCCAGACCAAGTGGGTCTGTGGGGCTAGTCAGAATGACCATGTTGCGGGGCAGCTCTGGCCGAACCCCGAACACGTGACTTCAGCACCTTAATTACCCTTCCCCAGACTCCTCAGCGGGGCCAGACGCACCCACTGATTGGCTCCGGGGAATGCTGATACTCAAACCGTCCAACCAGGTCTGGTTTTGGGCCTGTCATGTGCACCTAAGTGTACCCATGACAAGGCAGAACCCCAGTACAGCCCAGACAAACGAATGCCAAAGTAAACCTGCACAATTAACCCTCAGAACCCCACTACTGTTCTGAGGAAAAAAACGAAGTTTCACACATCGCGGACAACTTGTAAAAGTGTCACCGCTACACTTATTTGAACGATCCCCTATTACTGTACAACAACATATAGACAGATTACTGTCATGTGAATAGGTGAGGTCACTGTCACTAAGGGGGAATTAAAGTGGATTTTCACCCATTTCACTGACATGCCTCGCCCACCCTTCTCTGTACATATACCGTGTCCTTTTTTTTTTTAAACACGGTATATGTACCTTATTCTCCATCATTTGACTGGGCGAATAACATCAGTGCGCCTGGCAGCTACTGGTATATGTGACATGCATATCCCAGGAGGCACCAGGAGCCCTAGGGCAGGCCTAGTAGGGCACTCTTCCGCCTTCTGATGACGTCACACATGAACATGACGGTGTGGGACCCAGCAGTGGCTGCAGAGAAGAGGATCTCAGCAGGACAATGCTGGATCCTCTGCATGGGTGAGTATGTGAAGTGTGGACAGCTCAGTGGGGGATCAAAAAAAATAATAATAATGGGAAGGGGAGAGTGAAATTCCACTTTAACCACTTCCCGCCCAGCCTATAGCAGAATGACGGCCGGGCGGTGGTTTCGTTATCCTGACTGGGCGTCATATGACGTCCTTCAGGATAACATGTCGCTGCGTGCCCGAGGAGCGGTGTGTCAGTCTGACACACCGCTACAATGATCTCGGTAAAGAGCCTCCGGCGGAGGCTCTTTACCACATGATCAGCCGTGTCCAATCACGGCTGATCACGATGTCAACAGGAAACTCGCGTCTGACAGATGCGAGTAGAGGAGAGCCAATCACCGGCTCTCCTGACAAGGGGGGGGTCTGCGCTGATTGTTTATCAGCACAGCCCCCCCTCAGATGCCCACACTGGACCACCAGGGACTCCACTAGGACCACCAGGGAAGTGGGCAACATGTGGATGACCAGGTATGTACCCCCTGGCCATCCACATGTGCAAATGATACCCAATCTGTGCCAGTCAGTGCCCACAAATGGGCACTGACTGGCACCATCATGTAACACAATAAAACAATGATGCCCAGCAATGCCACCCATCAGTGTCCAGCAGTGCCACCTATCAGTGCCCAGCCATGCCCATCAGTGCCCACCTATTAGTGCCCATCCATGCCACCTATCCGTGCCACCCATAAGTACCCATCAGTGCCACCCATAAGTGCCCATCAGTGCTGCCTATGAGTGCCCATCAGTGCTGAATGCCAGTGCCACCTATCAGTGCCCCTATCAGTGCCGCCTATCAGTGCCCATCATCAGTGGATGTCAGTGCCACGTCATCAGTGCTACTTCATCGGTGCCCATCAGTGCCCGTCAGTACAGCCATATCAGTGCCCATCATTGAAGAAGAAAACGTACTCATTTACAAATAATTTTAACAGAAACAAAGCAAAACTCGTTTTTTTTCAAAATTTTCGGTCTATTTTTATTTGTTGTGCAAAAAATAAAAAAAATTGCAGAGGTGATCAAATACTACCAAAAGAAAGCTCTATTTGTGGGAACAAAATTACAAAAATTATGTTTGGGTACAATGTAGCATGACCGCGCAATTGTCATTCAAAGTGCGACAGCGCTGAAAGCTGAAAATTGGTCTGGGCAGGAAGGTGTCTAAGTGCCCGGTATTGAAGTGGTTAAAGCTGAACCCCCAGGAATGTGTTATAATACATTGCACCAGCTTATACCACTAAGTATGTTTGTGCCATACCTGTGGGACTGCTGTGAAAGCTGCAAATGATTGTAGTAGTGGTTACTACTGTCCTGTACTGAGTGGCTGCCCTGCTGCACAGTAACCACAGGGGGGGTCACTCGATCGGCACTGGCCCCATTCACGGAACGACTTGCTATTTTTTCAATGAATGCAAGTCATTCTCTGATTGGACGAGGTAGAAGCTCCGGTGTACTATCATTAGCCGTCCCCCATCACAAAGTGTCCGCTGTGTACTGCGCATGCGCAGTACACAGGACACCCATATTCCGAAAATTGCCGAGGATGAACGGCGCCTGCGCCGTGAGTCCACTTTCGAGCCCCACCATCCAAGTGGACATAGAGTTAGAATATAAAAGAGCCAAGCGCAGCGAGGCCGTGCCCGAAGCGTGGCGAGCGAAGCGTGGCGAGCGAAGCGAGCCCGCGAGAGGCCCTCTAAGTTTGACTAACCCTATGTCCGCTTGGATGGTGGGGCTTACACATCCACTCACGGCGCAGGCGCCGGTCATCTTCCGACAATTTCCGAAAATCTTCATGCTCCGTACTGCGGATGCGCCGCGCATGCACAGTACACTTCGGACGCCTGGTGATAGCCGGACTGTTCGGGATAGAACACCGGTTCACCCTGCCGTGACTTGTCATGGGACTTGAGAGTTCAAAGTTGCATGACAAGTTGCGTCCCATTACCGGCAATGGAACCGTTCTAATCGGTGCGACTCAAGTCTCTTCGACTTAGAAAAAGGTTCCTGCACTACTTTTGGGGTGACTTAACCACTTAAGCCCCAGACCATTTGGCTGGCCAAAGACCAGAGCACTTTTTGCGATTCGGCACTGCGTCGCTTTAACTGACACTTGCACGGTCGTGCGGCGTGGCTCCCAAACAAAGTTGACATCCTTTTTTTTCCCACAAATAGAGCTTTCTTTTGGTGGTATTTGATCACCCCTGCGGTTTTTATTTTTTGCGCTATAAACAAAAAAATAGCGACAATTTTGAAAAAAAACACATTATTTTTTACTTTTTGCTATAATAAATATCCCCAAAAAATATATAAAAAAATATTTTCTTCCTCAGTTTAGGCCGATACATATTCTTCTACATATTTTTGGTAAAAAATAAAAAATAAATCGCAATAAGCTTTTTTTGATTGGTTTTGCGCAAAAGTTATAGCGTCTACAAATTAGGGGATAGTTTTAAGGCATTTTTATTAATCATTTTTTTTTACTAGTAATGGCAGCAATTAGCGATTTTGTTATTGTGACTGCGACATTATGACGGACAGATCAGAAACTTTTGGCGCTATTTTGTGACCATTCACATTTATACAGCGATCAGTGTAATTAAAAATGCATTGATTACTGTGTAAATGTGACTGGCAGTTTCACACTACCGAGAGTGCCCACACACGATCGGATTTTCCGACAACATAATCTGATCAGACTTTTTCCATCGGAATATCCGACCGTGTGTACGGGGCATTAGTGTCACTGGTTCCCAAAAAGTGTCAGTTAGTGTCAGACTGTCCTTCGCAATATCGCAGTCCTGCTATAAGTCGCTGATCGTCACCATTACTAGTAAAAAATAAATAAAAAAATAAATGAAACCAATTTTTTTTACCATTTTTTAATTAAAGAAATTTGATTTTTTTACATTTTTTTAATTGGATATGAATTATAGCAGAAAGTAAACAATATTGGTTTTTTTTTTCAAAATTGTTGGTCTTTTTTTGTTTTTAGGGCAAAAAATAAAAACCGCAGAGGTGATCAAATACAACCAAAAGAAAGCTCTATTTGTGGGGAAAAAAGGACGTCGATTTTATTTGTGTACATCGTCGCACGACCGCGCAATTGACAGTTAAAATAACGCAGTGCCATAGTGCAAAAAAATGGCCTGGAGGTCAAGTGGTTCATTCTTCCTAACAACATTGTAATAATTGTCAAATAAGAATTTGCCAACCAGTTACTATGCCCTGTAGTCACAAAGCTATATCACGTTCACTGACAAGAACCTGTCTCCACCAATGGAGACATCTTGGTGGAGTCACCTGCCTAAGTTCCTAGGCATTTTAGTCTTCAAAAAAATGGCCGCCGCTCTGATCTTCGGTTGCATTATTAGAGACAGGATTATAAACCGTGGTAGCTCGGAGCTGTCAGCGCACTTGATGACTACTTTGCCTTTCGGATAGTTTATATAGTTACAAAATTGACATGGTTACCTGCCGAAACTCATCAGCGGTCACATGACAATGACAGTCAATAAAACCCACAGCCATTCCTCTCCACCTCTCTCTGACACGGGGGCCGAAGTTGTAAAAAAATGTCTCGACCCATGCAGAGTCTCGACCGCGTCACTTCCTGTGCGGCTCCGTCACTCAAACAGCTGACGGCAGGACACAGCCCCGCCCACCCCACTGCAGTGCCATAGAATGAGATTTGCCATAGAATGAGATGCTCCGCCTCCATCACATCCTATTGGCTCACAATCAGTCTCACTTTGGCTATCATAGGGAGAGGATCTCCTCCCTGTGATAGCTGGACCTGCACGGAGCTCTCCGTGTCCCGGTCCAGCCCGGTGGATGGCTCATCTCTGTCACTGGAGGTAGACGTTCAGTGCAGGGCACATAGGAAGGAGGAGGGGGGGGGGGGGGGGTGAGGGGCACACACCAATCATATCTGCAGAACTGGGCAAGCAGTCCCATGTGAAAGGACCTGTGGACGACGGGCACGTTACAGCCCCAGGTGCCAGGGTGTCCAGTGATAACAATCACCAGACAGACAGAGAGAGAGGAAGGTACAAAGTCATCTGCAAAGCCTGCTTTCTGCTTAAACGCTTCACATCCCATTATATATTCACTGCTAAATAAGACTGTTCACAGGAAAAACCACCCCCCCCCCCCTGCAACCCCAACCCCCACCCGTTCACCATTCATTCTGCACGGGGCTTTGTAAGTAGAGTAGAAGTCAGAGCATTGCGGTGCCCATCCAGGGGAAGTCTCCTAGCTGGACGCTCCAGCATTTACAGGTTCAAG